>OY720441.1:59772264-60089337 GCA_963082915.1 Dolichopus griseipennis
CAAAATTTTTAAATTTTTTTGAAACTTTAAATTGATTTTTAAACCACTTAGAAGCGAGATAGAGCAATTCTAACGTTAATTCGCGATCACTATCAAAAATTCATGAAAAACCAATTTTTTGCAAAATTTTTAAATTTTTTTCTTTGAAAACTTTAAATTGATTTTTAAACCACTTAGAAGCGAGATAGAGCAATTCTAACGTTAATTCGTGATCACTATCAAAAATTCATGAAAAACCAATTTTTTGCAAAATTTTTAAATTTTTTTCTTTGAAAACATTAAATTGATTTTTAAACCACTTAGAAGCGAGATAGAGCAATTCTAACGTTAATTCGTGATCACTACCAAAAATTCATAAAAACCAATTTTTTGCAAAATTTTTAAATTATTTTCTTTGAAAACTTTAAATTGATTTTTAAACCACTTAGAAGCGAGATAGAGCAATTCTAACGTTAATTCGTGATCACTACCAAAAATTCATGAAAAACCAATTTTTTGCAAAATTTTTAAATTTTTGTCTTTGAAAACTTTAAATTGATTTTTAAACCACTTAGAAGCGAGATAGAGCAATTCTAACGTTAATTCGTGATCACTACCAAAAATTAATGAAAAACCAATTTTTTGCAAAATTTTTAAATTATTTTCTTTGAAAACTTTAAATTGATTCTTAAACCACTTAGAAGCGAGATAGAGCAATTCTAACGTTAATTCAAACTACCAAAAATTCTTGAAAAACCAATTTTTTGCAAAATTTTTAAATTTTTGTCTTTGAAAACTTTAAATTGATTTTTAAACCACTTAGAAGCGAGATAGAGCAATTCTAACGTTAATTCGTGATCACTACCAAAAATTAATGAAAAACCAATTTTTTGCAAAATTTTTAAATTTTTTTCTTTGAAAACTTTAAATTGATTTTTAAACCACTTAGAATCGAGATAGAGCAATTCTAACGTTAATTCGTGATCACTACCAAAAATTCATGAAAAACCAATTTTTTGCAAAATTTTTAAATTTTTTTGAAACTTTAAATTGATTTTTAAACCACTTAGAAGCGAGATAGAGCAATTCTAACGTTAATTCTTGATCACTACCATAAATTAATGAAAAACCAATTTTTTGAAAAATTTTTAAATTATTTTCTTTGAAAACTTTAAATCATAATATTTAATCGGCTTATTTTTTCCCATACAAATATAAACATCCTTTTTTACGACAAACTATTTGACCAATTTTAATGAAACAACAACCAAAAGAAAGGTTTTTTTTGTTTTCATAGGACAATGATATTTTTTTTTTAGAAGATTGCGTTTTTTCAGGTGAAAACCCGTCTTTAAATTAACATAAATTTGAATTTAACGGTCACGCTGTTAAAAGTTAAGGCTTATGACTCTAATATTATGCGCCGACTTTCTGTGTAAAAATAATGCATTTTCGGTTGTATTTGCAGCTCAATCAAATTATATATTATAGGCGCCGACTTATGTATATCTTTCTTTTTTTTGTTTAGTTCAATATTCAATGAACAAGGAGATTTAAATTTTTTAAAATTTTTTTTTTTGTTTTTGTTTTTTCTTTATCTTAAAAAGTGAACGAAAAAAAAGAAATCTCTTCGAAATGAAAGCAATACATTTAGTTTATACAGTAGTTTTCATTTATAACGAACTCGGTGCAATTTTAATTATAATAAACTTTACGCTTTTTGCCAAAGAATTAAATTTTACCTAAAAATGAAAGTGTTTTATTACAATGATATTTCTTTTATTTAAAATTATTATATCTAATTATGTTGCTTGGTGATTAATTTAGTATTTTTTATTTATTTTTGAATATAAAAAAAATCATAATAACGCATCAAAAATACAAAAAATATTTCATTAGAAGAAAAAGCATTATACATAGGCTTGAGGCTGACACATCAAATAAAATTTTAGCAAATGAGTTCGAATTGTCCATTCTAGAATCCGCACATTCTACAATGTTCAAGTTTTATACTAATTATTCAAAATTCACAGCATTCTTTTAAAACGACATTCATTTATTACGACGAATATTTTCCGTCCCATCATGGTTGTTATAACCGAAAAGTACTGTACTTTGTTTTCGTTTGCTTAAAAATTTTTTTTTTTTAAATCGTATATTGTTGTTGTTTTTTGTTAAGTTTTTTGTAAAATAAGAAACCGACTTCTGATAAATAATATTTCTTAAGAAAAATGATTTGTTACTTATGGATCAACCAAATTCAGCGTGTACGGCGTTCAGTTTCTGTCAAAAAATTTTGAAATAAGTTGTTATGAAAATAAATTTACATGAAAGCATACGCGAGGTACTCGGAGTTTTAAAATTTAAAAATTGACAAAGCGTAAAAAAATATTGTATTTGTTTTTTCTTATGTTGCTACGATTAAATTTTAAAAATAAAATATTTTAAAATAAAATATTTTTAAAATAATTTTTTTTAAAACATACATAGGTATATTCAAAATAATTGAAAACGAAAAATCTTTCTTAAAAACATAATATGCAATTTAAATGATTTGTTCCTTTGGGCCTAACCAAAATCAACGCTTATGGTGTTTTAAATTAGTAGTTAAGCACATGATATTACGTGAGAATAACTTACTTACCTCAAATTTTTAAAATTTAAACATTGACAAAGCATACAAAAAAGTTTTTGTTTTTTTTTATGTTGTTATTGTTATAAAAATAAAATATTTTAAAATAATATTGTTTTTAAAAATACCTATATTTTTTTAAAAAATACTTTATATATATTCAAAATAATTGAAATACCTATAGTATGTTTGCAGAAACAAAAAATAACATTTCTTAAGAAACATTATGTGTTCTTTACAGATCAACCAGAATAAACGCGTCCGGCATGCACTTTCTGTCAAAAAATGTTGAAATAAGTAGGTATTTTGTGTACTGTACTTCGGAATTTAAAATTTTAAAATTTGACAAAGCGTATAATAATATTGTAATTATTTTTTCTGATGTTACTACGATTTAGATTTCAAAATAAAATATTTTAAAATAATATTTTTTTTTTAAAAAAACATACATTCAAAATAATTGAAAATACCTATAAAATGTTCGCGGAAAAAAAACTAAAAAATAATCTTAAACTTAAATAAAAGTTGACGTATAATTTCTATCAAAAAATTTACAAATAAATAGGTACATGAATTTTCATGAGAGCAACCAAAATACGCGTAACGTGATGTACTGTAATCGGGTTTTTAAAATTTACAAATTGACAAATGGTTTTTGGTTTTTCTCATATTTCTAAGATTGTGTTTTAAAAAATATCTTATATTGAAAAAAATTCTAAATATACCTATTATATGAAATTAATAAAATTTTTTGTTGTAAATTAAAACATTCAAATAAATATTTTTGTGTGTACTATCAATTTACGGATATATAGGTAGACATATTGACGTACTGCCGTATAAAAGTTGTACGTCGTATGCTTTAATTTATATAAAATAAATATTTAATTATCTACTCCTTTCATCTACTATTCTTCAAGAGGTGGTGTGGTGTAGCTGTAAAAAGAGGGGTTCACTCCTATACCAATAGGTATAATATAAAGTAAAGTAAAGAATTCAGAACCATTTTTTTGAACCATAATAATACAGTAGGTAGGTACTAAAAAGAAAATTTTTTTGTAAATCGTAAATTGTTGTTGCTTTTTGTTAAGTTTTTTGTAAAATTAAAAACCGAATTCTGAAATATGCAGAAACTTAAAAAAAAAATAAAATTTCTTAAGAAAAATGATTTGTTTCTTATGGACCAGCCAAAATCAGCATGTACGGCATTCAGTTTCTGTCACAAAATTTTGAAATAATTAGTTATGTAAAAAAATTTACATGATCGCATACGCGACGTGCTGTACCTCAGAGTTTTAAAATTTAAAAATTGACAAAGTGTATAAAAATACATATTGTAATTGTTTTTTCTTATGCTGCTGCGATTAAATTTTAAAAATAAAATATTTTAAAATAACATTTTTTTTAAATAATTTAGTTTAAAACATACAAATATTCAAATAAATTGAAAATATCTACAGTACAATATGTTTGCAAAACTAAAAAATTTATCTTTTTCAAAAAAAGTTTTTTGTCCCTTACGTCCAAACCTAAATAAAAGCGTGCAGCGTATAATTTCTGTCAAAAAATTGAGAAATAAATAGGTACATAAATTTACATTAGAGCAGCGAAAATACGCGTAACTCAATGTACTGTTTCTCGAATTTTTAAAATTTATAAATATTGACAAAATGTATTAAAATATTATTATTGGTTTTTCTTATATTTCTAATATTATGTTTTAAAAAATAATATTTTTTTACAATAATTTTTATTAAAAAATATCTTATATTCAAAATACCTATAATATGAAATTAAAAATATTTTTTGTAGGTACTAAATTAAAACATTCAAATAAATATTTTTGATACATTAAATATTGTACGCGCGTATCGATTTACCGATAATGGATATGTAGACAGACGTATTGACGTACTGCCGTATAAAAATTGTGCATCGTATGTTTTGATTTCATTCTAATAATTGAAAAAATTATTTCACACTTTCAACATCGAATAATGTTTTTTTATAATTAAAAAAAATATTTTTAGTTTTACATTGACAAAACGAACGAATTTTATATATCAAAAGTGTATATGAAGATTAGATAGGCGTAGTTTGTAGATGGAACGCTAATTTTTGTTTCAGGAGTGCATAATTGTCAGAATATCATCATATATGTATTTGACATTTTAAAACTACCTGTCATTTGAGAAGTTAATTGTATTTAATAGTATTTAAATATTAATAAAGTGAAAAAATTAAGGTTAATTGCTGATATAAATATAAAGAATACTTTTTAAAATGGAATGGGGTAAGTGCTTATTGGTTATCAAATTAAAAAATATGATTTAACATAACCTATTCAAGAGAATTTTAATTAAAGCCATCTGCCGGAAATTATTTATCTACTCGGTCATATACTCTTTTACAAGGGCTGAAGTAGCTGGCAATAGTTGAGAGTAGAAAAGAGTTTACTTCTCATAAAGGAATAAAAGCAATAATATTTATTTGTTTTAAGAAACTTATGAGTCATGGCTCATGACCATGTATAGAAATATATTTTTGTCAATAAAAAACTTAGGAAATATTAAATAAATAAACTAGACAAAAAGGTATAAAGTAAACTAAGGAATTCAGAATCATTTTTCGCATGTTTTCAGAACTTTAAATAGGCATACATTTGTAGTAAAAATTTACCTATGTAGCTATTAAATTTAAAAATGAAAAAAGGGTAGGAAATATTTATTCTTTGATTTATTGAAAAACTTTTTTTTTGCTATAAATCATAAGATTGAGATTTAAAAAAAGACTTCGGTTAACTTGACTATTATTTGTACTTCTGGCAGCTTCAATATAATATAATACTAAATATTAAACTTATGAATTATGATATGTTAAATTTTGTTGTACATATTATGTATTCATAGAGTTTTTTAATTAGGATACAGAATACGTACGACGCAAGAATTGTTGACAACACTGTTGGCATAATTTTTATTATATATAGTCTAATGTAATTTACACAAAACGAATTTTATATGTTAAAAGAAAAAATAGCTCGAATTTCGAGCACAGGACGATACTAGTTGATTTTTAAACCACTTAGAAGCGAGATAGAGCAATTCTAACGTTATTTCGTGATCACTACCAAAAATTCTTGAAAAACCAATTTTTTGCAAAATTTTTAAATTTTTGTCTTTGAAAATTTTAATTTGATTTTTAAACCACTTAGAAGCGAGATAGAGCAATTCTAACGTTAATTCGTGATCACTACCAAATATTCTGAAAATGAAAAACCAATTTTTTGCTAAATTTTAAAATTTTTTTCTTTGAAAACTTTAAATTGATTTTTAAACCACTTAGAAGCGAGATAGAGCAATTCTAACGTTAATTCGCGATCACTATCAAAAATTCATGAAAAACCAATTTTTTGCAAAATTTTTAAATTTTTTTCTTTGAAAACTTTAAATTGATTTTTAAACCACTTAGAAGCGAGATAGAGCAATTCTAACGTTAATTCGTGATCACTATCAAAAATTCATGAAAAACCAATTTTTTGCAAAATTTTTAAATTTTTTTCTTTGAAAACATTAAATTGATTTTTAAACCACTTAGAAGCGAGATAGAGCAATTCTAACGTTAATTCGTGATCACTACCAAAAATTCATAAAAACCAATTTTTTGCAAAATTTTTAAATTATTTTCTTTGAAAACTTTAAATTGATTTTTAAACCACTTAGAAGCGAGATAGAGCAATTCTAACGTTAATTCGTGATCACTACCAAAAATTCATGAAAAACCAATTTTTTGCAAAATTTTTAAATTTTTGTCTTTGAAAACTTTAAATTGATTTTTAAACCACTTCGAAGCGAGATAGAGTAATTCTAACGTTAATTCGTGATCACTATCAAAAATTCATGAAAAACCAATTTGTTCAAAATTTTTAAATTTTTGTCTTTGAAAACTTTAAATTGATTTTTAAACCACTTAGAAGCGAGATAGAGCAATTCTAACGTTAATTTCGTGATCACTACCAAAAATTCATGAAAAACCAATTTTTTGCAAAATTTTTAAATTTTTGTCTTTGAAAACTTTAAATTGATTTTTACACCACTTAGAAGCGAGATAGAGCAATTCTAACGTTAATTCGTGATCACTACCAAAAACTCATGAAAAACCAATTTTTTGCAAAATTTTTAAATTTTTGTCTTTGAAAACTTTAAATTGATTTTTAAACCACTTAGAAGCTACCAAAAATTCATGAAAAACCAATTTTTTGAAAAATTTTTAAATTATTTTCTTTGAAAACTTTAAATTGATTTTTAAACCACTTAGAAGCGAGATAGAGCAATTCTAACGTCGAAAACTTTAAATTGATTTTTAAACCAATTCTAACGTTAATTCATGATCACTACCAAAAATTAATGAAAAACCAATTTTTTGCAAAATTTTTAAATTTTTGTCTTTGAAAACTTTAAATCATCGGCTTATTTTTTCCCATACAAATATAAACATCCTTTTTCTGCGTAAACTATTTGACCAATTTTAATGAAACAACAACCAAAAGAAAGGTTTTTTTTGTTTTCATAGGACAATGATATTTTTTTTTTAAAATATTGCGTTTTTTCAGGTGAAAACCCGTCTTTAATTTAACGTAAATTTGAATTTAACGGTCACGCTGTTAAAAGTTAAGGCTTATGACACTAATATTATGCGCCGACTTTCTGGGTAAAAGTAATGCATTTTCGGTTGTATTCGCAGCTCAATCAAACTATATATTATAGGCGCCGACTTATGTCTTTCTTTTTTTTTTTTTGTTAAGTTCAAATGTTCAATGAACAAGGAGATTTAAATTTTTTTAAAATTTTTTTTTTCTTTATTTTAAAAAGTGAACGAAAAAAATGAGTCTGTTCCAAAAGCAATACATTTGGTTTATACAGTAGTTTTTATTTATAACGAACTCGGTTAAATTTTAATTATAATAAACTTTACACTTTTTACTAAAAAATTAAATTTTACCTAAAAATGTAAAAAACTTACATTATATTACATTGATATTTCTTTTATTTAAACTTAAATACCTAAATATGTTACTTGGCGATTAATTAAGTCTTTATACCCGTGCATACATATATGAACATCGGGTATTTTAAAATTACTCCTCCGTTTGTAACGCATCGAAATATAAGAGCTAGATATAGTGTCAAGGGTACGTATCGAATCAGCATCGAAAAGTGAATCGATCTAGCTATGTGTGTCCGTCCGTCCGTCCGTCCGTCAGCACGATAACTCAAAAACTATAAGAGCTAGAGTTCTGAAACTTTCACAAAGTAATTTTTAGACAATTTCTAGGTTCCCTATTGTTTTTGGTTAAAATCGGACCAAGTCTTCGGGGAGCTGCCATACAACTTTTTTGCACCAATATGAATTTCTTCAAAAGTAATTATACTACGAGAATGAAAATTACACACGGTTAGTTTTATAATGACTCCGGCACTTATATGAAGTTTCAAAATGTTAGGGCCCCATTTTCGGGGGCTGCCATACAACTTCTTTGCACCAATATGAATTTCTTCAAAACTAATTATACTACGAGGCTGAAAATTACACACGGTTAGTTATATAATGAATCGAGCACTTATATGAAGTTTCAAAATGTTAGGGCCCCATTTTCGGGGAGCTGCCATACAACTTTTTTGCACCAATATGAATTTCTTCAAAACTATTTATACTACGGGGATGAAAATTACACACGGTTAGTTTTATAATGACTCCGGCACTTATATGAAGTTTCAAAATGTTAGGGCCCCATTTTCGGGGGACTGCCATACAACTTCCTTGGTACCAATATGAATTTCTTCAAAACTATTTATACTACGCGGATGAAAATTACACACGGTTAGTTATATAATGAATCGAGCACTTATATGAAGTTTCAAAATGTTAGGGCCCCATTTTCGGGGGGCTGCCATACAACTTCTTTGCATTAATATGAATTTCTTCAAAACTAATTATACTACGAGGCTGAAAATTACACACGGTTAGTTATATAATGAATCGAGCACTTATATGAAGTTTCAAAATTTTAGGGCCCCATTTTCGGGGGGCTGCCATACAAAGTTTTCGATTCAATAACTTTGAATCTAATGAAGCTACAAGGTTAAAATTAAAATTGGGCAGATAAATTAATAGGGCAAGTTACTTGGCAAAGTTGGACATCACTCGGACCTTCGGACTTTTAGGGTGGGCCAATTTTTTTTTTTTTTGTTTTTATTTTTTTTTATTTTTTTTTTTTTTTTTTTTAAGCTAAAGTTATGGGACAATGAATGAAAATTTTGTTTATTTTTTTTGTGATTATTTTTTTTTTGTTAATTTTTTTTTTTTTTTTTTTACGTCAAAATTATGGGGTAATGAGTTAAATGTATAAGGGAAGTAAATTACGGTTTATTTTATACACCATAGTGGGTATGCACGGGTATCTAAAAGTTGACAAGGGCAACTATAATCTTCCTCGTTTTTATTTAGTTTTGAATATAAAAAAAATCTTAATAACGCATCAAAAATACAAAAAAAAAATTTCAATAGAAGAAAAAGCACTATACATAGGCTTGAGGCTGACACATCAAATAAAATTATAGCAAATGAGTTCGAAGTGTTCATTCTAGAATCATCACATTCTACAATGTTCAAGTCTTATACTAATTTTTCAAAATTCACAGCATTCTTTTAAAACGACATTCGTTTATTACGACAATTATTTTCCGTCCCATCATGGTCGTTATAACCGAAAAGTACTGTATTTTGTTTTTGTTTGCAACTTATTATAATACAGTTATAAAAAAAAATTTTTTTGTAAATCGTAAACTGTTGCTTTGTTGTTTTTGTTAAGTTTTATGTACAATAAAAAACCGACTTCTGAAATATATTCTACGTTTGAGAGTCATGATATTAAAATATATAAATATTTGCAAAACAGTTAAACAAATAATCTTTCTAAAAAAAATAATTTGTAATTTAAATGATTTGTTACTTAGGGCCTAACCAACGCGTACGGTGTATAATTTCTGGAAATATCTAGAAAATTTTGAAATAAATAGTTAGGTACATGAATTTACATGTGAGCAATCGAAATACGCAACGTACTGGTACCTCGGATTTACAAAATGACAAAGCGAAAAATAAAAATAGAAACTTTAAAATAATATCTTTGTAAAATATTTGTTTATTAAAAAATACCTATAATATGTTTGCAGAAACTTAAAAAAAAAAATAATATTTCTTAAGAAAAATGATTTGTTTCTTATGGATCAGCCAAAATCAGCATGTACGGCATTCAGTTTCTGTCAAAAAATTTTGAAATAATTAGTTATGTAAAAAAATTTACATGAAAGCATACGCGACGTACTGTACCTCAGAGTTTTAATATTTAAAAATTGACAAAGTGTATAAGAATACATATTGACATTGTTTTTTCTTATGCTGCTGCGATTAAATTTTAAAAATAAAATATTTTAAAATAACATTTTTTTTTAAATAATTTAGTTTAAAACATACAAATATTCAAATAAATTGAAAATACCTATAAGCAATATGTTTGCAAAACTAAAAAAATTATCTTTCTCAAAAAAAGTTATTTATTCCTTAGGTCCTAACTTAAATAAAAGCGTACAGCGTATAATTTCTGTCAAAAAATTGAGAAATAAATAGGTACATAAATTTACATAAGAGCAGCGAGAATACGCGTAACGCAATGTACAGTATCTCGGATTTTTAAAATTTACAAATATTGACAAAATGTATAAAAATATTATTATTGGATTTTCTTATATTTCTAATATTATGTTTTAAAAAATAATATTTTTTTACAATAATTTTTATTAAAAAATATCTTATATTCAAAGTACCTATAATATGAAATTAAAAATATTTTTGTAGGTACTAAATTAAAACATTCAAATAAATATTTTTGATACATTAAATATTGTACGCGCGTATCGATTTACCGATAATGGATATGTAGACAGACGTATTGACGTACTGCCGTATAAAAATTGTACGTCGTATGTTTTGATTTCATTCTAATAATTGAAAAGTTTATTTCACACTTTCAACATCGAATAATGTTTTTTTATAATAAAAAAACTATTTTTAGTTTTACTTTGACAAAACGAACGAATTTTATATATCAAAAAGTGTACATGAAGATTAGATAGGCGTAGTTTGTAAATGGAAAGCTAATTTTTGTTTCAGGAGTACATAATTGTTAGATTAATCGTCATATATATATTTGACATCTTAAAACTACCTGTCATTTGAGAAGTTAATTATATTTAATAGTATTTAAATATTAATAAAGTGAAAAAATTAAGGCTTATTGCTGATATAAATATAAAGAATATTTTGGAATGGAAGGGGATAAGTGCTTATTGGTTATCAAATAAAAAATATGATTTAACATAATTCAAGAGAATTTTAATTAAAGCCATCTGCAGGAAATTATTTATCTACTCTGTTATATACTCTTTTACAAAGGCTGGAGTAGCTGGCAATAGTTGAGAGTAGAAAAAAGTTTACTCCTCATAAAGGAATAAAAGCAATAATATTTATATAGAAATATATTTTTGTCAATAAAAAACTTAGGAAAAATTAAATAAACAAACTAGACAAAAAGGTATAAAGTAAACTAAGGAATTCAGAATCATTTTTCGCATGTTTTCAGAACTTTAAATAGGCATATATTATATAGTAGTAAAAATTTACCTATGTAGCTTTTAAATTTAAAAATGAAAAAAGGGTAGGAAAAATTTATTCTTTGATTTATTGAAAAACTTTTTTTTTTGCTATAAATCTTAAGATTGAGATTTAAAAAAAGACTTCGGTCAACTTGACTATTATTTGTACTTCTGGCAGCTTCAATATTATATAATACTAATTACTAAACTTATGAATTATGATATGTTATATTTTGTTGTACATATTATGTATTCATAGAGTTTTTTAATTAGTACAATTTAATACAGAATACGTACAACATAGTTCAAATCGTACTAAAATTTTTAAAAAAAAGTACGGTTTGCTATATGAAGGACAGCATTAACTCGAATTTTGGATTCTTGATTTCAATAAATATAATGTTTAGAAATATGTATTTATTAGAATACTATTTATATGTATTTAGAATTTTAATTTAATTTAACTGTACCAATTTATCCTCTCTTTCAACCGGCTTAAGCTATAGAAATAAAACTCAAAAATTAAGTACCGATTGAGTTGTTTTAATAATTAAGAAAAATTATAAATTTTTTTTAAGCAAATTTCAAGCGCAAGAATTGTTGACAACACTGTTGGCATAATTTTTATTATGTATAGTCTAATATAATTTACACAAAACGAATTTTATATGTTAACTCAAAAGCAAAAATAGCTCGAATTTCGAGCACAGGGTGATACTAGTATTACTTAATATTTCTAGCTTACCACCACTATCATCTTGATCATATATGTATATTAACCGGCTTATTCGGTTACAAAATATCCGGTCGCGGCTCAATTTTTTGTTCGTAAATATAAAAAATAATTTGAGTGTGAAAATCATTTGAATTTTAAAAGAGCACTTAAAAAGAGCGACTAGTCCAAATGCTTAATAATCCAGTTGATAATAAAATTTGTGATACAAGAACTTTTTTTAACCAGTTTTTAATAGTTTAAATTTCAGGACACCTTGTATATACATTTATATTATTATAAATCTATAGTTTGTAGTTAAGATCAATGAACGTTACTATTTAAATTTTTTTAAGAGTTCTTAAAAGATGAACAGTTACATATTATTTTTAAAACATATATTAAATTTAATTTGGAATTTTGTATTTTTTTTTTTAGTTCAAAGTTTTAAAGAGGAATAATACCAGTATTATTTAAAATTAAACTTATATATTCTGTATTCGTATATATGATTTTTATATTAGTTTCATATTTAAAGGGGTTTCTTAAGACGTATATTATGTATATTATTATAATATTATATACTAAAATAAAAAGAAACAAATGGCAAAATCTTTTGTACATTATAATATTGAAACATAGTTTTTTTATTGAGAATCCAATCTAGGTCATTTAAAAAACTTGATATCCTATATTAGACTTGACTGGGACATTTTTATAATATTTGTATTATACTTTTCAAAAGAATACTAATGAAAATTGGAATAATACAATATTAATTTTAATGAATGTTCCTTAGACTGTAAATTATTATAAATTGTATAGAAATATGGTTTATATATTTTAAAAAACAAGTTATTGAAGACTTTAAAGTTTTATAGTTTTTTTAAATTGATATTGATATTAAATTTATATACAAATATATTGTTTTGGTTTTAAATTTTTATATTATTAAAAAAAAATATACTCTATAGGAACTAAATATTTAAAGAAGCATTCTTTAAAAAAATCTTATTTTATCACCTTCTATTATCATAATGATGTATTTTTAATAATTTTCGTTGGTTTCAATTCGTTATTACGTTTACAAATGTGTCCAGATTTTTAGTCTAATTTTTGAACTCATTATAAATCTTAAATGTAGATTACCGAAACAATTAAGATCCTTTATTAAAAACGGAGTTATGAAGGGTATAATGGCTTTCTTGGATTTAAGTCTGAACAATTTAAACTATAATGTGATAGTAACCCCAAATTAATATACCTAATTCAAGATTGGAAGCATTATTTAGATGACCAAGTTTTCTTACATCAAAAGATGTTCAGGATTTCCTGAATCAGTTTAATTTTATGTCAGCATCATTTTCTAATAATGAAACATTGCATTTGCATAACTCAAGTGTCACAGATTTGGACTGGTGGCTCATGTACCTCCTTCAACTCGAGTTAAAAAACGCGTCACTCGTCGAATTAATGACCTTAATGTGAGTAATACTATATCCTCACTTGACATCCTTCGTAATATTTATCTGATAACTGAATAAATCTAAACTAAGAAATCTTATCCGAAAATGCTTTTATGTCAAATTAACCACATATATCATATTTCAGCAACAAAAGCTAAGATACACTGACTTAGGTTTTTTTTAAAACTTATCCTATCTCATTTAGTTCCATGATTTTTTGTGACAGGTATGATACACCTTCAGAAGTTTTTAAATTCAACAATGTAGTATTTTTACCCTAATTTCCAAGAAAATTTATTTTAACTTTGATTAGAAAGTTTCAAAATATTTGTTTCCATGTTAAGGCATTTATATCTTTAAAATATATAGGTATAAACTTTTAGAGCTTCAATAAATTTTGTATTTAAAATAATTTAACTTTACTCTTTAGTTTTAAAATATTATTTAAAAAACTAAATTGTCAAACTTAATTAAAATTTATTGACTTTAAATTGACTTTTCAAAACAATTAATTCCTAATCTGATTTCTGAATAGTATTTCAGACAATATTATGTCTAGTTCTAAGTTTAAATTAATTGAAAACTTTCAATTAAATATAAAAAAAAATGTACTTATAGATACTAAAATAAAAAATAAAATCAATTTATTAAATATTTTTATTTTTTATATTTAAATTTTTTTTTTATTTAAATCTCTTATAAATAATTAGCAAGTTGCATTGATTGAATTCATTTGACAATATATCGTCATCAATTCAGATGTATAACTATAATAAATAAATTAATTACAAAATAATGATCCGGAAATAAATTGTTAATTGTTCAAGTCAATATTCATTAGATTTTAATACAAATCAAATAAAATTGTAAGACAACTACAATTGACTTTAATGAAAAATCAATCAACTCTCAATTTGGTAGTATTAATTTGTTAATAATTCATGCAAAATAGAATCTCAAGAGATCGGCATTATATTTTCTAAAAACTTCAATGTACTCCAAATAATAATATTTAGATTTTTAAAATAACTAAATTTAGAAGTAATCAAAAATTATTCCTTTGGAAAATTTAAAAATTTATTTAAACTATTCAAATAATTCTTACCAACAAGCAACTCAGAACATAATTATGTTCTTACAATTTTTTTATTAACTTTAAAAAAAATTAATTTTAAAAAAGATGCATAAAATACCTAGAGTAGGCACTTATATTAAGAAAACTGCATATGCATAAAAGTTAAAGTGGTATACGTACATATACGCATACGATACGTCAATAAATACCATGGTGACCTGAATTAAGACCCTGCGCAATAAAGCCCCCGGAGTGTTATTTCCCATTTCATGAGAAATTACGCCCTGAGGTTTTATTGCTCTTAGTAATTGAGAAAAAAGCCCCCAAAATATTGGAAATAAAGCCCCGAGGTATAATTTCTAATTTCAATTGAACCTGCAAATGAAAAGAACACAATTGGTTCATAAATTTTATGGTTTCATACGAATATATACAGGCTTTCTTGAACTATAATATCAACCTGATTTTGTAACCAACGTCTTGCATACATTAATTCATAAATACTCTGGAAAAAGGGTCAACTTTTGGGTCAACCAACTTAAATATGCTTCCTAATATAGAATCTCGCATATATGTTGTTTTACATCTAATATTTTACATATATCTATCTATCTATATATATAAAAGCGAAAGTTTGTTTGTTTGTTTGTATGTAGCGAATAGACTCCTAAACTGCCCAGCCGATTTTTATGAAAATTTGTATGTAGAGGTTTTTGGGTACGGAAAGAAATCGTGGCCCAAAAATTTTGCTCTAACGGACCGCCAAATTGGGGCTGTGGTGCAAGTATTTAAACTTCTGTGTTCTAAAATGAAAAAGGTTTGACCGATTGACTTCAAATTTGGTATACGTGATGCTCCTTGAGAATTTAGTTGGCACTATTAACAGTTTTGGAATTTGTTAACCCATGTCGGGCCGGCGATTGGTCAAAAAAAATTTTGGGTCCAAATTTTGTCCGATTTTACGAAATCTGCTTCGGCTAAAAAGAAAGCCTCAAAAAAAATTTTGTTGAGTTCCATTAACCCATTGCGGCCCAACAGCTTTTTATAAGTTTTTTCAATACTTAACTCTAAATTAGAAACGGTTTGACCTGTTGACCTCAAATTTTATATGTGTGAAGCAACTTGAAAATGGAGTTGTGTGTGTTAACAGTCGGTCCTACGTTTGGTAAAAAAAAAGTTTTTGGAAGTAAATTACGTCAAATTTTGGAAAGTAGTTTGTACTGCAGAAAGGTTCAAAAATTACTAGAATAATCCTAGAAAAATCGTTTTAAAAAGATTGCTTCATACATTTTAAAATTTACATGTGTAAGCCGTGTGTAATTTTTGTGTTAACTTTTTGCAGTAACATCAACTTCAATTAAAACTCCATTGAGAGGCGCAGCAACGCGCACCGGGTATTAGCTAGTATATATATGTATATTTATATTTTTTTCAAGTTTGAATATTACAAAAATGGATTTTATTACATACTTAATGAGAAATAATAACTTGGGACTTTATTTCTCAAGAAGTCGAAGATTCAATTGAAAGAGAAACTACGCCCTTGGGCTGTATTTCTCATAGAAGTCTTAGTTCAATTCAAAAGAGAAGTAATACCCCGGGGCTTTATTTCTCAATTACTATGAGAACCGTGGACTTTATTCCGCGGGCCTTAACTCAGGTAACCGATACCATATGTTCTAAAACTACTTATTGACATATATTTTAAAAATTTTCGAATTAGATTATGGTACAAGCAACAACTTCGAAAGTTTTTTTTCAACGATTTTATATTACATACAATAAGATATTGCAATAATCTGTTTTTGTTTTATTTTGAAGGGTATTCTGATCCTCTTTTGTTTCTTAAATGTACATATTCTATAATAAAAGTAGCTAGTATAGATACTTGAGTAATTTTGTGTTAATTTTTGCAGTTTATTGAATTGTAAACTTTTGTACTGTCTGTTTTTTCCATTCTAGTAAACTTTTAAAAAGTTCTTTACATATTATTTATCTTTTTTGAATTATACCTATATTACTTTAGTAAAAAAATTTAAAAAATTCTCTTGAACTAATTTAATAGTAATTATATAATACTTGATAAATTCCTATAACTACAGTAAATTTTTTTTTATTCATCTTGATAAACAATAATAATAATAATTTACTTAGTCAATTTTTTAATAAAAGAAATTTAATAAAACAAATAATATAATAATATATATAATGTATTAGATACTATTATATACTACTATTAATATATATACATATATTATATATACTATTTTATATTTTTAAAAAAAAAGGTCTGTATGGTAACACTGACTATGAAGAATATAAATTATAAGCTTTAATCTTTTCTAATATGTTTTGAATTAGTTTAATAATAAGTTGAATTTAGTAAATAATAAAAATTGATATTAACCTCAGAGAAGTTATTGAAGTTGGTTTATTTTATCCAAGACTTGTATAATTTAAGGTGATTCCAAATAGTTTCTCGTATTCAAATTGTACATAAAATGTCATTTTAAACCTTGCTATGTGTTAAAAGTTATCTAAGAAGCTGCCCTGGACAAAATCGGCTTATAACAAATGGCTATAAAGTCTAAACATCTGCGTTGAGGATTTCGCTGGGAAAAAATCTCGTCGTAAATGTTTTTAAATTCAACAATTTTTTTTTAATTTTTTTGTGATTCAAGTTTATTTTATATTTTTTCATAAATACCAATACGAAGCAAATTAAACTGGTTACTTTCAATAAAAATTCATGCAGGAATCCCACAAAATTTTTAGATTAGGGATTTCTCGGGTGTGAATCCGGTCCTGACAACTGTAATTACAAAAGAATGTTTGCAAACAAATGGCGCTTCTCAATTGAGTATGTACTTTGTTTGTAAACATATTTCTCTCTGCCGCCTTTTCCTCTTAGTCATTTTATTGTCCTTGCCATTTTTGAGTTATTATGCCCGTATGACTATAGATCAAAGGATCAAAGGGTATAATAAATTTGACATTACGTTTGTGACGCAGAGAAGGACCGGGGGGTAGATATAGACTCAAGTGCATGGATCGGATCAGAATCGAAAAATAAATCGATTTAGCTATGTATGTCCGTCCGCACGATAACTCAAAAAACAAAGGAGCTAGGATTTTGAAATTATGACAAATTCGTTTTTATGCCATTGCCTTCATCGCTATTGAAATCCAGCCATTTTGGTCCACAGGTTCGAGTACATGCCATACAACTCCTTTTTTATACGAGCATTACTCTAAATGTAATGAAGCTGGGTGTCTGAAATTTTGCCAAAAGTAATTAACCGGATTATATAATGTTTATATTACGGTCATAAGGGTATCCCAGAGTTGAGACAGTCTACTCTCCTATACTCTTCCTCGTTTTTGACTGTTTTTTTATACAACTTGTTTTCGAAATTCAAATCATGATTTTCGTAATTATCTTGGTTTCTTAATATTAGTTGTTTCCTCAGTACTCAGTAGAAAATAATCAAAACCTCTACTAGATAGATATGATTTAAATTATCATATTCTAGTCTAATCTTAACTTCTTCATTATTTTGATAAATTATAAGAAACTTTAATAGATAAACATCTCCATATCATTAAATTTTTATATCTGAAAGATTTCCTTATTTAATAAGTATTATAATCTTCAAAGTTGAAGTAAAATACAAAAAAAAAAATTTCAAAGTTCAAATATTTTTTTAAACTTTTAAAAATGAATGAAAAACAATTTAAAAATACTTGAGAAGAAAATAAAATAAAATATAAAAAAAGAAATATTTTTAATTTAAAACTGAATGCAAAACTTAAAAATCATCTGTTGAATCTCAAGTAAAAAATAAAATTTATATCTTATTATTTTTTATTTTTAAATAATCAAAATATTGTATTTCAATAATATTATTAAACTTTTTTTTTTCATAATTTTATAAAATTTTTATTTAATTTTTATTTTTCTAAAATTTCAATATAAATAATATAAATAATTTATTTACTACTATTATACAGATTTATATTACAGATTTATTTTGAAAAAATTCTTTTAAGAATTATATTTTTAAAAAAAAAGTACTTACAATGAATGTCAGGGATGTCTTTACATTTTATTTTTTTAAAGATTATTAAATAAAAGTATAAATGAGTATTTGTCGATTTTTTTTTTAATTAAATAATATACTTTTACATATACATAGGTTTTTATATTAATATAATTGAGGAGCTTTTAATTGTATATAAATTGTATTGGCACATTTTTATTTAAAATTTTCAATTTTAATTCTAATCTAATTTTAATTGAGAAAAAAGAATCTGATATTTAATAAAAAATCTAATATTTCATTTACTAATATTTAATTCCATATAAAATTTTGTGAATGTCAATAGGTACGACGTATGTTAAGAAATTTTTAATAAATATTTATATTTTTTTATACAATTACCTACATATTTGTATTTATATAGGTTATATTTTATATAACTTTAGTATTTTTATTTACCATATAGGTACTTGTAGATTATATAATCGATTTTAAAAATTTATTGCTAATAACTGTAATTAATAATTTAAATACTTTTGTAATACTTAAGTATCAATATAAATACTTTGATTATATCTAACACAAAATTTTATAATAGTATTATGATATAAAGTAATTATTATAATTCTTTATTTTATTATTTTATTTATTTATATTTATAGGTTTTAGCAGATACTGAGATAAAAGATTTTACCGTTGTTTTAATTTAAACAGATCGAAAGTAATTAATAGTTGTAATATCCAGTCGATGAAGCAGTGGTTATGGCGCCGACCTTTCATTCGAAAAGGTTCGATCCCTGGCTGGGTAAACTCAATAAAACGTATGTAGCAAAAAAAAATTTATAAAAATAACTTATATTTAAATATTTAATAGTCTAAAAACAGAAAAATAATAATTAATAAACAAATAAAATATAAAATATTATCTATAATCGTGTTCCGAAATAACCCATAGCTAAATAGTAAATAAAAAATTAACTTTATCTATAAAAAAACGAGGCAGATTATAGTTGCCCTTGTCAACTTTTAGATACCCGTGCATACCCACTATAATGTGTAAAATAAACCGTTATTTATTTCTCTAATGCTATAATATATTACACAAAAAATATAAAAAAGTAAAATAGTTTAAATAAATTTAACTCATTATCCCATAATTTTTGCTTAAAAAAAAACAAAAAAAAAATTGCCCCATCCTAATAGTTGGTCCGAGTGATGTCCAACTTTGCCAAGTAACTTGTCCTATTACTTTACCTGCCCAATTTTAATTTTAACCTCCTAGCTTTATTAGATTTACAGTTATTGAATTGAAAACTTTCTATGGCAGCACCCCGAAAATGGGGCCCTAACATTTTGAAACTTCATGTAAGTTCTTGATTCATTATATAACTAACAGTTTGTAATGTTCATCCTCGTAGCATAATTCGTTTTGAAGAAATTCATATTGGTGTAAAGAAGTTGTATGGCAGCCCCCCGATAATGGGGCCGTGACATTTTGAAATTTCATATAAGTGCTCGATTCATTATATAACTAACAGTGTGTAATTTTCATCCTCATAGTATAATAAGTTTTGAAGAAATTCATATTGGTGCAAAGAAGTTGTATGGCAGCCCCACGAAAATGAAGCCGTAACATTTTGAAATTTCATATAAGTGCTTGATTCATTATGGAACTAACCATGTGTAATTTTTATCTTCCTGGTACCTGTTATTACTTTTGAGGAAATTCATATTGGTTTAAATAAGTTGTGTGGCAGCTCCCCGAAGCTTTGGTCTGGTTCTAACCAAAAAGAAGAGGGAACCTAAAAAATGTCCAAAAAATGTTTTGTGTAAATTTCAAAACTCTAGCTCTAATTTTTCAATTCTATCTCTTGTAATTAATTTTTAATTCACAAATATATTAAACCTAAGCAAAATAAGCATCATATTATAATCATACTCATATAATGATCATCATGATCAAAAATTATCATCATATTCATAATGATTATCTATCTATATATATAAAAGCGAAAGTTTGTTTATTTGTTTGTTTGTTTGTATGTAGCGAGTTGGCTCCTAAACTGCCCAGCTGATTTTCATGAAAATTTGTATATAGAGATTTTTGGGTACGGAAGGAAATCGTGGCCCAAAAATTTTGCTCTAACGGACCGCCAAGTTGGGGCTGTGGTGCAAGTATTTAAACTTCTTTGTTCTAAAATGAAAACGGTTTGACCGATTGACTTCAAATTTTGTATACGTAATGCTCTTTGAGAATTGAGTAGACACTATTAAGAATTTTGGAATTTGTTAACCCATGTCGGGCCGACGGGTGGTCAAAAAAAAATTTGGGTCCAAATTTTGTCCGATTTTACGAAATTCTGCTTTGGCTTAAAAGAAAGCCCCAAAAAAAATTTTGTTGAGTTCCATTAACCCATTGCGGCCCAACAGCTTTTTATAGGTTTTTTCAATACTTTACTCTAAATTCGAAACGGTTTGACCAATTGACTTCAAATTTTGTATACGTGATGCTCCTTGAGGATTGAGTCGACACTATTAACAGTTTTGGAATTTGTTAACCCATGTCGGGCCGACGGGTGGTTAAAAAAATGTTGGGTCCAAATTTTGTCCGATTTTACGAAATTCAGCTTTGGCTTAAAAGAAAGCCCCAAAAAAAATTTTGTTGAGTTCCATTAACCCATTGCGGCCCAACAGCTTTTTATAGGTTTTTACAATACTTTACTCTAAATTCGAAACGGTTTTACCAATTGACTTCAAATTTTGTATACGTGATGCTCCTTGAGAATTGAGATGACACTATTAACAGTTTTGGAATTTGTTAACCCATGTCGGGCCGACGGATGGTCAAAAAAATGTTGGGTCCAAATTTTGTCCGATTTTACGAAATTCTGCTTTGGCTAAAAAGAAAGCCCCAAAAAAAATTTTGTTGAGTTCCATTAACCCATTGCGGCCCAACAGCTTTTTATAGGTTTTTTCAATACTTTACTCTAAATTCGAAACGGTTTTACCAATTGACTTCAAATTTTGTATACGTGATGCTCCTTGAGAATTGAGATGACACTATTAACAGTTTTGGAATTTGTTAACCCATGTCGGGCCGACGGATGGTCAAAAAAAATGTTGGGTCCAAATTTTGTCCGATTTTACGAAATTCTGCTTTGGCTAAAAAGAAAGCTCCAAAAAAAATTTTATTGAGTTGCATTAGCCCATTGGGGCCCAACAGCTTTTTTTTGGTTTTTTCAATACTTAACTCTAAATTAATAACGGTTTGACCGATTTTCTTCAAATTTTGTATACGTGCTCTCCTGTGAATATTGAGTTGACACTATTAACAGATTTGGAATTTGTTAACCCATGTCGGGCCGACAAGTGGTCAAAAAAAATTTTGGGTCCAAATTTTGTCCGATTTTACGAAATTCTGCTTTGACTAAAAAGAAAGCCCAAACAAAAATTTTATTGAGTTGCATTAACCCATTGCGACTCAACAGCTTTTTATAAAGTTTTTGGTTACTTTACTCTAAATTAGAAACGGTTTAACCGATTTTCTTCAAATTTTGTATATGTGTTCCGTTTTGAGAATGAAATTAGCTCTTTTTACAGACTTGCAATTGGTTAACTCATGCCGGCCCGACGATTGACAAAAAAAAGATTTGGAAGAAAATTACGTAGAATTTAGCGCAATACTGCTTTGCCCAAAGAGAAAGTGTAGTTCCGTTAACCCAATGGGGCACAGTGGCTTTTATAGATTTTTGCATTACTTAACTCTAAATTAGAAACGATTTGACCGGTTGACCTCAAATTTTATATGTGTGAAGCAACTTGAAAATGGAGTTGAGTATGTTAACAGTCGGTCCTACGATTGGTCAAAAAATTTTTTTGGAAGTAAATTACGTCAAACTTTGGAAAGTAGTTTGTACTGCTTTGAGTTACAAAAAGTTTCAAAAATTACTAGAATAATCCTAGAAAAATCGTTTTAAAAAAATTGCTTTCATACATTTTAAAATTTACATGTGTAAACCGTGTGTAATTTTTGTGTTAACTTTTTGCAGTAACATCAACTTTAATTAAACCTCCATTGAGAGGCGCAGCAACGCGCACCGGGTATTAGCTAGTAATTCATAAATCTCAAAGTACAAAGTCCAAATCTAAAATTTTTTTTTAAATTTTACGCATCATTTAAATCATATGAAATCGTTACCCGAAAAATTCGTTATCTACAAAAAAAAAAAACAAAAAAAAAACAAACAAAAACAAAATTCATATAAATTCATGTTAATACAAGATGTGCAGACAAATTTCAAATTTTTATATGAAAATATTGGAGTTAAAAAAGTTAGTTGTTCGAGAGCTACCCGAAGTTTTGGTCCGATCTTAACCAAAAAAAAATAGGGAACCTAGAAATTGATTTAAAAATATTTTGTGAAAATTTCAAAACTGTAGCTTCTTTAGTTTTTGAGTTATTGTGCTGACACACGGACGGACGGACCGACAGACACACATAGGTAGATCGACTTATTTTTCGATTCTGAGCCGATAGGTACCCTTGAAACTATATCTATCTCCTCTAGTACGATACGTTACAAACGGAGGAGCAATTTTAATATACCCGATGTCATATATGTGTGCACGGGTATAACGATGTCATATATGTATGCACGGGTATAAACATATGTATCTGTCAAATTGACACCATTGACATATGAATATGCGACATGATATAACCCAACAAACATCTATTCTGTACGTCAAGGATAGGGTTATGCAAAAAATCGTAATGACCCTTGTGGGAAGTATAGGAAAAAGCAGTGACATCTTGCGAAGAAATTTTGACGTCGTCTTTTTCAAGGCGTGAAGTTGAAAATCATGTGGAATAGCTAGAGTCGTCCAATCATCTAACTTAGTGAACAAACGATAAACGAAACGGAAATAGATCCTCAGATACAGAAGCTTTATGGAAGCCCTATACTCCCCCAAGGGTTAATAGCAGAAAAAAAAAATAGTATTTACAAGTAACTTTTGAAATATTACAAACTAAAGAATAATATAATTAACTTTCACTTTTTTAAGTATATATTGATTTAATACTGTATAATAAATTAATAATTTTATAATATTTTTACTAATTTGTAGGTATTTTTAAGAGACAATTATTTACTTCAATTCCAATAATTGAAATTTCAAGTATGATCGATCTAAGTACTCAATTTTCACTTGGATATTTTTGAGCGTCAACTTAAGCTATTTAAAATCTACAAGGGCTATAATGACTAATATTGTATTTAATAATTTTAATTCCGGACTGATAATTCATTCTTCTTCACAAAATCTAATACACATTAATATTATTAAATTCTATACATTGAAATTTCTTTATGATCTATATCAAGATTCGATTTCTATTTGATTCATCAAACTATATGATATAAATTTAAATAAATGAATTCATTATATAATATCCTACTAATTATTTGATTAATCGCAATTTTTACCTACAAGAATTTGAGTGGTTTGAATAAACTTAAACTCAAAATGATCTGAATTGAGTTAAATGGTAATTATTAAACCCAAATTTGAATCTGGTGTCACGTTATTTAAAAAAGCTTAGCTATCAATTCAATATTAATATCTTGAAATAATATTAAAGGGCTGAAGCTTCGAATACCGCATATTTTAATAAATAATTTTCCAAACTTCCAGCATGTTTTTAAATGTGTTATAATTATTTTCTTAATTAATTAACAACTAAACTAATTGATTAAATTAATTTAATTAAATATTTGAGTATCATATCATAAGAAGTAGATAATAACTACTAAATATCAAAATAAAAATCAAAATAATTTTTTTTTTAAATCTGATTATAAGGATGCGTATAACCAAACTTTTCCATTATGAACTTACTAAGTAGATTATGTATTTATTAAAATATTATTTTTAGTAATTATATTCTTAATAATAAAAGTAAACACTTATTATTGAATTGGATTTTTGATATTTATTACCAGTTGAATTTAAAAACAAAAACAAAATTCTTCTTAATGTAATTTAAACGCATTTAAACTTTTAAATTAACTTACAAAAATCTACGTACCTATATATATATTTAAGTCAAGTAGATATAAATTTTCTAAATATATTTTTTGCCTTCTTACTTTCTTTTACACAAGTACAGTATCTGTATGTATTCTGATCTCATCCTTACAGTCCAATTAATTTTAAAGATTTATTTTTTCAAAAATTCTTATTTGCAATGCAATCTGCTTTCGCTAATGGAAAGAAGATAGTAAAAGAAGAAAATAAAAAGAATCTAAAATGAAAAAATTATAATAGGAAAATACTAAACTTAAAATCCTTAAATTACGCTATTAAATTTAGTTAACCCAGTTAAAAGAAGTAAAATCACAACAAGAGCAACAGCAATTTCAAAAAAATGCAACAAAATTCAAACAAACAAAATAAAAAAAAAAAAAATGTTTTAAGAAAAAATTTTTTATATTTTATTTTGGTTTTTTTTTTCCTTTTAAAATAATTTTAAATATTGTAAAAATGATTCTCAAACTGTAAAAGTCTTTCTATATCTTTATACCCGTATAGCTATAGTTTATACGCACTAAATAGTGCAGTTGGTTCATGTGGTTGTCATACAACCTCATCTTTTACATAAGCATTACTTTGTAACTAATAAAGGTCTGAAATTATACTAAAAATAGTTTTGTTTAATGGCCAAAATTTGGTCAAAATTTGGTTGTTCAGTAAGATCGAGTTTTCGAGTTTTGTTTTCGTCAGTAGGATCGAGTAGCTGTCATACAACTTAATCTTTTATATGGGTATTACTCTATGTCAATAGTATACAACTTTAATGGCCAACATTTGTATAAAAAAAAGTTGATGTACGAGAACAGGTTCGAAAAGCTGCCTTTCAGCTTATATTTTTTTTTCGATGATGTATAAATTTCTAAGCGGATGATATAATATCGATATTACGGTCATACGGGTATCCCAGAGTTAACACAGTCTTCTCAACTTCACGCTTCCTAGTTCTTTTCTAAAAATCGATAATTTTATACAACACTTGAAATGCGAATTGCATACTTTTTGAAAAAATGGATGTCAATATTGATGCTATGAGCAAATTAATTAAAATATGGAACTATTTAATCGTGTGATTAAATTGGGAGATTAAATTTTTTAAAAATATTTTTTTTTTAAATTTATCCAAACTAAGCTAGGCTTAACTTAACATATCTGAGAAAATCCCTTATCCTTAAAACGTCAGGACGTTAAATGTTCTATAAAAGTACAACTCGAAGGTTTTATAATTAAAATGTCAGCATGGGACAATTAATCTAGTATGTTTGAATCATATCTAATCATATTTATTTTAGTCCGTGTTAAGCGCCCGTTAGAGCTTTCATTGAAACGTGTATGGAAAATACTTATTTTCAAATATAAAATATCAAATTTTAAAAAAGTGTTGATTTAATAATTAAATGATTTCTAAATGATTATTTTCCAGAACAGTTAATTGGTATTTTGCATAATGAAACAAAATTGTTTCAATGAAAGTTGTTTCATTTTCACCTGTTTCAGTTTGAAATTTACAGAATTTCTGAAGCAATTCTTGATATTATTTCATTACGTTTTTTTTGTAATTTCAAAATTTTTAAACATTAATTGCTAAAATCGCTCATATAGAAAAAAATTGAAATTTGCAATAAAAAAAAACCCAACAGCAGATCGAAAGTATAGTATGGCTGTTTTTGCCTTTAAAAATTTTTAACCATTATTTTTAGAGGATTTGAATCCTGAAACTGTTAACTGTTATAAATTTCTTTAAAACCATTCACCTGGCTTGTATTGCTTCTTGAAAATGCAGGAGGCTTGTAAATAAATTATGTCTTGCACAGGACTGATTGGAAACAAAAGAAAGTTTAAAAAATCTGTCACTTAAAGAAGAACGGTTTCTTTGTTACTATTCAATGTTTCATTTCTACCTGTTTCATTGGTTATTCTGTTACAGTAGAAAACAAAATTTTGAATACAACTTGAAAAATGTCTTTGTATTATCTAAAACAATGTTTTATTAGAAAAAATTTTGAGGAAAAGCATTTGCTAAGCCGAATATTTCTGGTTGTGCATTATGCAACTCCACTTGATAAATCCATTACTCAAAAAAAAAAACCTTTTTAAAATGACTGTAAAAAAAATTTTTATATAATATTTTCAAAAAAAAATAAAAAAAAATTTACTATTTGTTGAGAAAGGAAAAAGTTTTTAGTAGGATAAAAATTGAAAACTCTGACGTTCCATCTTAACGGAATATAAATAAAGTGTAATGCAAATAAAATGCAACAAAAAATTTTCCTTCCACAAGAAAATGTGTTTAATTTTTTTTTTTCCCTTATTTTTTTTTCCTTTTTTTCCTTTTTATATAAGAGTTAAACCTTTTTACAGTTAGGCAAACTATCTTATAATAATTATAATCATTTTTTTATTATCAATATTATTTCTTAAATCATTACTATCATCATCATAATCATCATCATTATCATCATCATCGTCATCACCAACAAAATAATGATCAATTTTCATCATTATCAGCCGGATAATTCAAAATGTTCACTATAATAAGAAAAGGAAAGAGAAAATTTTTCAAAAATAAAATGATAAATGTAGAACTGCACCAGTTACTTTTAAAGTAATGTTAATAATTACACAATTTTTTTTTTTTAATTTTGCGATGAATTTATTCTCAGTTCGTATTTTCAGCAATCTTAGATAAAAAAAAATGATTCTTGAGAATTAAATTAAATTAAATTTTAATTTTTTTAATTTTTTTCATAAAATAGGGGAGCAAAAATGTATTAAGGAGGATCGGAGGTCTTCATAAAACTTGAGAGTACGTACGCATATGAAAAAAAAAGGAAAAATTAATGGCTGTAAAAAATTGAGTTGATACTCAATTTTGTCATTAATTGAATTATTAAATTATAACTCAGTAATTAATATTACAATTTTATATGCAATAAAAATGTCATTTATTTTCCTCTTTTTTCTTCCAAATTGTTTTTGGTCCTAAAATTAGACCGGTTATGAGTGAAAATTGAAGTTGACAATTGTTTAATTTTTGACCGTTACCCATTTGTTTGGAGTCAATTTATTGGTTTACTTACGACACTTCTTCAATATGTAAGATTAACTAAGCAGATCTGAAGATACAACAGGTGTCTCTGAAAAAGTGAAAATTAACATGCAGGTATTACCGTTATTTTGGAAATTGGTTACCTTTTTCTCTTTAACTTTAGCGTAAAGATAGAAATCTAAATTTACAGAAGAAAAGAATTTAGAATTGACCAAAGAAATCTATTTATAGTATCCATTCATTTTTTGGGGGCTCCTATAGGTCGAAAATTGGAAATTTGGCAATTGTAGGAACTTAGAACTAAGGAATCTGAGAAAAGTCTTCAATTTAAAATGCATTACCTACGTTACAAATAAAAAATATATAACCATAAATCATATATATAAATCGGATAATAAATATCAACAATTTTTATTCATATTTATAACTCACAGATATCTAACACACAAATTAAAAAACAAATCCATTTCAGTTATTTGATTCCAATTAAACTATTACAATTCATAACAAATTGTATTTTACAGATTGGTATATAATTGTGTGCGAATGAATTAACAACAGTATAATAATAATAGTAATAAGAGTTTCTCATTACATTTTGACATTCCAACATATACCCAATGATAAACACAAGCTTTTTAAATCAACAGTTGAACATTTAATTTAGTAAATTATAGTAATTTTTTGTTTTTCAGTTTATTTACTACTACACAAAATGCAAGTATCTAAAAATAGCATTATGAAATAAACTTATAAACTAAAGTTTTAATGACAGGTAAAATAGATAAGATGAAAACATTAAGGTACTTCATTATAAAATTTAAATATTTTTAATTATATGATACATTTAAGTTAATATATTTTTAAGAAATTTTTAGAGCATAATTTATTGAAATGCAAAAAAAAGTTTATTATATTTTATTTATACACTACATAATGGTTAAATTTTTCCTACCTTTAGATATAATTTGAAAATATAGTTGGAAAATTGTATTTACTTATATTAATAGTAAATAGGGAAGTTTTTTTTTAATGTATGTAGTTTAAGAATAATTTAATTAAAATTTATATAAATTTAATTAATTTTGAAATACTTATTAAATTGAGATGTGCTAAAAAGTATAAATGGTATTATAAAGCTAAGATACTCAGAGATATCTTATATATAATTTAGCTCTTATATGATTATTTTATTATAATATTGAAATGGCAAATATTATGATTTAATTTCTTATTCAAAATATTTTTAAATTAATTCAAATCAAAATTTACCCAATATTCAAAACTTATATAATATAAATACCCTAATAGAAATATTTGAATGTTGCTATACATCTATATTTAGCCGATGGTGCAGTGGTTTTGGCGCCGATCTTTCATTCGAAAGGCCCCGGATTCGATCCCTAATGGCTGGGTAAACTCAATAAATAGTATATAGCAATATAGTATTATATAAAAATAACTTATAATTAAATATTAACTTATAATAGTCTAAAAACAGAAAAATTATAGTTAATAAACAAATAAAATATAAAATATTACCTATATAATCGTGTTCCCGAAATAATCCATAGCTAAATAGTAAATAAAAAATTAACTTTATCTATAAAAACATATGCATCTGTCAAATTGACACCATTGACATATGCATATGCGATATGACATAACCCAACAAATATAACATCTATTCTGTACGTTAAGAGATAGGGGGTATGCGAAATCGCAGTGGCACCTTGCGAGAAAATCTAGGAAAATGCAGTGACATCTTGCGGAGAAATTTGACGTCGTCTTTGCCACAAGGTGTGAGATTGAAAATCGTGTGGAATAGCTACAGCAGACCAATCATCTAGCTCGGTGAACAAACGACTAACGGAAACAGAGCCTCAGACAGAAGCTTTGTGGAAGCCCTATGCTCCCCGAGGGGGTAAAACAGAAAAAAAAAATACATCTATATATGTGTATTTAAAAGCGAATGTTTGTTTGATTGGGTTTACCGAGCGGACTGCTAATTGTTCAGCCAATTAACGGTGTTTAGTCATTTGGATTGTTTCTGGGCTAAAAATATTGCTCTTATGAACTGCCAAGTTAATTGCAAAGAAGCGACAGAAGTCACAGAGGTGAAATTATTAAATTTTAAAAATGAAATTAAAATATTTGGTTAAAAACGTAAAGCTTAGCTCGAAATCAAATTCGAATGTATAGAATTTAGGTATTTGTACGAAAAAGTCAGTTTTGAGTTAAAGCTCTATTTTAGCATTTAATCCATAATATCAACAGCTGTAGGCTTCTGATAAATCAGTTAAAGTGTAAAATTTATGTTAACTGATTATTAAATGTTTCATTTATGTGTTATTTAAATTGCATTTTATGTGATTTAGTCCCTGACAATAAAATTGTTATTATTAATCTCTATTTAGAATTATGATGGGAGCTCAAATCTTCCACGATAATTCTAAAATTATATTTAAATTCGTATTATTTTCTAAATCTGAATTTTAGTTTTTGCTTTTTATTATCCATACGATTTATTATTTTCTATAATTTTATTTAATTTTTTTTTTATATTTTTAAATATCGCCTCCCGTGTTTATTTATATATTTACAGATACTTTAGTTAGTTAAATTGGCTGGAAGAAATATAAAAAAAAATAATATAATTTTCTCTTAAATAGTAAACGAAGGAAAGAGATAGACAGAAAAGGAAAACTTTTCATATATAAAAGAGTAATAGGACATAAACTGTGGCACAAAACGACCAATAAAAAATTATTTTTTTTTGTTCTTTTTATTATTTGAGTTTTGTTTTATTCTATACCCTTTATTGCTATTATTACCTAAATACAATTACAGTGTTTGAAAAAATGGTACATTTGGCATGTACTTATTTCACACGATATTTTTAAATAATAATATTTATATGGACCGAAGCCTGCTGATTGTCATGTAATGGTCCCAGCATCAAGAACGATACTAAAAAAAATACTCAATAAAATTCAAGTACTAGTACTGGCACCGAACGAAATACAAGTACAAAGTTAAAAGTACTCGTACTAAAAGTACCTACGAGTATTTTTTCAATATAAACTAATAATTATCAGTATCAATCAACCAGTGCTTACCAAGAACAATTAGTATTTACTTGGATTAACTAGTACTTTCTAAGATAAAACAGTACTTATCAGAATCAACAAGTACTTATCACTATTAGTCAGTACTTACCACTATCAGCCAGTATTAACTACTATTAAATAGTACGATCCGGTAATTAAGAGTATTGAGTACAGTATCAGTATTGATATTTGACTGGTACTTGAAAATCACCATAGCTCTGTTTTTGACCAACACCTAATTACAGATAATGTTGTGTTGTTCAAATGAATTATTTTTTTAAAATAATTAATTTCTAAATTAGAAAAGTTCTATATTAATTTAAATACTATTTTGCTAGTAACTGTAGCTATTATAAATATATAAACATGGTAAATTGAACTCATTGTATTCCCATTTAGAACAATAAGAAATAAAACAGCCTCCATCTTAATGACTTTTTAGTTTGCATTTAATGTTTTAACGTTCAAACTTTTATTTTTCGCTCAATTGAATTAAATTAAAAACAATAAATGAATATTATACAAAAGCACACTACAATAAATTAAACGATATTTTCATTATGTAAAGCGATGGTTTTATATTGAAAGATTTTTCCATTCCAAGAATTTATAACAGTAAAAAAAAAATACCTTTAATTTTCCGTATTAAAACAAAAGAAAATTGTTTTGACTTTTCTTGTATTCGAAGGATTTAAATACAAAACTGGTACAAACTAAAAGTAGGTAAGGAAATTATGGTAAGACCAAAATTAACTGTTTGTAAAAGATGTGTTTTATGTGGTGACCTGAATTAAGGTCTTGCGAAATAAAGCCCCTGGGGTAATATTTCATTGAGAAATAAAGCTCCAGTGTTTTACTGCTCTTTTAAGTTGAACTACGACTTCTAAAGTCTGTATATATTCGTATGAAACTATAAAATACATGAAATCATTGTGTTTTTTTCATTTGCAGGTTCAATTGAAACTAGAAATAATACCTTGGGGCTGCATTTCTCACAGAAGTCGTAGTTTAACTTAAAAGAGAAATAAAACCGTGGGCTTTATCTCCCATATTTTGGGGGCTTTATTCCTCAACTACGACGAGAAATAAAACTCCAGAGCGTTATTTCTCATTAAATGGGAATAAAACACCCCGGGGGGCTTAATTTCGCAGGGCCTTAATTCAGGTCACCGTTTTATGTTTAAAAATTTTTACATTCCTAATAAAATAATTTGGTAATTGGTATATAAAAGAATAAGTTTTTTTTTCAATTAATGAATGTGGATTATTTTATGATTAGATATTATTGTTGTAACTGTTTTACACACATAATTATTGATCAACTGGGGCCTTTAAATTGATTTTCTGTTTTACTTAAAGTTTTTTCATTTCAATGTAAACAAAGAAATAAATTTATAAAGTTAATATGTAATTAGAAATTTACTTGAATTTATTAGGCTTTTGATATTGATATTCTTTTAAAAAATTTATAAAAGTATAAGTGTTTCGTCATGTAATGCTACTATACTAAATCTTTCAGGAGACTGTAGTATTAGATTGAGTAGACAAACTGCTGGTTAAAACTTTGATTGATTTTTATAATATGTAGGAAATTTTTTAGAAAATCTTCTATGAAATATTTCCTTCTTCGGTGCTCAAAACTTTTTCAATGCTATTTACTTTCTTTGTCCATTCCCAATTTCATCCTGGTAACATATAACATGCAACATCTAAAACCTATTACAAGAAACTACAAATAATTTGTAAAATAAACTTAATAGATTTAAACCTTAAACCTATAAGCCATGCTAAGGAAAAAAAGTCGTAAGCGCCAAAAGCGAATTTTCGGGATAATTAATATTTACCATCAGATAAATGACTCAGAATATCTTATGGCTAGAAAGTTCAAAAAAATTGTTTTTCCTTATTGAATTCATATTTGTTTTTCAAAAAATTCAAAAATAATTCAACATAGCGATATGAGCGAATATAAAACACTAAAAGCTAAATTACCTGAAACCAAGAAAATGTAGAAACTACTTTCTTTCTTAGGACGGTAGTATGTACTTTGCTTTTTTTTTATCAGGGATTGAGATTGTTATAACAAAAGAAATTTATGTAAATCGATTTATTTTTCAATGCTAAATTGATTCAAATCCTAAATGCACTTAAGTCGATATTGATAATGTACGTTGAAAACAATAGAGCGATTTGGAAACATCCGACACTCATTCGCACAATAATCAGACGTAGCTTTGTAACCAAGGAGCAACTTTATTATAAAATAAAAGCATTTAAAATGCAATTAAATAGTAAATGCAATTACATTTTGCTAATTTCAAGCAGATTTTCAAAAAATTTTGTAAAAATGTGTCTATATTTTCACCCTGTCCGTCCTTTTGTTCGTATGTTTACAAAAACTTTTGCATCGTTTGAAATAGAGAAAAACCACGAGTAGGTATTGCAAAAAACAAAATTTCATAGAATAACTTTTTCTGTAGCCCCACCCGTAACGGAGCTACAGACCTCCAAAGTTGGAAAAATCCCTATTTTTAAATTGTTATAACAAGAGTTCTGTTAAATGCATTTTAATCTAAAATCGGTAAAAGAGAGATTTTTTTATAGGCTTTACAAAACACAAGGCTAAAAATATAGGGTTGCAATACGGTACTAAAATTTAACATTATGCAAAACTTAATTTTTACAAACATTTGGGCCCCAAATGTAGTACGAGTCGGTTACGAGTCGGTACGAGTCGGTTAACAAAAGTTTGTTGTCACGTCCCCTGTTTAGAAGCTATAAAGGCTCGAAAATTGCAATTTTCCTATTTTTAAACACCTGTAATTTGAATACCTGTTCAAATTTTGTTTTACAAATATACGAAATTTGATGCTTCAGCATTATATTTTAACATATATTAAAGATTTTTCTTAAATTTGAAATGGCTTCTTTAAAGAAATTGAAGTTCACAATTGATTTGTGCCTTTTAAAAACCCTTGGTTTTTTTGGGTATTTGGAGGTATAATTTAATAAAAAGGTGAAATAAGAGAAATAACTAAAATATTATTTCGATGATTTGTCGGTTAAAAGTGAAAAAAATCAGGCTGCGGTTTTATGTTCATTCGTTTAAATTCGGGACATTCAACTTTTATTTATGTCAAAATATTACAAAATTATTACTTTCATACAATTACATATTATCATTAATAGCAATCAAAATAAAATCTTTATTATTTTTTTTATTGATTTTCAATTCACTTTAAAATAAAAAACAAAAAATTAACATTAAGATTAATCATCATGAAAGCAAAAGGACATTTCCTTTTGACTTAAATTTTATATAATTCTTGAAATTCGTAAACAATATTAAACTTTGAAAGTGATATCGTATATGGGTACTAAAATAACACCGTTATAAATATATTTTTAATTGTATTCGATAACAGTTTTCATTTTGTTTTTATCTGTTTTTTTTTATGTTTTTTATTTTATACACCTTTTAATGCAATTAAAGTTAACAGAAGTACCTAGTTTGTGTAATTGTATTCAATCACGTCAAATACGATTAAAATCACATTTGTCAAAAAAAAAAAAAATAACAACTAGAAAATAACACGCCAAATATACAATAACAAAAACTATTCACAATTCCTTAAGGATTGTTTTTAGCACATTTTCAAAAAATTTTGTAAAAATGTGCCTATATAGCTTCACTCTGTCGGTTTACACCGTTTGAAATAGAGTAAAGAAATTTTAACCATGGGTAGTTTTTGCAAAAAAAATAATTTCGTAGAAGAATTTTTTTCTGTAGTCCCACCTGCTACGGGGCTACAGCCCCCCAAAATTGGAAAAAGCCCTATATTTAAATTGTTATAACAAGAGTTCTGTTTAATAAATTTTCAATCTGAAAACGGCAAATGATAGCTGGTTTCATAAACTTCATAAATTTTTAAAAGGCAAGTGTTTAAGATTGCCATACGGTACTAAAATTTAACATTACGCAAAACTCAATATTTGCCACACATATCTTTTAAACGGTTCAAGCTAGAGTCTTGAAATTTTGGAACAAGTTAGATACTCAGAAATTAGTAGGAGTCGGTTAACAAATTTTTTTTGTCAAGCCTCCTATTTAGGAGCTATAAGGGCTCGAAAATTGAAATTTTGCTATTTTTAAACATGTGTAACTTGAATACCTGTCCAAATTTTTTTTTAGTGATACACAAAATTCAAAGCTCTATAATTATATTTCAACATGTGTCGAAGGTTTTTCTTAATTTTGAAGGATGACGAAGCTACAGCCCCTGCATATTCCAAAAAAGCCCTATATTTAAATTTATATAACAAGAGTTCTGTTAGGTTTATTTTCAATCAAAAAACGGATATGATATTATAGTCCCCTATTTAGGAGCTGCTTTTACAGGCTTTACAAAAATATGTCGCTTAAATATATAGGGTTGCCATACGGTACTAAAATTTACCATTATATAAAACTCAATTTTTGCAAAATTTTTGGTCCCACATATCTTCTAAACGGTTTAAGATAGGATCTTGAAATTTTGTGAGAAGTTAGATCATAAAGAAATAGTAGGAGTCGGTTAACAAAATTTTTTTGTGAAGTCCCCTATTTAGGAGCTATAAGGGCTCGAAAATTGAAATTTTGCTATTTTTAAGCACCTGTATAATAATACCTGAATACCTGTCCAATTTTTTTTTAATTAATATACAAAATTTAAAGGTCCAACATTATATTTTAACATATGTTAAAGGTTTTTCTTAAATTTAAAAGCGGTTCCTTAAATTGAGGAAAGTGTCAGTTTTGCTTAGATAGTATAATTCTAAGTAAAATTTCAATTTTTTGTGGAATTCACAATTTAATTCCTAGAATCTAAAAAAATAGAGGAGGAGGGAGTTAGATGAAGTTATATCCTTGAGAAATTTGGCAACCTTCCCAAATGAAGGGCTATAACAACTTTAAAATTAAAAATTTACTGTTAGCAGTAAATTTTATAAGTCAGCAGTAACTATTTCCAAGTAAATATTTCCAAAGTTAAACTCAGTATGTAATACAATATAATTTTGAAAATGTGCTTTTTTAAAAACCCTCGGTTTTTTTTCATCACTTGTTTTTTTTTGCTGTATGGGATTGCCATTTTAATAGATTTAATGTTGTTATGTTGTTATTTTAAATTGATTGTGAACAGTGAACAGATTGCGTGAATTCTATTAATCAAAATTTGACAGAAAATAGGTTTTCTATTTTCAATTAATTGTAGCTTATAACAGAATAAAATTTTTTACATAATTATTTTATGAATTCTATATTATTAAATTTTATATTAATAAGAAAATTAAAGTTTTGATTGTGCTAAATAATAATTAAAATAAAAATGCTTCTTGTTTGTTGGAATCTATTAGAACATTTAATTAAATTAACGTTTACAGTTAATTGATTTGCGTGATAAGTAATGAATATTATTTTGAACGATTACTTTTTTTTTATGCAAAGTACTTGTGGGTACCAAATATTATATTTTAATTGGTTTTCTTGTAAATTAAAAAATAAGTTGATTTCTTTCTTTGAAATTATTATTTGAGCCAACCACTATATAATAACTACCAATTAGACTTTTGCCAATTTGACCAACGGTGTAGTGAAGGTTTCGGGTTCAAACCCTGGTCAGATCATATTTATAATAAAAAAATATCGCAAAATTGTATAATTATATCGTAATAATGTATATCGTAATATAATATCGTATTTTATACAATAGTTACAGCAGCGTGTACAACTGCTTAATGAATATAACGATTGAAGGAACTGAATTCTAGTCTAAATAGGCTTGCTAAATGCTCTATACTCCTTGAAGGAGTGGAAAAGGAATAAAAACAAAGACTTTTTTCAGAATAAGTTTAAAAGTTTTAAAATATACAAGTGCATTTGACAATTATTAAAACAATTTAACTTAGAAAATAAATAACCTTAAGTTAAAGTATAAAATATTGCAATTTTACAAATATGAAGTTCAATCTTATTTTACTAATTTTTATTATAATCAATAAATTGCGTAACTATTAGGATGATTATTTGGATTGATTCTAGGGTGATATTTTTCTTTTGTTCTTCATTTTTAATCCATTTGGATATCACAAAACCTCCACAAAGCCACATCATCTGACTCTATTTTCGGCAGCTGATTTGACTTCTACATATGTTTTTTCCTTTCTTCGTTGTTCTTATTTTATCGCTCTTTTGCAAAGGTTTACCTATACTCTTACTTTTTCCCGGGGGGTGGCAATCAAATCAATCTGGATAGGTTGTTAATATAAACCAAAATTCTCCGTCGCCAGAAGATTTTCCATATAATGTGAATACATTGATGATGAAAAACTGCATCTTTTTAGCACATTTTCAAAAAAATTTGTAAAAATGTGCCTATATAGCTTCACTCTGTCAAAAATATATGTCAAGTTTAAAATAATTTCACTTTAAGCGATTCTTTTCCTTTTGTATTTTTGAACTCTGCCCGTCCGTATATTTACAAACACTTTTACACCGTTTGAAATAGAGTAAAGAAATTTTAATCATGGGTAGTTTTTGCAAAAAAAATAATTTCGTAGAAGAATTTTTTCTGTAGCCCCACCTGTTACGGGACTACAGCCCCCCAAAGTTGGAAAAACCCCTATATTTAAATTGTTATAACAAGAGTTCTGTTAGGTGTATTTTCAATCTGAAAAAGATAGCTGGTTCTATGAACTTTCTAAATCTTGAAAAGGCAAATATTTAGAGTTGCCATACGGTACTAAAATTTAACATTACATAAAACTCAATTTTTGCAAAACTTTTGTCCACACATATCTTCTAAACGGTTCAAGCTGGGGTCTTGAAATTTTAGGAGAAGTTAGATACTCAAAAATTAATTTGTCAAGCCCCCCCGTTTAACAAAATTTTTTTGTCAAGCCCCCTGTTTAGGAGCTATAAGGGCTCGAAAATTTAAATTTTGCTATTTTTAAGCACCTGTAACTTGAATACCTGTCCCATTTTTTTTTTATTAATATACAAAATTTAAAGGCCCAACATTATATTTTAACATATGTTAAAGGTTTTTCTTAAATTTAAAAGCGGTTCCTTAAATTGAAGAAAGTGTCTCTCAGTTTTACCCATTTTTGCTAAGATTGTATAATTCTAAGTAAAATTCAAAATTTTTGTGGAATTCACAATTTAATTCCTAGAACCTAAAAATATGGTGGGGGATTCGGGGTAGGGGGATGAGTTATATAAAGTTAGATCCTTGAGAAACTTGGCAACTTTCCCCAGTGAAGGGCTATAACAACTTTAAAATAAAAACTTCACTGTTAGCAGTAAATTTTATAAGTAAGCAGTAACTATTTCCAAGTAAATGTTTCCAAAGTTAAACTCAGTATGTAGCACAATAAAAATTTGAAAATGTGCTTTTTTAAAAACCCTTGGTTTTTTTCAACACTTGTTTATATGGCACTTGTTCATCTGCCAGGTTTCACCGCCAATTAGGAGAATTAAATTTCATGAAGGAGTCATAGTATTGACTTTGGTTGTCCTTACTATCATTATCAGCTTGTACCTCTATTTTTCGCTATTATGACCCCCAGGTAATTAAGGTTTAATCTAAGTGCGATAAAGTTAAATTAAACGAAACATAAAAATCAGTTATAACTAAATGACAAAATTTTATGTTATATTTTTAATAATTCCTGTAATCCTGAAGAAAATGTTTCAACCAGATCTGCCCTAAATAGGAAAAGATACTATACCTTTAAAAAAATAATATGTTTATAAAAAGCTCGCGTCCCCTTCTTGCAGACATTTTTGTATTTTCCACAAAAAATGAATTTATCGAGATCTTTAAAACACGAAATTAAAAAAACAGATATTTTGAGATACACTCATTCGTACCCTACCAAACATAACAAATATATCAATGCAAAAATTTGAAAGTGTACCTACTAAATTTCTACTTATACTTGAGAGATCCTTTCCCATATTTAAAGATATATTCGATAAAAAATTTGTCCCCAAGCATTAAGAAATGTTATGGGAAAAGGGTTTTTTCCAAAGGACAATTGTACCAAAGAAACGAAAAAAAAATGTTTTAAATTAAATAAAAAATATCGAAATTTATATGTATTAGATTGAAGCAAATGATATTTTCCCAATTTGTACAAAGAATCTTGAAAACATAAAATTTTTTTGGTATAAAGGATACAAAATTTAATGGGTTAATGTGTTGGTATCAAAGTAAAATTAAAAAACATAAAATAAAATATGTTTTATAGGACTCTTATTTCCAATTTATGCTTTCGTGTGTATACAAAAAAACCATTAAACATTATTTAAAATAAAATTTATATTTATTCCATAATTTATTATGAAATTCTTGGAATATTTTATGAATTTTTTTTTGCCCTCCAATATAATATATGAATGTATGTATGTTGGTACCTTTATTATGTATGTATGCATATATATAACTAAATTTTAACATATATATATATTTTTTTTGGGTGACATATTACATAATATAGTTTTCACCATAAATTAAGGATATCTTTATTTTTATGTTTATATAATGTACATAATATGTATATACAATTATATTAAATGAATATACATGCATACATACAAATATGTAATACAAAGTGAAATATAGAAAATTCATATTAATTAAATTCATTAAAAACGTTTTATTTTTCAATTTGATTCTCTAGTGATTTTATTTTTAATATTTTTATTTTTTTTATTTTATTGTTTTTGTGCTTGTGTTTTTTCCTCTATAGTTTTTGTTATTGTTTTTAAATTATTGTTTTTAATTTTTTTTTGGCGTTCATTTCCATGACGGCAAAGAATTATTTATGAAAGTTCATAAAACCGTCTTGAGGTTTCCTCATGAATCCGGTGATTAATGATGGTATATATGTAATATTGTAATATGCATATATATAGCTCTATTATATATATATATACTAATACGATGTCATTACACAATAAGCTATTATTTTATAGCATTTAAAATATATGACTTTGTGCTTTTTAAAAATTTCCAAAAACAAAAAAAAAAAACAAATATTAGAAACAACCGTTATTTTTGTATTTAGTATATAATATGTGTATGTAAAGATTTACACCTTTTTTTTTTGTTTTGAAGAATGTTTTCCTGTTGTACCTACAAATGAAATTTTATTAGTAAATATTAGAGGGAAATATTATGCTGCTTAACATTCTGTTATAATTATATATATATATGTATATATATATATATTATATATATATATATAGTTTAAAACTTATGTAAAGGAATTTTCTTTAATTTTTCAGTTAAATTTATGACATTCTTTTAAATAGACATATAGAATAAATACGTGTAGCTGTACATGCATGTGTGTGTGCATGTGGAAATGTAAAAATAATTGATCTATGTGAAATGGTTTTTGAAATCTCAAGTAATTTATTAAAGGTACTATAATTTTAAAATAGGACTCAAAAAAACACGACTAGGTATATACTAATTAAATAAATATTTTGCGGGGAGTGTGTTTTTTTTTTAAATTTGATTTAAAATAAACATTTTTCGATTAGTACACGTAGGTAATTGAAACCGATTTTAGTATTTATATCTTAATATGATTTGTTTCTTTGATAATGAAAAATTGAGGTTTAATTTTAATTATTGATAAACTCTTACAAATTATATTAATTAAATTTCAGACAATCTTCTCCTACGGATTTAGAAAATCTTTGTGATACTGGAAATTATTCTTTATAGTATATTTTATGCCCAGTTTATAGTATACTTGGATCATAAACCAAAACTAAAGTTCTTAATATAAGGTGAAAAAGTAAACATATGCCTCGATCAAAGACTGAGATTTATCTTTTTGGGAGACAAAAGCTATCGGAAAGACCCCCACGTACCAGCTCTGTTTTATGCTCTAGCTTTCATCAGATCATATGCCTTGTTCACTGTTTTTTTTTCTCGGCTATATTATTTTTCCACTCAGAATCCCTTTCAGTTCTTGTCTCTGTAACTACTTTAAGCGGTTGGTTTTTTAGAAATTTTCGTATAAATTTAGTGGGGATTTTCTATCCATCTATATTTTAATTTCTTAATTTTTATTTTAAATTGGTTCTTGACTAGTAGCTTTCTAACAACCCTCTTTACCTACTCTTCATGGTGAGTATATTCTACAATATAATTACACTTATTAACTTACTGGATCCTAGAACCTCTTGTGGGGCATAGGCCATCAAGAAATCCTCTCCACCTTTCACGATCCTTAGCAATTGCTTTTAACTGTAACCACATTTTGCGTTGCGCTTCTGCCTCTTTCAAAACAGAAGTTACCTTCCATGTTTCACAACCGTATAGAAGTACTGATTTGACGTTTGTTTCAAATATTTTTAACTTTATACGCAGGGCGATATTATTTGAATAATTATTGAACTGCTCCATTTCTTCAACACTTATTTACGAATAATTTTAATTTCTTGTTAAACTCATGAAGACCATCCGTGCAAGCTCCCCTACCGGATTGGTCCCTTATTGTTATACCTAATGCATTATAAATTTTTTTTTTAAAGCTTTAAAAAGATATTTTGTATATCTATCTTATACTTATTAACTGAATATAATATTTCTTGGATTGTTTATGTCTAAGATAAAATATATTATTGAAATTAGCTTCCATATTTTGTTACATGTTCTTTCTTCTCAACTAGAAATATACCAAACAAGTTTAAGTTTAAATAAAACTAAATTAAAGTACGTACTAAAAAGTATATCTTTAAATTTAAAAATTTTAAGGTATATCAATTTAATTTAGTATTTTTAATACAATACAATCCAACACTTTTATTTTATACATACAATTCTTATTTTTAAACATGCTGCAGCATTTCGTTTTTTTTTTTGGAGGTATACATACATACATATAATGTTATAAATTTATTTATTTATATTTTGTTTAATTTTTAAATTATTCAAAAAAAAAATAAAGGAAAAGAATCGCTTAAAGTGAAAATATTTTAAACTTGACACATATTTTTGAATAATTATTTTTCAAGGATATAGAAAAACATATTTAAAATTCTTTGAAGTTAACATATACTTTTCTCCGTATTTAACATGCATTTTTATTTATTTTATATTTATTACGAAGTTGTTTTATTTATATACTAGCTAATACCCGGTGCGCGTTGCTGCGCCTTTCAATGGCGGTTTAATTGAATTTGATGTTACTGTAAAAAGTTAACACAAAAATTACCCACGGTTTACACACGTAAATTTAAAAATGTATGAAAGCAATCTTTTTAAAACGATTTTTTTAGGATTATTCTAGTAATTTTTGAAACTTTCTGTAATTCAAAGCAGTACAAACTATTTTCCAAAATTTTACGTAATTTACTTCCAAAAAATTTTTTTTGACCAAACGTAGAACCAACTGTTAACAGACTCAACTCCATTTTCAAGTTGCTTCACACATATAAAATTTGAGGTCAACCGGTCAAATCGTTTCTAATTTAGAGTAAAATAACCAAAAAATTAATAAAAAGCTGTTGGGCCGCAATAGGTTGTTAATGGAACTCAACAACATTTTTTTTAGGGCTTTCTTTTAAGCCAAAGCAGAATTTCGAAAAACCGGACAAAATTTGGACCCAAAATTTTTTTTGACCACCCGTCGGCCCGACGTCTGTTTACAAATTCCAAAACTGTTAATAGTGTCAACTCGATTCTCACAGGGGAGCACGTATACAAAATTTGAAGAAAATCGGTCAATCCGTTTCTAATTTAGAGTTAAGTATTGAAAAAACCTATAAAAAGCTGTTGGGCCGCAATGGGTTAATGCAACTCAATAAAATTTGTTTTGGGGTTTTCTTTTTAGCCAAAGCAGAATTTCATAAAACCGGACAAAATTTGGACCCAAAATTTTTTTTGACCACCCGTCGGCCCGACATGGGTTAACAAATTCCAAAACTTTTAATACTGTCAACTCAATTCTCAAGGAGCATCACTTATAAAATTTTAAGTCAATTGGCCAAACCATTTCGAATTTTGAGTAAAGTATTAAAAAAGCCTATAAAAAGCTGTTGGGCGGCAATGTGTTAATGGAACTCAACAAAATTTTTTTTGGGGTTTTCTTTTTAGCCAAAGCAGAATTTCGTAAAATCGGACAAAATTTGGACCCAAAATTTTTTTTGACCACTCGTCGGCCCGACATGGGTTTACAAATTCCAAAACTGTTAATAATGTCAACTCAATTCTCACAGGGGAGCACGTATTCAAAATTTGAAGAAAATCGGTCAAACCGTTTCTAATTTAGAGTTAAGTATTGAAAAAACCTATAAAAAGCTGTTGGGCCGCAATGCAACTCAATAAAATTTTTTTTTGGGGTTTTCTTTTTAGCCAAAACAGAATTTCATAAAATCGGACAAAATTTGGACCCAAAATTTTTTTTGACCACCCATCGGCCCGACATGGGTTAACAAATTCCAAAACTGTTAATACTGTCAACTCAATTCTCAAGGAGCATCACGTATACCAAATTTGAAGTCAATTGGTCAAACCGTTTTGAATTTAGAGTAAAGTATTGAAAAAACCTATAAAAAGCTGTTGGGCCGCAATGGGTTAATGGAACTCAACAAAATTTTTTTTGGGGCTTTCTTTTTAGCCAAAGCTGAATTTTGTAAAATCGGACAAAATTTGGACCCAAAATTTTTTTTGACCACCCGTCGGCCCGACATGGGTTAACAAATTCCAAAACTGTTAATAGGGTCAACTCAGTTCTCAAAGAGCATCACGTATACAAAATTTGAAGTCAATCGGTCAAACCGTTTTCATTTTAGAACAAAGAAGTTTAAATACTTGCACCACAGCCCCAACTTGGCGGTCCGTTAGAGCAAAATTTTTGGGCCACGATTTCTTTCCGTACCCAAAAACCTCTATATACAAATTTTCATGAAAATCGGCTGGGCAGTTTAGGAGTCTATTCGCTACAAACAAACAAACATACAAACAAACAAACAAACAAACAAACAAACAAACAAACAATCAAATAAACAAACTTTCCCTTTTATATATATAGATAGATATAATAATACATTAACATGTCTATATACATATATAAAGTACATAACTTTTGTATCTTACAAAAAAAAAAGATTAACATTTTAAAGGAAATAATGAAAAACAACATTAAATTGTAAAAAAGTGTACTGTTATACTTAAAGCTTACAAAAATAAAACGGAAAATTAACACATGTAATATTGTAATGTTAAACTAAGAATAAAATATAAAATGCTAGGGTAACATGACTATATATAACATACCATAATATAATATTTATATCACATACATTCTATATTATATTTATATTTTATAAATGCTTGGAAAAATTTATTTCTTTATTATATATGGGGAAATTTTTTTTTTTTAATTTTAAAAGTGATGTACTAAATGTAATTTAACATTATTATAAAAAATTTTACTTTTTTAAAGCTTAAAGCTTAATTATGTCTGTTTTGACATATTTTAAAAAAGACCAGTTTGAAACAAATTTTTTTTTAATAATACTTATTATGGTTTAGAAGAACTTAATTTCATTTGAAAGACCCGGTTTCGAATCCCAGTGAAAGTAAAAAAAACATTTCTGGTTTTCGAAATGACTCAGCTACCATTCGCCATTGGATTTAAATTAATGGCTTAATCAATAATTAATAATTATATATTTTTACAAAATTAATACAACAATATTAACAAATGGGAAATATAAACAAATATTTTAATTGAATAATATAACTCACAGATATAGAATACAATACAACTCAAATACAAAATATTACAAAATAAAGAAAATAGAACTGTATCTATGAAAATATAAGGCGTTCCTACATGTTATAAGGTCTAGAACTATCTAATATTCAAATTGTATGTGCAATTCATTAAGATCAATTCTAAAAATTAGATTATAATATGTCCCCTCTGTTCCAACATCTACCTGTGGTATTGACTAGTTGTTTAGTCTAACAGTTGAACAGTTGACGGAATTTAGGGAACGACGGAATTTAGGGAAGAATTTTTTGAAGTTCTAAAAGAGATGTCATATTGGGCTTAAGTTTTTCAAAAGAAATAATTTTCGAGTTAAAAGTGTTTGAGTGGTAAAAAATATTGTAGTTCTAGTCAAATCATTTAAAAATAACTATAGGTAAATAACATTTATAATAAAATGAAATGAAAACTATAGTTAGTAATATTCATTAAAATGATAAAGTTATAAAATTTTAGGTCATTTCAAGGCTATGTAACTCTATCTAGAATGATGAAGAATTAAAACAAAAACTTTTAACCCCTTGAGTATTTAATATCGATCTTATCCTAGTAAATTCACTCATGATTTCTAAATAGTATCTGCCTGCTCCTCGAAATTGAAGAAAGGAGGATAAATAATCATAAAATCTTTATGCATAAATAATTTTCGAAAATTCGAAAATTTCGGAAAAATATTTACAGTAACGCACATTCGTATTGACATTTAAAAATCAAAATTATGAAATTCTGTTTCTTAATTGGACTGGTAATGTAGTTAATTTTTATGATTTACAGATTAAACATTATAATGATCATGATTATGATGATGATGTTGATGATATGATGATCATGATAATTATTTCGAATATATGACAATTTCTTAGTTCAATAGTTAATATCTATAAAATATTTCAAATAACGTAGCAGAATTTTGTAAAACATTTTTAGCAAATAAGCTTGCCAGCTACCATTACTATAAAAGCGGTAAAAATTTTTCACCTTAAAGATATTATTCAATATAATTGTTACCGTTGTGATGTGCGTTTGTCATTTTATTTGTATTTTTTTGTTGTTGTTTTTTATTAAATTATTATCTTGTTCTTTTGCGTTACGTATAACTGTTATTTTTTTCTTATTACTTTTTTTTGTTTTTCAATTTTTTTCGCACTGGTTACATTCAAGCAGAATTTTCTTTGGTAAATTTCGTGAAAATGTCATGTCACGTATAATAAATACATGTTGGAAGATATTTGAAAAATTATAATTAAGTACTCAATTTATTGGCAAAAGCGTCAGAATAATTTTTTTTTTTTTTAGGTACCGTTATATACAAGCGACTTTAAGTTTATATCATCTATACCTACGAAATATATGTATATTATATGTACATATATTTAAATAATATGTTTGAGGTTAAGGTAGTTAAAATGTCTTCGTTTTTTATGACAGTATGTTAATTTGAAAGAAAAGACAATTACAAGAAAAATAAAAGAAATAAAATGGAAATTTTTTATGATAAGAATTCGTTATGATAATATGCTTCTAAGATATTTTAAAAATTTTAAGAATTACGGAAGGAAGAAAAGTTTAAAAAAAAAAAAAATTCCTAAAATGGGAAGAATATTAAAGCAAAAAAAAAATATTATTTTAAGATACATTTCAATCAGTTGATACTCAGAAAAAAAAAACAGCAATTTCATAAAGATAATTGAGTTGAGTTGATTTTTTATAGTTAATTTATATTGACATATTATTGACATTAAGTATGATCAAATATTCGATGCTTTAAAATACAAAATTGAGTGATTTAAAATTGATGCTGTACCAAATTAATATAATATTGTATATAAGGAATTCAAAGTAATTAAAATTTTAGTGAAAAAAAACATTGCTTTGAAAAAGTAGAATTTTTCGCATATTAACTTGCAAAATTTGAAAAAAAAATTAGAACTAATAAAAGCTTGCCTTGACGCCTAAATAAATTTTAAATAATAAGTGATTTGTGCTCAAAGAATGATTCAAGCATTTTTATATATTTTACAAAGAAAATTTGAAATAAAAAAAAGAACATGAGACACCCGGCTATTTGTCTTGATTCGACTTAACTGCGAAAACTATTTTTTCTATTGTGAAGGACCAGGCTCTGACAAAACTATTTTCAGAGCTTCGTAGATCAAGCAGTTAACCGCTAGGATACATACAGAGAAAACCCCAGAATGAAAGGCAAAATTTTTAATAAAATAAAATAAGAATGTAATATATAAGTACTTTGTTGTAGGTACATGCAATAAAATAATAATATTTAATATTAACCAACAAAAGTTTAAACTTCTTCGTATCAAATAACAGGTACTTGATAAGTGTATGAGAATACGCTGGTGAAATTGTTGTACTAAATCAGTTAGCGGAAGAAATACAGAAAACCATCTATAAACTGGCAAAAAACCTGATAGGTCTTCAAAAGACGCAAAAAAGATCAAGTACACGAGAATCAACAGTACAAACCAAATTACAATATTCATGCACAATACCAAAATTAAAGAGGTCTCAGAATTTGATTAAAAGAAGAACAATATTCTAGCAAATAAAGGTTGTACAACTAAGGATAAGGAACACAGAATAGTGAAAGCCAGAAGTGCGTTCAGAATGTTGTGGTTGACATAGAAATTAACATAGTTAGCATGTGGAACGAAAATTAGAAACTTCAACGCGTCCATCAAATCAATGTTGCTATACGAAATCGAGACATGGTTTGTATCTTGAATCAGTGTTCAGAAACTATAAGTCTTTGCAAATAAACGCCTAAGAATAATATGTCTAATATTCAACCCAAGACGAATTATAAATGGGAAAAGACTAAGGCTATATTCACTATGGGACCCAATTGAGAAAAAGCACAAAGCAAAAGAAAAGTGGGGAAGCTAAAAGCTTCCTGGAGAAAAACTTGCAAAAAGAAAGTAAACTAACTGTAAACAACAAATGGTTGGAAATAAAGGGATTGATGTAAAACTGAAATAAATGAACAGCTAACATGGAATTCCTCCATACAAAATTCAAAATTAAAACGATTGAAACGAAATAAAATATTCTTAAATTGGGTACTAAAATCAAAAAATTATAACAAAATTTAAATCATAATTATGACAATTGTTGTTCAAATCACAGCTAAATCAGTCCAATAAAAAGACTCCATTAATTGTAAACGAACAACAAATAAAATGGACTGATAAACATAAGCATAAGTGAATATTTTTCAGGACATAATCCCCGGATATTCAAAAAATCATAATGCTATATAATATATATAATAATATGTCTAATATGTATTTGTTCTTATCTGTAATAAGAAGTGGGTAATGAATCTCAAAAAAGAAACAAATATAAATCAAAACTTCACAGTTCTACATAAAGTGTCACACTCTTTCTCTCTATTCCTCTATTTCGTCAACATTATTTGTTCCCTGTTTTCATTGTATTTATCGTTTTAACCGCTTCTTTTCTTCTTTCTCTTTCTCTCTTCTTGGCTTTTCTCAATTTTTTTACTTTTTTATTTTTTTTAAAATCAAGAGAATTATTACCGTAAATCTGGAATTATCATCACAAATCATGTAAATGTCAGTTAAAGTGTCAAGTATGATTGTAGATTTTAACTCGAGATATTTATTAAGAGGCAAACAAACAACTTGTATACTTGCTGGTCGGTTGAGTACAGTATAAATTAAAAAAAAAATTGACATAAATAAAAAAAACGAAAAAATATTCAAGCAGTATACCCCCATTTTATGCATTTCGGGTATATATTTACCACTTTCAAACTCCAAAAAAAAAAAAAAAAAAATTAAAAGACATTTTTTTTATCACTTCCTCGCTTTTTAACTTGTGATCATTCACTAGATTTGGCTTTTTGTTTTGTGTTTTTATAAGATGGTGAAATGCAAATATATTACTTCAATTTTTGAACTTTCATTACCATTTTGTTTTACGAAATATTTCTGGATAATATCAGTGTTTTGAATCATTGTATGTTTGTGTGTGAAAGTTACTTTACATAACAAAGTAAGTTAGGGAGGAAAAACAATGTCTAGACCAGTGATGGCGAACCTTTTTTTGAAGGTGGTTACAATTAAATTTATTTTTGAAATTATCAATCTACTAATAGATTCAATCTAAATATCAATCTCTCAAATAATATTTTAGTTATTAAAAACTTAACAAAACTTCATGTAAATATGTTGTTGTTGTTTTGATATGGGCTATGGCAAGTAGCCCTTAGGTTTGCGGCCCGTTGTGCACCCAGCTTCCATAATTTCTATCAGTTTATAAGTAATATTATTTATTTTATTTATATTATTATGTTTGGTTACCATGGGGATTTGTAAAGGAAAATTATTTTTCAAGTAAAATCGAAATCGAACTCGGATCCGTCCGCATCTTGTAAATTTGATTCATCCTTAGAACTTATTGCTTTTACACATCTTCTTTCACCCGTTCGCATCATAGTTCACCCGTACGCAATAGAAATACTTTCATTTCGACTTCTTTATATTATTTGTTCTTTACTAATTCGAAACTGTTGTACCCAAATAACAAATTATGCGGTATTTTAATATACAAAAATAAAACATTTTTAAAAGAAACATTTTGAATTTGTAGAAAAAAAACAGAACAATGTGGATCACCTGAAATCATTGCGTGGGTTAAATGGGAAATCGTTACGTGTGTCATCCTTTGTTTAAAGGTTCGCCATCACTGGCCTAGACAATGAAAACAATTACAATATTTTGAATTCATTTTGTAGTTCAAAAAACAATTCCATAATTAATATTGTATTACCCATAGTCTAACTTTTTTCAATATACCTTATAAAATATGGATTTTAATCTCATGAACCTCAAAATTTCTGTACAGTTCCCGTTAATTTTGTTTGGAATTCCGAAAAAAAAAAATATTTTTTTTTTAAAACAAATTTTTTAGGTTTTTTTTGAGTCACCACAATTCAAATAAATTGTTCTATACATTCATACATCAAACCGGAAATTATGACATACACTCATGTTTGAGTTCCATTTTTGTGTTTGTGGAAAAGTGAAAGAGGGAGAGAAAAGGACAGATAGAAATAAAAAATTATAAATTTATGTTGGCGACTTTTTGGTGACAAAAAAAATAAAAAAAAAAAAAAAACGCAAATGAAAAACAATAATAACGGTGATTACAATCCTCTTGATGACATGAAAGAGGGTTACAAAACGGATATAAAAGTATATTTTATGAGTATTTAATGTAAATTATGTAAAATATTTTTTATTTTTTTTGATTTTGTAAATTGTGTGTTTATTTTAAACAAGACAAATGTGTAAAAAAAAAAACAAACAAAACAACATAATATAAAATGGTCTTATTAATTTTCACTGTCATAATTTTTGTATTTTGTAATTTTAAATTTTCCTTTTTTATTTTTGTAAAAATTACTTACAATTGGTGGTACAATTCGATTGTATCATCTACTCGTATATATTCATAGTTGATATAAAATATTAATAATGAAGGAATAAAAAATTATATTCTGCAGAATTTATTAAGACATAAATTGTGTATATTTAAAATGTTAATAACTTACAAAAAACCTTAATAATTTGGGAAATTGTAGGAAGTGTTAAAAGTGTCAATATTAAATTAATTATAGGAGAATAATTTATTCAAAAAAATTTCATATGAATTCTTCTTTAAATTATCGTAAAATGCTGAATTATGCAATCAATTTATTCTTAAGCTAAAGGGATTAATCTAGATTCATTTATTTTATAAGTAAAACGGTTCCATTTTTTGGAAACTTAAAAGATAAAAAAATGTAATTTATATTTCAGTAAATGTTGTTATTTTCACTTTTAATATGAAATTAATTTCAGAAGCACTGATGCTCTTAAGATGCCCACTCACAAACAATATTTTGCTCAATATTGTATATATAAGTAATTAATTATATTAATTAATTGTAACATAATTTAGTTGTAGCAAAATTTTGAGCGATACAAACTATGCTTGTATAGCTACTGAATTAGCTGAGTGCTTAACAAATAAAAGAAAAAAAAAACAAGTGATTAGACAACAGTTAGTTGATACAATCGACTTTGTAATACCATACACCTGACAAATTAAATTAACAGTTAAATGAAACCCCACTTCGACACACTTGAGGAACATTAACTATACAGGACACCTTGACAGATATGCTAATTAGATCCGAAGAGGAGTGTGATAGGTACCCAAACCACCTGAGACAGAACTATCTTGTATTAAATTTTTGGTTTATAACGTCATTAATTTCAACAATATGCCTCTTAGATCTTGATTGGTGTGTGAGGGGGTCTAGATTGGTGTTCCAAATAATCACTGAAATTAATTCCCAATTTTAGAAATTAATGTAAACAATTGGGAACATTCTACATAAGATTGTCAAACAATAATTCCATAAAAATCCGTTAATGTGATGTCTGTTTTGGGCAAAGGTTAGTTTATATATTAAAGGACTGCTTAATAAGGTATTGAAATATTTACTAAATACTTTTATTTAATATATAAACTTAATTGGTTGTGGTTTCTCATTGTAGAAAGCATATTTTGCTGTTCTAGCACCTAGACCTTGCGACAAATTATGCATCCCACTTTCAATGCTTTCTATTAATTTATAAGTAATATTATTTATTTTGTTTATCTTATATATTTTATATTTAAATTATATTTTAATTATATGCCGCTAATGACAGATTTTGTAAATTAATATAATTCTTCAATTATTTTTTTTGTTTATTAAATATTTAGGATCGGTGCGGGAATCAAACTCACACTCTCTTGACTAATTAGCCAAACGCTAAATTACAACAACAACCAAGGACATTTTATAATACAAACTATATATTAAAAATTAAAAATTTAAAAATTTAAATTCAATTAACACGGGGAAGAGTGTATTGGAATAAACTGTGTCAACTCTGGGATACCCGTATGACCGTATCATATACATTTTATCATTCGGTTGATTACTTTTGTCAAAATTTCAAACATACAGCTTTATTAAGTGTAGTGGAATACTCATATAAAAGAAGGAGTTGTATGGCAGCTACTCGAACCCTCTACAGTAGACCAACCAATTTTTGCAGAAACTTTGGCCATAAAACTAAACTACTTTTTGCAAAATTTCAGACACGCAGATGTAATAAGTACAGAGTAATACTCATATAAAAAAAGAAGTTGTATGGCAGCTATCCGAACCCATGGACCAAAATGGATGGATTTAAATTGCGATGACGGCTAAAAAAACGAATTGTCGGAAATTTCAAGATCCTAGTTCCTTTAGTTTTTGAGTTATCGTGCGGACGGACATACAGACGGACGGACATATAGCTAAATCAATTTATTTTTCGATTCTGATCCGATCCATACACTTGAGTTTATATCTACCCCCCTCCTTCTCTGCGTCGAAAATGTAATGGCAAATTTATTATACCCTTTGACTATATAAAAATGTATAAAAATGTTTTCCAAACTTTTAATTTATTTATCATATTTCAAGGTGTTCATTGAAAATTTTAAATCCTTTAATTTGCTTTGAAAACAAAATATTGAGTGAAAAAAATTATAGTGTTCTGTATTATTTCCGAGGACACAAAAGGCAAATTAACAGTCTGCCATTGAAATACCACAATTTGGCGACAAAAAAAAACTTTGTTTTTAATTATATCGATAGATGACACTAAATCATTGCAAGCAAATTGAATTTTTTTTTTTTTTTTATTATAATGACGCCATAAATAGAAAAAAAATGAAAACATATAAAAAACTATCACTTTGTTTTTGTTATGAAAATTCACACCTAAATGTTATGACAGGATAAACCAACACAGTAGAGTTATTTCAAAGTTCTACACATATTTCCAATTATTCTTATTTTATGTTTTTTTTTTTTCATTTTGTGTTTTTTAAATGTTTTTTTACGAGCTTTAATTTAATTTAATTTACATGCGTTTTATGGTGTTCTGACATTTATGAAACTGTAAAATATATCACGGGAAAATCCATTAATTTTAAAGTGAATTCTGAAAAAATTTTAAGTTAAAAATAGTAAATTAAAAGTTTGACATGCTGATGAAAATCCTTGATGATAAAAACACTTTATGGGTTTTAGTTTTATTTTTTTTGATACAATGCCAGATTTAGTATAATTTGATTTGGATTCTTTTTGATACAATGTTTATGGATACGTTTGTTATGTTTTTGGGCTAACTGATTGTTTGACTGATAGTTATAATCAACGTATTTTAATTAATAAGTGATTCAGTAAATTTGTTACAAGGTTTGTTATTCCTGTATGACTATATAGTCAAAGGATATAATAAATTTGCCATTACGTTTGTGACGCAGAGAAGGCGGGGGGGTAGATATAGACTCAAGTGTATGGATCGGATCAGAATCGAAAAATAAATCGATTTAGCTATGTATGTCAGTCCGTCCGTTCGTCCGACCGCACGATAACTCAAAAACTAAAGGAGCTAGGATCTTGAAATTTTCGCAAATTCCTTTTTTGCAATAGCTGTCATCGTTATTTAAATCCAGCCATTTTGGTCCACGGGTTCGGGTAGCTGCCATACAACTTGTTTTTTTATATGAGTATTACTCTGTACCTGTTACAGTTGCGTGTCTGAAATTTTGCCAAAAGTAATTAACCGGTAATATAATGTATATGTTACGTTTTCCCAGAGCTGACACAGTCTACTCTACTACACTCTACCTCGTTTTTTTTTTTGTAATATAGTATTTAACACTTTTAATTTAAAAAAATCTGTTGCAATATTCATATTACAGAGTTCTATACAACTTTGGTAACCTCTGACATAAGTTGCAGAACGGAAAATTTAAACTCTAAAGATATAAGATTTAAAGAATTAATATAAATTCTGATTTTAAGTTAAGCTTTTTTACTCTTGAATAAATAATTATAGTGAAAGCCTATTAAAAACTATTGAAAATTGATTTTTATTCCTTTTAACAGAAGATTAGTACATTTTAAAAATTTTGAAAAAATTTGCATATAATATAGCTTCACTCTGTTCATCCGGTCATCTCTCTGACGCCCGCCCATGTGTTGACACAGCTTTCACACCGTTTGAAATAAAGAAAAGAAAATTTTATTTTTAAATCTGAAAACGGTGAAAGATAACTGCTTTTATAAGCTTTATAACAATATTTAAAACGAGGAAGAGTGTAGTAGAGTAGACTGTGTCAACTCTGGGATACCCGTATGACCGTAACATATACATTATATCATCCGGTTAATTACTTTTGGTAAAATTTCAAACATACAGCTTTAGTAGGTGTAGTGTAATGCTAATATAAAAGGAGTTGTATGGCAGCTACTCAAACCCACTGCTGTAGACGAACCAAATTTTGCAGAAACTTTGGCCATAAAACTAAAGCCATACGGGTATAAACATATGTAAGTCCGATACGATATTTTAATTTACTGTTATAAAATTTTTTATCTTGAAAATGGCTCAAATTAAAAACTAGAAATTTTGAAGGAAGTTAGACCCTTAGTAAAATTAATATATGAAAGTATGAGTTATTTCAGAAATTTTTTTAATCACGATCACTAATTACGAACTGTAAGGGGTCAAATATTTTAATTTAGCTTTTTTCAAATACCTTTAACTTTTATAAAGTAATATTTAAAAATTAAACTAAAAACAAGGAAGAGTGTAGTAGAGTAGACTGTGTCAACTCTGGGATACCCGTATGACCGTTATATAAACATTATATCATTATTATTATAAACATTAATTATTTTTGGCAAAATTTCAAACATACCAGCTTTATTAGGTGAAATATAATGCTCATATAAAAGAAGGAGTTGTATGGCAGCTAGTCGAACCCTCTACAGTAGACCAACCAAATTTTGCAGTAACTTTGGCCATTACACTAAACTATTTTTGGCAAAATTTCAGACACCCAACTTCAATAGGTATAGAGTAATGCTCATATAAAATAAGAAGTTGTATGGGAGCTACCCGAACCTTTTGCAGTAGACCAACCAAATTTTTCAGTAACTTTGGCCATTACACTAAACTATTTTTGGCATTTTTCAGTAACTTTGGCCATTACACTAAACTATTTTTGGCAAAATTTCAGACACCCAGCTTTAATAGGTATAGAGTAATGCTCATATAAAAGAAGGAGTTATATGGCAGCTACTCGAACTCACTGCAACAGACCAACCAAATTTTGCAGAAACTTTGGCCATAAAACTAAACTTCTTTTGCCAAAATTTCAGACACGTAGCTGTAATAGGTACAGAGAAATACTCATATAAAAAAAGAAGTTGTATGGCAGCCACCCGAACCCATGGACCAAAATGGCTGGATTTAAATAGCGATGACGGCTATTGCAAAAAAACGAATTTTCGAAAATTTCAAGATCCTAGCTCCTTTAGTTTTTGAGTTATCGTGCAGACGGACGGAAGGACGGACGGACGGACATACATAGCTAAATCGATTTTTTTTTCGATTCTGATCCGATCCATACACTTGGATCTATATCTAACCCCCCTCCTTCTCTTCTCATTATTATTCATAATTATTATTAATGAATTGATGAAATAAATAAATTATAATATTATCAATTTATTTTTATAAATATTTGTTACTAAAAACGAAGAATGAAATATTGTGTATTCTGGGTAATGCCCGTTTTTTAAATCCTTTGGTTATTTCCTTCACTTGGTTTACATTAGGAAAAATAAGTGTCTTTAAAATAAAAATTAAAAATCTTTGTTTAAATAGCTTTAAATGAGCTTTAGTTTTTTGAATGGTTCATAAAACACCTTATGTTTAATATATAAAAATATAATAATGCATTTTCTAAATAAAACCAAAGAATTTTAAACATGCAAAAGATTATTATCAATTTGTCTCACTTTCTTTAATACATCCAAATTATCAAAACGTTTCCATTCATTTAAATTTTACATTATTAAAATGTAAAACTAATTGCAAACTGCTTAAGTGAAGTTATCAATGCAACCTATAAAATTGAATTAAATATTTTAATAGCTTAAATTGAAATTGTAATCTCTTAATACAGTACAGTTTCATCCATTCCCAATTCCCACTTTACTATGCCAAATCTATAATTTGAGGCCTTAAAAATAAATGATTACTAATTTTTGCAAGTTTAAGATATAATTCAACATAAATGCTAATTTGAAACATATAGATGACTTAACATATGTAAAACCATTTTTATTTTTAATTCAATGGTTTTTGATAAAATCTATACAAAAATCTGTCCCTTCCTTCATGTTAAACTTTTACTACAAAAAAAAAAAAAAATTTCCAAGTAAATCAAGTCACACTGTAAACTTTGCAAGTAATTGTTTCGTGCTAAAGGCTAATTTTAAGCTCAGTGAATTATTTTTCACCACTTTGAACACTTCGTGTCAAAAAAATAATAAAAAATAATCAAAAATAATGAAAAAAAAAAATAAAAAAATAAGCAACTTTATTAAGTAGCATTCTAATTCCAAACTATAAAACACTGTATTATACAATTTGAATATAAAAACAAAAATTATGAACTATTTTAATGTTTCCTTTAAAAAATTTGAACCTTACCATACACAAGGTACGGTTTTTTTAATATTTAATTTTTAGCACATTTTCAAAAAAAATTTTAAAAATGTGCCTATATAGCTTCACTCTGTCTCCGTCTGTTTGTCCGTCTGTCCGTCTGTCCGCCCGTCAGTTCGTATGTTTACAAAAGCTTTTACACCGTTTGAAATAGATTAAAGAAATTTTAACCACGAGTAGGTATTGCAAAAAAAATTATTTCGTAGAAGAACTCTTTTCTGTAGTCCCACCTGTTACGGGGCTACAGCCCTCAAAGTTGCAAAAAGCCCTATATTTAAATTGATATAACAAGAGTTCTGTTAGGTTTATTTTCAATCGAAAGACGGTAGTTTATAGGCTTCACAAAAATACATCGCTTAAATGCATAGGGTTGCCATACGGTCTTTAATTTTGGGAGAAGTTAGATCCTTAGAAATTAGTAGGAGTCGGTTAACAAAATTTTTTTGTCGCGTGCCCTGTTTAGGTGCTATAAGGGCTCCAAAACTGAAATTTTTAAACACCTATAACTTGAATACCAGTTCAAATTTTTTTTTACAAATACACAATAATATCATTTATTTCTAAATACATTTTTATAAGAATAAATGATAAAATAGTCAGTTAGAAACCCTATATAAGTTTGAAAATGTGCTTTTCAAAAACCCTAAGTTTTTTTCATCACTTGTTATTCACTATTATTAGATCCCAGATACAAGAACTTTATACACTGTTTAAAATTAGCAGGATTTTTATGGCAGTAAGAACAATGAAATATGAAATATAATGTAAAAATTAAAAGCTACTTTAAAAGAAGAAGAGACTAGAGTTTTTCTAACAAAAAAAATTTTTCAATTACAATTACAGCTCAGGTCACCAGCTGAAAAGAAATTTAAATGTTTTATGTGTTAGATTTTAAACTTTAACACAAAAGTGAAGGAAGTTTTTTTTTGTTCTTGTTTTTCAAGAATAATGAGTTGTAAAATTTTTTTTATAAATGACTTTGATTTCTCATTATGATATAACAAGCACAGGTAGTAATTTAAATAACTGAAAATAAATAATATTTAAATTTTTTATATAACAATGAGTTAATTTTTTAAAACAGGGATTTCATAAAACAATTTCACTAAGTTTTGAAGAATTTTTCCAAATGATAATATCATATCAGGAAACTTATAAAATATTACTTTTTTACTTTAAGTGGAGAATGATATATATAATTTTTTTTTATAAATTAAATGCTGAAAAATGTCGTAGTGGTAAAGACGCCGCTTTTCATGTGGAAGGTCTCGGGTTCAAACCCCGGTCAGATCATATCTAATTACAAAAAAAAAAATATCGTAAAATTGTATAATTGTATCGTAATACTTTATATCGTAATATAAAATAAGATTTAATGAAAATATATAAATAATTCATGTGTAAGATTATAGATGGCGCACAAAGTTAACATTTGTGCATTCATATTTCATAACATTATACAATAGCTACAGCCGAGTAATTTTTTATTGAATAAATTATTAAAATTTATTAGTAAATATTATGATTAAAGAAACTGAAGCCTAGTTTAAAATAAACTTGGTGAATGCCCTATACTCCTTAAAGGAGTGGAAAAGGTATAAAAAAACAAAAAAAAAATTAAATGCTACACTTAAAATATAACTGCCTTTCCTTAAAAAAAGTTTACATTTAAAATGAAAATGTCGTTACTTAAAAAAAATTTTCACTTAAAGTCAAACACTTGTATTATAGTTGATTTGAAAGTAAACTTTATAATAAAACACTATAATGGAATCAAATAAATATATTTATATTTTAATTTAGACCGAAATTTTAAGACAGCTTTTGACGGAACTGTGTAGAAATAATTAATTAGAATTACTGTTTCAGCGTCTAAAGTTGTTTTAGCTTACAGTGAAAATGGATTCTACGTAATTCTTAACAATTAGTACTCTACCTTGTGAGTTCCAGAAATTTACTGACAAAATTCAATTTACCTCCATATTTTAGTTAATAAATTATAAATTTATGATCAGATTTCTAATATAAATATATCACTAACTGACAGAATGAAAAATAAAGCCATAGACACAGGCAAGTTCATATAAAAGTGTATAATAAAAACCACCTCTATAGCATAGTTCATTTGTAAGATAGTAGGGAAATATATGAGACACTCATGCATTATTTTTAAACCTTGAAAGTCGTGTTATAAATACAGGACTATTTTATTTTTAAAAACCTTTAATTACTCGAAATTTGATTAAATTGCAGGTTTAACAATTTTTCTCCTGTAAATGGAATTGTCAATTTTTATGAAATAGGGCACTGGACAGACAATTATATTTGAATTTTGTATAATTAGAAATTTTTGGACTCAATAATATTTTGTTTTATCGTCCATTTAATTTTTTATTATTAAAATTTCAAAATTCGTGCTAAAATAAAGTCACTTGTAATTTTCTGTGACATTTTTCTCTTTTTGTTTTTTTTTCATCAACTCTGTACTAAATTTTCGTAAACGTTGCAACTAACTTAACAACTTAATTTTTTATTTTAAGAAATTCTCACCTTCAAATAAAAGAAAATAATAAAACAAAAAACAGAATCAAATAATCAAAGTCATTTAGTTTAAACCATTTCCGGCTGTTGGTTATTTTTACAAAATACAAAACGTTTATTATACCCGTATGACTATATAGGCAAAGGGTATAATAAATTTGCCATTACGTTTGTGACGCAGAGAAGGAGGGGGGGTAGATATAGACTCAAGTGTATGGATCGGATCAGAATCGAAAAACAAATCGATTTAGCTATGTATGTCCGTCCGTCCGTCCGTCCGTCCGTCTGTCCGTCCGTCCGTCCGTCCGTCTGTCCGTCCGTCCGTCCGTCCGTCCGTCCGCACGATAACTCAAAAACTAAAGGAGCTAGAATCTTGAAATTTTCGCAAATTCGTTTTTTTGCAATAGCCGTCATCGCTATTTAAATCCAGCCATTTTGGTCCATGGGTTCGGGTGGCTGCCATACAACTTCTTTTTTTATATGAGTATTTCTCTGTACCTATTACAGTTACGTGTCTGAAATTTTGGCAAAAGTAGTTTAGTTTTATGGCCAAAGTTTCTGTAAAATTTGGTTGGTCTGTTGCAGTGAGTTCGAGTAGCTGCCATACAACTTCCTGTTTTATATGAGCATTACTCTATACCTATTAATGCTGGGTGTCTGAAATTTTGCCAAAAATAGTTTAGTGTATTGGCCAAAGTTACTGCAAAATTTGGTTGGTCTACTGCAAAAGGTTCGAGGAGCTGCCATACAACTTCTTATTTTATATGAGCATTACACTACACCTAATAAAGCTTTATGTTTGAAATTTTGTCAAAAGTAATTAATGTTTATAAATGATATAATGTTTATAAAACGGTCATACGGGTATCCCAGAGTTGACACAGTCTACTCTACCACACTCTTCCTCGTTTTTTATTACATTTGAGTTTTTAGTTATGCTTTATATTATTTTTTTTTATTTTAATGTTTCTTGTCACGTGATTTTGAGGTTAGCAAATATTTATATATATATATATAAATTAATATTTTGTAGCTCTAAAAGAAAGAAACAATTATAGAGAAAATAATATTAAATAAAAAAAAACTAAAACACTTTATCTTTTATGCCCTTTATCTTTTAGGCCGAAATTCCTGGGCTTTTCTAGTGGCTTTATATAGATAATTAAATTAATAATCATGTTTCATGGTTAACAATAAACCAGTCATATTGCCTTTATAATTTTTTAATTTTGATAATATATTTTCAATCTTTCTTCAGTTCTTCAAATATGACGGTTATTTAACATTTTGAAAATGTCAAAGCTTTTTTTATAATTTGCCGTATGAAGAGAATTTACATAATTAAACTGACATTATAAAATTTTTTAAGTATCTTTCTTCACATTTTTATTTTTAAATTCAAAACGGATTTCATAAACGTTATTTTCAATTAGGATGCAAAATATTTTTAAGATTGGACCTGTCAATCAAAAGGTCTCTATTAAAAACAAAAATAATTTATAGTTTATATCATAATAGCTATCAAATCAATGACAAGTGAATATTTTGGTGAAACCTCACGTACAATTGAGCTGAGCTCATTTATGTAATACTCTTTCAGCTTATCAAAATTGCATTGCTTGATATAAAATTATTTTTAAGTATAATCTAAATATAATATAAGAAGTTTAGAAAAAATATTTTAAAATAATAAAAATTATGAAATTAAACAAATTTATTTGTTTATTATGTAGGATCATAAATGTTGCCAGCACGCTTCATAAAATAAAAAGGCATTAGTCTAGGTTAATAAAGAATTAAAGAAAGTTAACATTTGTTATGTAACTACAAGTTTTTAAAAACTTAATTGGTAATTAAAATAAAATGTAATTAAAATTTAAAATAAAACCAAAATATAAAATTTAAACCAATTCAGTAGGTGTACATTAAACGGACATACTTACTTTAATTACTTTATTTTATTAAAACAGATAATTACATTGAAAATTTTATTTAGAGGATACTATGAATTATAAACTAATAATTTTATTAACAGGGTGTTCACTAGTCAAAAGTTCTAAAGAGCTGATAGGCAAGTTCGAAAAAAAAAATATTTGCTCATACTTAATAGTTTCGAAAAAACTTTTTAATAAATTTTTATTTTGTCAGAAAAATTAAAGAACTTCTTTCAATAAATTATAAAAAGTTAATAATATTGGTTTCAAACTCTAATAAATCTTGTTCAAAAAGACCTACAAAACTCTTTGAAAATATTTTAAAAAAGAAATTTAGTAAGCTTTTCAGTTATAAAATATCAGTTAATTTTATATTCAACGGTTTCCAAGTTATAGACATTAAACTAAAAACAAATCATAGCACATATCTCCCAAACGTATCAGGATCAACCCCAGCTTCAAAAGAATTTGTTCTAATTTTTGGCTATATATTGAAGGCGAAGGATATAATTCTTATACATTATATTATTTCTGTTTATCATATCAGTAGATTATGAAAATTAATCATGAAAACGTATCAGCATCATTACAAAACTGCACACAGTCACCTAAAAAAATTGTTTGAAATTAATGTGTTTTCTCCAATTTCTTAATTTAATATTTTACCTGAATAGCAATATTGACTGATAAATCGGCAAGACCAAAAACTGTAAATAATGTAAGAATTAAAACTTTTATGCTTCTATAAAACAGTAAGTTATTCAACAGTTATATTTCGCACCTGTTATCAGGGTTTGTATTCTAAACAATGATTTCACTACAATTCATAATTAATAAATTTATAAAATAACTAAATTATAATATTATCATTTATTTTTATAAAAATATATATAAAAATACTCAGTAAAAAACCCTACATAGTTTTAAAAATGTGCTTTTTAAAAACCCTTGGGTTTTTTCTTCACTTGTTCTTTTAATTATTTAAAATAATAGGAAGTGTAGACGTAGTTTGATACATACTCCCTCATTTAGATATTTAGATAAATTAAATTTAAAATAACCAAATTTTTTAAATAACGTGGTTGCTCCAATTATTCCAATAACACATATTATTAAATCTAGTATATAAGATAATTCTTTATGAGATTTTAATTCATTAATATTTTTCATAATATTTTCTGTTTCTATAACAATATCATTAAATGTAATTTTATTCGTAATATTACAAGTTTGATTTACTGGATAATAAAATCTTTGTTGAAAATTATTTTTTAAATTTGGAAAATTATGATTCAATATTTTTAAAGTACAATTATTGAAGTGGATCAAAACATAATCTGATATAATAATATTTCTACTGTCACTTGATTGATTTACTTTTACATTGTTAGCATTTTTTTTAAAATTTTTTTTTTCATCTACGAGGGTTGTCTGAAAAGTCAGTGATAAATAAAACAAAGGTTGACCAATTTAACAGATTAAGTTGTTTACCAGAAAACATTTTATTTTTAAACATAGTCTCCTTTTAGCTCGATACACTTCGTCCAACGATATTCCAACTTCTTTAAGCCATCTGCGTAGTACGATTTGTCAAAGTCTGCTAAATAGGCCGCTGTTTCAACTATAACTTCAGAATTGGATGTGATTTTTTTTCCAGCGAGCCATTTTTTCATATTTGGAATCAGGAAAAAGTCACTGAGGGGCAAACCTGGAAAATATGGTAAGTGGGGAAGCAATTCATAACATAATTCCACTAATTTTGGTGTCGCAATTGCCGATGATTGTGCAGGTGCATTGTCATAATGAAACAGAACTTTTTTCTTTGCCAAATGAGGTCGTTTTTCTTTGATTGCATTGTTCAGGTCCAATAACGCTACATAATATTCTCCTGTTATCGATTTTCCTTTTTCAAGATAGTCGATTAATGTTATTCCATGTGCATCCCAGAAAACAGTTGCCATAACAGAGGGAACCGTCTTTGCATTCTTTGGTGCACTTCCATCAGCTTTTACCATTGTTTTGACTGAACTTTTGTTTTTGGTGTATAATGTTGAATCCATGTTTCATCAACAGTTATGAATCGACGTAAAAATTCCTCTGGATTGCGTTGAAACTTGGCCCAAGACTCCGTTGAAGTCGTCACACGAACTCGTTTTTGATCAGCTGTTTGCAAACGCGGCACCCATCTCGTCCAAAGCTTTTTCATATCCAAAACTTCATGCAAGATATTGCCTACACGTTCTTTTGAGATGTTTACCATGTCAGCTATCTCACGCTTCTTCACTCGACGGTCGTTTAGAACGATATCATAAATTTTATTGATCATTTCTTCAGCTGTGATTTTTTTTGGACAACCATTGCGTGGCGCATCACTTATGCTTGTACGACCACAACGAAATTCTGAATCATTCGATATGACGGCGAAGAGTACCCATAATATTTTTCAAGCTTTTTTTGGTTTCTGATATTGTTTTCTTTTTAAAAAAATTATGTTTTTGAACACAACACACGAAATTCACTTTTTTCCATGTTTAAGAAATAAACAATCTTCGACTGCTTCAAACAGCTGTCAAAACTAAACTAGTGAACAAATGTTTGTAAAAATTTTTATAGCGTCTTTTGAAGGCCACATGTAAAAGCGAGTATCGTTTTGCCAAAATCAACGCCATCTCTTGGATTTATCACTGACTTTTCAGACAACCCTCGTATTTGTATTATTTGGGTTAATTTATTATATTTTATTAGTTTACATAATTTTTTGGAATACAATTTTTACTTAAAGATAATTCATTCAATGTTTTTAATTCTTCATACTTATTTCTTTTATTATTATACGTAAAAATAATTTCATTAGGATAATCTATTTCTTAATTTTTTCTATTAGGAACTGGAATAGCAATTTCTAATTGAATTGATTTAATTTTTTTTGGAACTTTGATAGCTAACAATAATGAGTCTTTTTCAAATTAAGCTAAACCTAATTTTATATATTGTAGTTAATAAAAATCTACCTAATATATTTCTATTTTTATTTTAGTACTAAAGTACTAAATGGTTTTAGCAGCCTTGGTTGCTTCTTATTTATGTTCTTTGAAACGTGTTTCTAAACATCTTTTTGTTTGCCCGATATAAATGTCATTGCAACACGGACAAGAAATTTTATAAAAACCAAAGTTTTCCAATTTATTTAAAGAATCTTTTACACAACCAAACTTGCTATTCCTTTTTTTTCTACCTGTAAAGCAGCACCTGCTAAGCATCCAGTCTCAAATAAAATTTCCAACTTCATCTAATTTCAACCATATTGTAAAAAAAACAAAAGCAAAAAAATTTACTATTGATAACACCATTTCCATTTGTATGTAGGAGCATAAATGTTTGCCCCAAAAAATGCAGCGCATTATATAATGCAGCTTTGTTTCTTTATTGGAATATAATATGCTCTCGCTATACATATAGTTTGCACTTGAAAGATATACAAATGTATAGCATACAAACTTATATTGTTGTGCGCGAATTAGTGCACTTTTTATTTATTAACTACGAATAAAGCCTGTCATGCGACTGGTTTAAGGGTTAAACCAAAAATATTTTTAAATAGAAATGTTACAAGTTTTAAAATTTAAAATAAAAACAAACTTATATTGTTGCGATAACTCAAAAAATAAAGGAACTAGGGATTTTATGCAATAGCTGTCATTGATATTTAAATCCAACCAGTTTGGTCCACGGGTTCGAGTAGCTGCCATACAATTTCTTATTTTATATGAGCATTACACTACACTTAATGCAGCTGTATGTTTGAAATTTTGCCAAAAGTAGATAATCGAGTGAACGGTCATACGAGTAATCCAAAGTTAACACAGTCTATTCTACTACACTCTTCCTTGTTTTTTAATATTTTATAAATAGATAAATTAAAATCAATTTTTAAATTTTTAATAGATTAATTTATAAAAAAGAAATTTGAGTATTATACAACTAATTTCAATAATAGTGTCCTACAATAGAACTAAGAAAAGGTTTTATGGTTTTAAAATGACTTATGCATTTTTAAATTAATTTGAACAAATCAGGTATAGGGTATTACTAAGCACATTGGATTACAGTTCCTTTGATTAATTATGATGAAAAATATGAAAAACTAACGTAAAACAAAACACAAGGTATACATTAGCTGATGATTTTGCGACTAAGACTACACCAACATTACAGCAGCATTAGTATAAAAGTTAGAAAGAAATTTCGAGTGATGATAATTTTATGAATATATAACTGTTGAATGTACTATTATGAGTTTTATGATCATGAGTATGAATATAACAAAAAAATTTCGAGCAATGACTGTTATAGTCAACTGACAACTCAAAAAAGAATGTACACCTAATTCGCTTTTTAGATAATAGAAATAAAATAAATAAAAATACATATAGATTGTTTTATGAAGATGAATATATTTTTTTATTAGTTACATGTGAAAAATGTACTTTTAATTAGTATTTTGTAATGTACAATTCCATTTTCAATTTAATTTAATACATATTTTCATAAAAAAATTGTGCAATACACATTAAACCATAAATTTATGTATCTTACAATCTTCTATTTTTCTTGATTTTTGGCATCTGGAACCAAACTCCTACTTTTTTATCCACTTCATAACCCTTTTTAATCGATTGCTGTTTCGCGGATTTTTTAGGAACGCATCTATCGCCAAACAAGAGAATTAGATGTATATTACAAAGAGATAAGTATCTATTGAAAATCTAAGTCGTTTCTACATGTCATGTTAAAATTATATGAAATTCATTAAAATCAATTTCAATAATAAGATTACCCGTTATATGGCCCCCTTAATTTATCCGTAAAGCAGCACCTGCTAAGCATCCAGTCTCAAATAAAATTTTCCAATCTTCATCAAATTTCAATCAAATTGTATAAATACCAAAACTAAAAAAATTTACTGCTGATAACAACATTATTTATTGGTTATTGCACTCCATTTGTATTCAGGAGCATATACATTTGCCCCACAAAATGCAGCCGTTTTGTTTTAACATTTCTTCGCGGTTTTAACTTTCATTTCGCCAAATAGAGCAAAAATTCTTTACAATATTATTAAAATTAATAAATTCGATTTTTTAATTTTGAATTGTACAATTAGAAGTAAAACTTTATATTGACATTTAAATTAGTATCACAACTGAGATTCATATTAAAATAAATATTTTAATGTGAAACTTGATAAATTATGCATAAGACAGCAATTACAAAAAAAAAAAAAACTATGAAGAATTATAGACCAAAGGTTTTAATAAGTGCAAATAGTAAAAAAAAAATAAAGCATTATAGAACAGTTTATACTTTCGAACAAAGTTTTGGTGAAATATATGAAGCCTTTGTTTTTATCATAATGTTATGTTTCAAAAAAATTGAATGATATATAATATTATATTGTATACTACTACTATTCTATGTTGGAGCTATTGATGTGCCTTTCTTATTATATTGTTTTATTTATTAACTAGGAAAAAGGCCCGGATTTGAAATGAAGCTGGCAACAAACAAAATTCCTACACCTGCAGTTAATATGACTTCTGTTAGACACGCAGTCTCTTGTATTTTATTATAAGGAATATAAGAAGATAGAAGAGGAAAAAGATTAAAGAAAAGATGAGTGATATGAAGATAATAGGACAATAAAGGCTATAAAAGCTATAATAATAATAATAATAAGCGGGTGGCTTTATGTGTTAAAGGTTTTTTTTTCCTTAAAATTGAACCCAAATGAAGAATACATTTATTTTTCATTTTTTGTTATTTACGTTGCAGAATAGGAATATCTTATAGGTATTACAATTAAATTTTTATACCCGTATGACTATAGGTCGAAAGGGTATACTAAATTTACCATTACGTTTGTGACGCAGAAGAAAGATGGGGGGTAGATATAGAGTCAAATGTATGGATCATATCAGAATCAAAAAGCAAATCGATTTAGCTATGTATGTCCGTCCGTCCGTCTGTCCGTCTGTTCGCTCGTCTGTCCATCCGTCCCCACGATAACTTAAAAAATTAGCTGCCATACAGCTCCTTCTTATTATTTTTTAATTTTGCGGGTAAAAAGTAATTAACCGGATAATATAATGCTTATATTACGGTCATACGGGTATCCTAGAGTTGACACAGTCTACTCTACTACACTCTTCCTCGTTTTTTATTATTTTCCATAGCGTTATTACTTATGTATGAATTATGATATCCATATGGAATGAAATTTAAATAGCAATATTTCCTATACATAAGTAATTAAACTATAGATATTAAAAATAATTTTGAGTATTGTTAGAATTAAATACTTGTTACAATTAAATTATTTATGTGAAAAGAAATGATAAAAAAATTAAAATAAAAATCCATGAGAATCTAAAAAGCAAGTAACGAAAAAATAAAAAGTCGATGCAGTCGATTCGTTAGTTCTTCCTTTATCAATTTTAAAGATATGTTTATTAGGTATTGGAAATGTGTTGGAGGTACCGGAACGAATCCATTTCAAACAATATGATAGACATAATATATACTAGATAGAACTTCTCTCTACCAAATTTTAAGTTTCAATTTTTATAAATTTCGAATATAAGTTTTTAAAGTCTTCGGGAGTTATCGAACCACCACTAAATAAGAGAAATAGGAAGGAATACACATTTACCTAATTCGAAGGTTCTAGTTTTATCAATTTGGGAGATGTGCTCGTTTGGCTTTGATACGATGAAAAACTCCCAGCAAACCCATGCTCCGATTTCGCTCATTTACAATACCGACATTTTTTGGTCATTAATGTACAGTAACCTATTTTATAAATTTCATAAAGATAGCATCAAGATTTGGTCTATTCTTAAATCTGAAGTTATGAATTTTTATTTTAAGGTTATGTTCAGTCATTAGTTTACTTCAATAATTTAATGACTTTTGAACCTATATTATTTGCGGTTTTGCCGAAATAAGTTTAGATTTTGTTTTTTGAAAATATTTGTTTCATTAAATATATTTAATGCACTAATATTCCACTTAGATGACCATGCCAGTTTCATTATCTTTAAGTCTTTTATCTTCACTTTTTAAATAGATAAAAAAATTTCAATAAGAACAATAAATTCGTTGTTAAAATCTTTTTTTGATTTGAAAAAGTCACCAATTCAAAAGATTAAGATAATAATAGAAAATAAAATGTTAAAAAAATTATAAAAAAAACTTTTTTCTCTAGTTTTTTTAATGGAATTTTCTATTTTAAACTTTTCTGTATTGAAAATTTTTATTTTAATCAGGTTGTTAAATCTTAACTTTCTATTCTTGAATATTTTGATTTTAAATAAAAAACGAGGAAGATTATAGTTGCCCTTGTCAACTTTTAGATACCCGTGCATACCCACTATGATGTATAAAATAAAATAATGATGAATACTACAAAAAAAATATAGAAAAGCAAACTAGTTAAAAAATATTTAACTCATTATCCCATAATTTTTGCTTCAAAAAAACAAAAAGTTTTAATTCATTATTCCATAATTTTGGCTTAAAAAACAAAAAAAAAAACAAAAAAATAACCATAAAAAAAAAAAATCCGAGTAATGTCCAACTTTGCCAAGTAGCTTCATAAGGTTCATGGTTATCGAATTAAAAACTTTGTATGGCAACTACCCGAAAATGGGGCCGTAACATTTTGAAACTTCATATAAGTGCTCGATTCATTATATAGAATTAGTTTTGAAGATATTCATATTGGTGCAAAAAAGTTGTATGGCAGCTCCCGTAAGCCGATTTTAACCAAAATTGTCTAAAAATAACTTCGTGTGAATTTCAAAACTCTAGCCCTCTTAGTTTTTGAGTTATCGTGCTGACACACGGACGGATAGACACACATAGCTAGATCGATTTACTTTTCGATGCTGATCCGATTCGTAACTTATCGATGTACAAGATCGATGCGTTAAACCTGATGTCATATATGTATGCATGGGTATAATAAGTAAAGTAACAGCCAGTCGACTTAGAAATACCCTACACCTATTTTGTTCAAATTTAATGAGAAGTCCATAAGTTTTTTTTAAATTCATAAAAGCTTTAATTTGTTTGATCGTAAGACCTATATAACCAATTTACCTTTATAATACTAAAAATATTTTCTAATTATTTTATCTATCCAAAATATTAAAAATTTTTACTAATTTATCTATTTAAAAATATTAAAAAGAACAAATCATGAAATAAATGTTGAAAACATTCAGTTACAAATTCGGAAAAATTTTATTAGCTTTTTATCACAAAATTTTATAATTCAAATTTTTCAATATAAATGCAAAATAAGCAATAAATTGTATTTCTTAAATACAATTACAAATATAGAACTTTTCATATAATTAATTAAAATATAAAAATTAATTTTACATACATGCAGCAAGCACCTTTGAACACAATTTAAGTATCGTACACAATTTTTTGATTATATATTGCCTATGGTAATAATTCAAACAATATATATGCAATCTTAATACATGTGATAAATAAAACCAATGTTAACGTTCCAATTCGTACCATCAAAAATAAAGAATTGAAATTTTTTGATGATTTCAATACTTTCTTTAGACATTACAAGTTCATGAAACTTTAAATTAAAGATTAATTTAATGAATAAAAAATTACAAATATATATATATATACATCTAAAATAGAAACTATAATTTTGTTTTAATATTAAAAAAAAAAAAATATCTCATTAATTTCTTTTGAAATTCGTTGGTTACCTTTTGTCTACAATTGCAACAAAACCAACAACAAACTTAAGTTTTCTTCTTAAATTTTTTTACTTTTTATTTTTTTTTTCAATTGACAGTACATTTCATTACTTATCCTTCGTTTTACTCTACTTTTCAATTTTCTTTTATATTTTTCCTATTTTTCATTTCTCATTCAAGAATTCGAAACTTGAAAACTTTATGAAAAAAATTTCATGTGATTTCTATTTAAAAATTTGAAAGTATTGAAAGTTTATGATTTCAATAGAAATGAATGAATGAAAAGAAAAACTTTTGGAAAACTTTCGATTTTTCCTCAAAATAAGTTAAAAAAAAGAAAAGTATTTTTTTTTGAAAAGCAAAGTACCTAATGAAAGAAACCAAGTTGTTTGAAAAAGCAAATTTATAAAATTAAAAAATGTTCCATAACACAATTTTGTTAAAGTATACCTACATTAAAAAATAAAGGGCAAAAAGGTTACTAAAAATTGGTGTTCGCATAATCCTAAATTTAAGTAACGTATGGCAACCCTATCTTTGAAAGCAACTGTCATTTGGTGATTTCATATTGAATATAAAAATATATCATATAAAACTTGTGCTACAAAAATTTAAATATTCAGGCTTTTTGGCAATATGATTTCCCAAAATCCGAATAAACCCAATTTTTAATTTGTTGTAACATGAGTTCTATAGGATATATTTTCAATCTAAAAATGTTAAATGTCATCTGCTTTTATAAGCTTTATAAATATTCATATAAAATTAATATAAAGACTTACTATACGGTACTTTATAGTTACCGTTATGAAAAATTTTCGAATCTTCATATTTTCTAAACGCCTTAAGTTAGAAACTTATAATTTTAGGAGTTTCAGATCGTTAGAAATTAGTACGAGTTGAGTAGTCAATGAGTACGAGTTTTTATTTAAATAGATCCTTTAGAATCAGCAGAAGTTCGCTCACAAAAATATCGGACACTCCCCTATTAGAGGATAATTATGATTTAACGTTAAATTGGAAGATCTAACGTTACATTTCGACACCGGTTAACAGGTAGAAGTATAAGTTTTTAAACATCCGGATAGATGGATTGCCAAACAGATACCGTTTATCGGATATCGAAATTTTTTTGAAAATGTGCTAAAAATACAAACAACTATAGAAAAAAATATTATTGAACCTATGATGTTATAGAATCAAATAGGTACTATTTTTTCTATCAAAAATTTTCATTTCCGATTATGATGAAAAATATTTAAATGAATGGATTTGAACTTTATTGTTAATGAAAATTAATTGTGACAATAGAAAGTGTACTATAGTTAAATTCACACATTTCTATATAAAATTTTATAGTTATTATTCATAAATCTTTTAAGTTAATTAAGAAAACAATAAGTTTTTGTTTTAATATGAATAATATGTTATATAGGTGATTTAATAATAGTCTAGACAATTATTATTTTCTTTAGAATTTTTTTTTGGGTTTTCGTTCTTTTATTTAACAATTAATTTTGATTTATTTTGTGCTCTTGATTGTTTGGTTTAAAGTTTTTTTTTATTTGAAATTATCTGTAAAATTCAATAGAGGAATTAAATATTAAACTGGTAAAAGGGATGTCTGGATCTTATTTATTGGATGTATCAAATAAGATAAAGACATACTAAATAGTACCATTTTTATTTAGTAAAAGAGTTGTTGAAACTAAATAACTTGAAACTAAATATCATATTATTGTTCTGCCCAAAATATTTCAAGGTAATTACATAATAAATTTGATAAGATCATATGAGATACCAATATAATTGGTACAAATATTATTTATTTTACATATTTTTGAATAAATAGAACTTAAAACTTTGTCTAAGTACATTTTTGAATTGAAGCAACTAAATCACCTTTTTGTATTTTTTCGATGAAAATAAATTTTCCAACTTTCAAGATTGAACTGTTTTCACTTCATGTCCCTTGTTTATTAAGTTCTTCATTATGTCCTTTCTCTGTTTTAAATATATCATAAAAGAAAAATTTCTTACAAGTATAACGTAGAAATAAAAGAACAAGTGCCTCTAGATGAAGTTCTTCAAAAATAACGTAAGAGAAAAATAACAATTGTCTCTTAAATCACAAAAAATTTCTAGATTTCGAATTAGAATTGTAATACGAGCCGCTATTTCTAAAAAACAGTGTTTATAGTTGTAATTTGCATCTCCATCCTTTATTTTTATCAAAAAATAGAGTTGGCAATTAGTAGTATAAAGTCTCACAAGTTCATGTAGGAATTGTGTGCAACCGTTATTCAGCTGCATGCAACAACCTTCTGCGACTTTCGATTATCTTCGCCAAGTTTCGTCTTTCGCCCAGAGCTTGGTAGTTGTTTCTAGAATGATATCCTGTAATTAATGCAAAATGCATTTGTACAACAATATATTATATATGTAAAATTAATTAAGAAAATTACTTGTTGTTAAATCAAAATAGGAAATTGATTTCATACTTTAGATTCCATAAGACCAATGAACCATCCAAATTTTTAAAAATATTGCAAAATCGCAAGATTTAGAAACGCGAGAATTTAATAAAACGGAATTTATAAACAGCACATTCCCCCTGTCCCCGTACAAACTGCATTGTACTTATATTAACTGTAGCTCCTAATACACAATATGAAAAATTGTGTATTAGCAGGAAAATTATTTTAAATATTCATAACATATTACAAAACATTTTTAAGATTTAAACAAAATGAGGAAAAACGTTTTATTTTCGTTTCCTTAAATTTATTTCATAGAGTTATGCCTCGTCAATTTTAGTTATAAGTTTTCCATTTTATTTGTTGCTTTTTTTTGGATTTATTGCAAAACTTTTCTGACATTATAATTTAGGAAACTTTTCAACCCTAACATTTTCCTTCTAATTTTTAGTTCGTTTTTTTTTTTTTCTTATTATTCAAAAAAAAATTGTTATTTATTTATTCATTTCAAAATTATATTATATTGTCTCTTTCTAACTTTAAAATAAATTGTATTGTTTTTTTTTTTTTTTTTTAATATAAAATATCCCTTTCTCCCTTTCAAAGGATTGTGATTAAAATTTTCAAGTTTCAAGAAATGAAATTAAAATTTAAGAATATATTTAAAAATGAATCTTACAGATATATGACTAAACCAAAACACAGTTCCAATTATCTTTTGAATACAAATATAGGATATTAGTTTTTGGCGTTTCCAACCGTTTCTTAAAAAAATATCAAAATGGAAATTGGTTGTGGATTAGTTTTCCCTTTTTTTAACCGTTACATAATTTATTTAAAAAATTTTTTTTTTTGTTTTTTTTAAAAGCAAATTACGGTTGTCTGTGTCTAAATTTAAGTCGGAGAACCAAGAATAAAGGCATTAAAATATTTGAATATAAATTCTTTTTGGCGTTTTAATCCATGATTTTAATTTAATTAACTTCTAATTTAGAAAAATTATCCCGAAAATTTTGAGATTAAAGAGCTTCTAGGAAAATGAATAATTTCCCAAGAGAACATTATAATGATAATTAGAAAACCGTAGATATTTTTGATTTTAAAATGGATGGGTGAATATTAAAAAATTTAATAAAAATTAGTTTTTCCACGAATTAATTTTTTTTTAATCTTTATAAACTTTTAGTACTAAATTCATAACAAAATAAAAGCTAATTAATAAAAATTATGAATTAATTCAACGTCAAAATAAGTACCATATCCAGTTAATAGTTAAAATAATGGACACAATTTATTTCGCAATTCTAAAGTAATTTTTATGTTAATAAAATTAACGTTGTGTTTGGAATATTGTGCTTTTGAACGGCAACTAGCCGAGTTTCTGCCGCACTCTTTCTGATAACTTTATTTACTTCCAAACTTTAAAAAATCATATTGCAAAGTTCATATTACAAGGAGTTACAATTACAAGGTTTCAAAATTATTTGAATATAAAATAATATAAAAAAAAATATTTTTTTCAAGATATACTTTTATTAAAGTAGTATCTACTAGCCCCCTAAAATGTAGAAAATAAAAAATTGAAGGTAGATCTTGGGAATTTCTTACTGTTTTAATATAAAGTTAATTGCTGGTATAAGAAACAATTCTTTTAATGTTTGAAAATTTTTAAGCTTAAAATTTTTAAAATTTTCACTAACCAAAAATTGATGGCAGATCTTTTGCATTTAAAAGTGTTTTAATATAAAATATAAAAGTAAATTGCTGAAATGAAAGATAGTTCTTCATTTTCTTAAAATTAATCCAGTTTAGTTTTATGGCCAAGTAACTGCCATACAGCTCTTTCTTTTATATGAGCTTTACACTACACCTGATGAAGCTGGGTGTCTGAAATTTTGCCAAAAATTGTTTAGTATAATGGCCAAAGTTACTGCAAAATTTGGTTGGTCTACTGCAAAGTGTTCGAGTAGCTGCCATACAACTCCTTCTTTTATATGAGCATTACTCTACATACCTAATAAAGATGAATATTTTAAATTTTGCCAAAAGTAATTAACCGGATGATATAATGTATATGTTACGGTCATACGGGTATCCCAAAGTTGACACAGTCTACTCTGCTACACTCGCCCTCGTTTTTTTGTATATTATAATATTGTTAACAATTATTAACTAGTCTTCACTTGTCAATATTTCAACTTAAGATTTTATATAATACTAAAAAATTGTACTAAAGTGTTATTATTTTTCTCATTTCTCAACACTGGTACTGGGTACACAAAAATACTTACACTAAAACCCATACAAATATTCTTGGAAAATTTTAAAAATTTTTTGTATTTTTTGTTAAATATTTTATTTCAAAATATCTTTTAAATATTTTTACTAAATTTACAGAATTTTTAGAATTGCACATATTTTTAATTTTTTTTTTTTGAATTTTTAAAAATATACGTATAGGTATAATAGGTATAAAGAACTAGGTCAATCAAAATTTATAAATAAATTTGAAATAAATATATGTATTTATTTTTTGTAAAAGATTTCAAACTATTATTTCTGCAAATTCAGACAAAACAAAATGAAATTTAAATCGTTCTTTTAAGCATAGATGAGTAAATTTTTTTTGGTAAACTTAAAAACATGTTCTTTTTATTTTGTTTTTATTTTTTTATTTACACATACATACGTATTACGTATGTTTATGGATTTTAAATTTCCTAACTCGGCACACTTACATTAAAAATTTAAAAAGGAAAGTATTAAGTTTATTAAACTATATAATATACATATTATATATTTTAAATACTTATACATAATACTATAATATAAATTTATATATATAATATTGTATTTATTTACAGTAAAATGTTTATTTTTCTTTATAATCTTCATTAAAAATTTTTTTTTGTAGCTTTAAACTTGTAAAGTTTAAATTTTGTATTTTGTAGTATGAAAAACATGTTTTTTAAAGAAGTTTTAAACCAATGGCAATAACAAAATGATTTTAAATATATATTCATTTATTCATTTTACTAAATTACTGTTACTGTTAAACACTGTTTTATAATAACAATCAGTTTTTCAATTCTTTGATTCATTCCTGTCATGTTCTATGTTTTGCATCCAGATAATAAACCATAACTTTTTAACATTTTAATGCTTTGTAAAATTATAAAATCTACAATAATTTATTCAAAAACTTAGCTTTCCATTTTCAATCGCTATTCGCAAGAATATTTTTCAGCGAAGTTGTGCTAAACATTTTGGAAAAAACCTAGTTGGATTGTTTATCAATATACCAACAGCTTTGAGAACGATTTTGAGTTTACCCGCCCCCGTTCCTTCAGCGGAACGCAGTTTCAGTATGTTGAAAAAAGATTTTGCTAAAACTATAACTTATTTGTAATTATTAATTTGATTTTTTTTAAATAAATTAAAAATAATAAAAGAACTATGTAAATATGTTTTTTTGAAGAAATATTTTTTATTGACCTGGGCCCCATCTCAGCTGTGCAACAAATAAAAAAACATCTTATAACTCAGAAATTGAAAAAAAAAAATACAAAATCAAATTGTATTTACGTGAATTTAAAGTGTTCTAGAAGTTATAAAGCCTAGTTCTAATTTAATTGTATGTAATTGTAATTGTTTTGTATGATTTAATTATTATTTTGATCAGAATTTCAAACTTAACCTCAAATTAAAAGTATTATATTTGGTAGCTTAAATCCTTTCGCCGAATAAAAATTGATTTATAGAAATGTTAAATATAAAAAAAAATAAAAATATTTTTTTCATTATATACTTTTATTAAAAGAGTACTAGCCCCCTAAAAAGTAGAGAATAAAAAATTGAAGGTAGATCTTGGGAGTTTATTACTGTTTTAATACAAAAGTAAATTGCTAGTTTAAGAAGCAGTTCTTTTAATGTTTGACCACTTTTAAGCTTAAAATATTGAAAATTTTTATTAACCAAAAATTTATGGTATCTTTTGCATTTAAAAGTGTTTTAATATAAAAGTAAATTGCTGGATTAAGACTAACTGAAAGAAGAACTATCTCCCATTTCAGCAATTTACTTTTATACTAAAACACTTTTAAATGCAAAAGATCCAACAAGCATATTATATAAAGTCTTTAAATATGTAATAGAACGAACATATTTGGAATTTGCATATCAATAGAAAACACTGAAACAAAATCATTTCACACCATTACATTATGTATTACGCACTGTTGCATTTTTAAAATTTGAAGATGAATAAGTTAGGTAGTCTACTTTTTGTATTTTTCGTATTTTTTTAAAATGTTGGGGTCGTGGGTTCAAATTCCCTTCATGGTGAAAGTTTTTTTTTTAATTTTAATTAAAAGATTTTTTTTTATTTAAGTACCTATTTGTTTAAATTTTAAATTAACAAGCCAATAGATAATATATTTGTTTGTTAAAAGAATTAAAAATTTTTATAGGTTTATTTTGTTTCAATAATGATTTATTTCTTACCTATTAGGTATATGAGAAATTTATTTTTCAGACTGTAGCACTGTGAACTCTTAATATTAGAAATCTGACTACAAGTATATTATTTTACATTATCAAAGTGAATTATTTTAGTTTTAAAAGGTACAAATTTTTAAAGAAACTATACAAATAAATTAATTTTATTTGTAATTTTTTTTAATATTTCTGTTGAATTAAAAAAAAAAAACAAAAAAAATCTTTATCTCTTAAGGAGGATCGAACTCAAATCTATTAACACCCTAAGCCATTTTTCGCTAACCACTGAACCATACAATTCTTATAAATTTATGGTCAGATTTCTCATATAAATGTATCACTAACTGACAGAATGAAAAATAAACCCGTAGACACAGGCAAGTTCATATAAAAGTATATAATAAATTGATAACAAAAATTGGGTGAACTCCTCTAGAATCTTATTAAATCTTTCAAATATAATTCATAAAAATTGTACTAAATCATACTTTTGAAAATTTTAAAAAAATTTTCAGTGCCTCTTACTTTCACAATACATTTTCAATTTAAAACGAGGAAGAGTGTAGTAGAGTAGACTGTGTCAACTCTGGGATACCCGTATGACCGCTATATAAACATTATATCATTATTATTATAAACATTAATTACTTTTGGCAAAATTTAAAACATACCAGCTTTATTAGGTGTAGTGTAATGCTCTTATAAAAGAAGGAGTTGTATGGCAGCTACTCGAACTCACTGCAACAGACCAACCAAATTTTGCAGAAACTTTGGCCATAAAACTAAACTACTTTTGCCAAAATTTCAGACACGTAGCTGTAATAGGTACAGAGAAATACTCATATAAAAAAAGAAGTTGTATGGCAGCCACCAGAACCCATGGACCAAAATGGCCGGATTTAAATAGCGATGACGGCTATTGCAAAAAAACGAATTTGCGAAAATTTCAAGATCCTAGCTCCTTTAGTTTTTGAGTTATCGTGCGGACGGACGGACGGACGGACATACATAGCTAAATCGATTTTTTTTTCGATTCTGATCCGATCCATACACTTGAGTCTATATCTACCCCCCCTCCTTCTCTGCGTCACAAACGTAATGGCAAATTTATTATACCCTTTGACTATATAGTCATACGGGTATAAATAGTAAGACAGATATTGAATAAAATTGTGAATCAATATCTTTAGATACTTTTTAAGTATAATATAAAAATCTTCAAAAAAAAAAAAAAAAAATTAAAATTAAAAAAATAAAAATAATCCTTTTGAAACAAATAAGTTTTTGTAAATATTTATAATCAAATTCTTTTTGTATGAATATGTTTGTACATATGTACCAAATAAATGAATGTATTTAAATATACATATCCCCAGAATACAGTAATTTATTTAAATAACTTTTGAAAAAATAAAGTAAAATTTGTATTTATTTTTCTTTTATTATATGTTTTTCTCTCATAAATATTTTCTAAATTACCTTTACACTAATAGAGTCCAGTTAAAGAACTTCTTTGTATATATACATATTTAATGTAATATATCTTATTTTAACTTCATATAATATAATAATATATTCTATTTTGATGTATATAATACATAGTATATTATATTTTATTTTATAACATATTTTATTTACATAAAAGAAAAAAAAAAACATTTTTTCATAAATAAATAAAACAGTAGATCAGATCTTCGGTAACCAACTGACCTTGCAAATTAATTTTCCTCTGTTTTTCATCTCTTTCATTTTATTTAATTTTTTTGTTTTTATCATTTTTTTTTTTTTGTTGTTGTTTTCTTTTTTTAAATTCGTATAAAAAAAAAAAAAAAGATTTATTCTGTGTGAGTAATGAATATTTACTTTGTTTACTATAAAACATTTTTTTTTTCTTTTGATTTTTATTGCTATCTCTTTCTCACAACTTTCAATAATAGTTAAAATAAAATATAAATGAAAGAGGTAAAAATTATAGTATATAATGTTTATATCAAGAGAGACACACACACACAACTTCTATTTAAAATATATCATGCATATGTAAAGTAAAACTAAATTAAAGGATTGAAATAGTTTTAAATAAATTTATTATTAAGGGTGGCCAATTTTACAAAAATTATTTGGATTCGTGGGGCAAGTTGAGTTTTATTACGAAAAGAAAAGAAATTTTTTTTCAACATTGAAGAAATAAATTTGAAAGCTGAAGTTTTTTGGATGCATTTTTAATTCTATCTAAATAGGGCGAAGATAGCTTTCTAAAGTTGGAAGTTATTTCAACTTCTAAATGTTCTTACAAATCAGTTTACCTAATTGAGGAGTTAGAAAATGAAGAGTTTGACATTCTAATTTGATATGGTCTTTCAAGGGAAAAGCTAATCGTTTTGTATACCTAGTTTAAATAAATGAAAAACCAAATTTCTCTAAACTTATTTATTATTTCTTAAAGATGCGTACTTTGGAAAAATCGTATACCGAATCTTGATTTAGCCAACTACTACCAACTTCTTCTTTTTCTATGAATCATCAGCTCGGTGTGAGCTTTGGCCTTCATAATTATTTGCCTCCATATCTCCCGGTCTTTCACTGTTGTTTTCCAATTTCTCACTTGTAATTTTGAAGCATCGTTTTCAATGTTGTCTTCCCATCTTGTTCTGGGTCTTCCTCTAGCTCGATTTAATATAGGTTTTAGATGTAATATCTTATATGGCATTCGATTTTCCTGCATTCTCACTGTGTGCCCTGCCCACCTTAGGCGTTGTGATTTACTGAAACGAATAATATCTTCATTTTTTATAAGTTCATTTAGTTCAGCATTATTCCTTCTCCTGTAATCTCCATTTTCTACCCTTATATGGCCATAAATTTTTCTTAGTATTTTTCGTTCAAAAATTCGGAGATCGTTTTTGTCAGCCATATTCAGTGTCCATACCTCACAACCGTATGTTACCACAGGGCGTATTATTGTTTTATAAATTAATAATTTCGTTTCCCTTGTGAGACGTGATTGCATTAATTTTTTGTATGCAAATAGGCATTTATTTCCTGCTTTAATACGTTCTTGAATACAATATTTTATACTATTGTCATCTTTTACCATTACTCCAAGGTATTCAAAGCTTATTACTCCTTGAAAAGTATATCTATTAAGCCGCCAATTGTTGGACAGACCCTACCCACGTGTATCCTCACCAGGAGCCCTTACAAGATGCTATCAGCCGGGCCAGCTGAACCAAGGTTTTTTAACGAGGTTGCTACTCCTCCCCCTCCTCCTTTTACATCCGGGCTTGGGACCGGCAATGGCGGAGTTAACAACTAACAACTACAAATACAAATATTTTCAAAACCAATAACTGTGATCAGTTGTACTAGTATTTTATTAGCTATAGGTGTTATATCATGTATATAAGTCACATAGACTTATGATATGATGCAATATATGTCAAAAATTCTATGGGATTTATGACTCAAAGTTTCGGTTTAGCTACACTCTTTCATTGAAATCGAAAATTAAAAAATTTTTAAACTTATTTGCATATCTGGTAACTCTAACATTTCTAAGAATAACAATCGAATAAATTTAACATAGGATTTTATTATAGGTATACAATATATGAGTTTATATTATTGAAAGTAACTTTTTACCTTAAAATTGTTATACAAAGCAATAACATTGAATCTTTGATTAAGTCATGTACCAATTTAATGTATATATAGATAAAATAAATAAATAAAAAAAACAAAAAAAATAGGATACATTCAACTCTTAAGTATAATGAAATGTTGTTCATTGTCTGACATGGATCTAAAAAGAAGTGAGAGAACGAAAAAAAAAAAAAATAAAAAAACTAATACCTAAGCATTTTGTCTTTGTCAGTTTTATTTTTTTCTTTCAACTTTTTTTTATTTTTTTTTTATTTTAAATTATTTAATGAATTTAAAAAAATACACCAAATAGGTATAGGAATTGGAAATAGGAGAGAGTGACACAAGCTGTGAAATGAAACTGGAAAAAAAAAAATTTAATGTGAAAGGATATGTAAAAGGTCGTATTAAGTGTAGGAATCTTTTAATCATGTTATCTTTAAGGTAAGTCAGTTAATGGATTTAAATTTGATTGGTGTTTCTGTTTCTATTTTAAACCCATAGGTGTAGCAGATGTAATGAAATTTCTAAAATAGAACATAAAAAACTAGTGGAAAGAAAACAAACTTTAAATTTTTTTTTTTTTTGAAAAAATGGAATTAGAAATGAGGAAAGTAAATTTAATTTTTAATAAAATACCTTTAAAAAATAAATCGGATGTTTATTTTAATCTAATGTAAAGTTAAAGTTATGTCCTATTTTTAACATTATTCTTAATATATTTAATAAGGTCAAAGTTAATGCAGACATTAATAATATAATTTAATAATGTACATTTGTAAAGACATTTAATTTAGGTCTGCATAGAGAATTAGAGCCATCGAATTTAACCTTACTCCATCTTAAAGGGAGGAAGAAATCTCCAAAAGTCACCTGAAATATTAAAAGTCCTAGTAGTTTAAGATTCCAACTCACAAAATAAAATAATCCCTCCATATCCAAAATAATGTGATAATCAACCAAACCTTAAACAATATAATAGTTGAAGCAATGGTGAGACATATAATGGAAATCAAAGTTTGAATGGAAAATTCATATTAGTTTGTGTTATTATTCAAAAAATCTAAAATAAATCAATTTTTAAGGATCGTAAGAGGGACAAAACTCAACATGAGCAGTGCACAAAAAGTTTTATCAGATATTTATGCGACAGGAAATACTTTAAATAGTGTCAAATGTTTTTAGTTAATTTGATTATAAATTTTTGTAAAGGTCAGGACTGACTTTATTTAAGATTCTAAAACTTTTTTTTTCGAGATTACGTTTTATTCTATAGTTGATTTTCCTATACATTTGATAATCAATAATTTTATCGGAAATATTAATAATTCATTAGCATTAATATTATTGAATAAGCACAACAGTTGGAATATCAGGTATTCATTCTCATAATTTTGAATTTCTTTATATTTTAATTTTTAATGCCCTGCCTTAGATTTTTATTATAATACTAATACTTATCTGACTAATGGCGTTGTGGTAAAGACGCCGCCTTTCATGTGGAAGGCCTCGGGTTCAAACCCCGGTCAGATCATATCTAATAAAAAAATATCGTAAAATTGTATAACTATATCGTAATATAAAATAAGATTTAATAAAAATATAAAAATAATTCTTGTGTAAGATTATAGATGGCGCACAAAGTTAAAATTTGTGCATTCATATGTCATAACATAACCTTATACAATAGCTACAGCCGAATAATCAACGGCTTAGTGAATATAATGATTAACGAAACTGAAGCCTAGTTTAAAATAAACTTGGTGAATGCCCTATACTCTTTAAAGGAGTGGAAAAGGAATAAAAAAAAAAAAAAAAAAAAATACTTATCATACTTAATATGATTCTAACTATAAAAATTTTATCCAAAATTACAATTCAGTGTTAACAGATATATTATATAATATTATGATAATTTATTTTTTTAATTCAATATAATTTAATTTTCTGAAAATATATGACAATAGGTACTAAATTTTCCAAAAGATATTCGCAGCTTCTAAATAATTGAAGTTAATAAATATTAATTGATATTTATCGTATTGAAATTGTAAAGTTATTTTCAGTTTTAAATTAACAATAAGAACAAATTTTGTAATAAGATACTACATAAATTGAAGAAATATATAGTATAGTTGAATATATACGAGTATAAATCATATAATACCATAATTTATAATATTATGTAAATAAATTATAGTATAGAAGTTGTTATATTTCAATGACAAAACAATAAAATTAAATTAAATAATAATATATTTGGTTGCTACAGGTAATTTGGCGGATTTAGACTAATTAAAGAATCGAGGCAAGAAATAAGTAATTATATTGATGTTAATAAAATCTAATTGAAATTCATAATTATTTTTAAGGAATATTTTGAATGTCTTTCATTTAGTAATCCTTACTTGTGACTTTGTCAAATATATAAATTCATATTGGAATTAGTTGTTGTTGTATTAAATAAATAAATTATTTTATTATTAATTTTTCAAAATTAATTAGTTATTACGCTAACATAATGTATGCTATACGTAATAATAAAAAATATGAAATAATATTATACTAAATATCGATCTTTATCTATCTGGAGATTCAGAGTGTCGGACATGTATAAAAGCTAATGCTTAAAATAAATTTAAAAATAAAAGCGAGGAAGTCCCGTTAAATTGGTGATGTATATGGTACTATATTTGTATATAATGAAACTACTATTATTTTAAGTTTAATCTAATTAAAGTCTAATTAGAGGATACAAAGAAAATTTGAAGTTGGGAGAGAGAACTTCAAAACAATTTAAAACATTATAAATTTTAACAGCTGAGTGGCATAGTGGTTGAGTGCCGATCTTTCATGCCAAAGGCCCCGGGTTCGAGTCCCAGTGAAAGTGAAAAAAAAAACTTTTCTAGTTTTCGACCCGACTCAGCTACCATTCGCCATTTGGTTCAAATTAATGGCTTAATCAATAATTAATAATTATATAACTTTAATAAAAAACACATTAGTACAACAACATAAACAAATGCAAAATGTAAAAAAACTTATTTAATTACATAATTATAACTCAGAAATATAGAATACCATCATATAACTCAAATACAAAATCTTAAAATATAAACAAAAATTGAATTGAGTTATTTTAAAATCTAAGACGTTTCTACTTGTTATACGGCCTAGTACTATCTCATTAAGACAAATTCTAATAACACGAATATAAAATGATCCCCTGTTCCAACATGTACCTATGGACAGTTAGTTGAACAGTTAACGTTTTAAAAAAAAAAAAAAAAAAAAAAGATTAAAATACTCTTTAAAATTAGCTCTGAGGGCCGATAGAATGTTATTTAAAATTTGTCACAGATCACCAGAGAAAAATCAAAGTATCCGAAGAATTAATGCTCGTCATCCTATTAGACTCAAAACATTTTAAAGAGTATTCAAAAAACTTTCCTTCAAATTTACTAAATGGTTTCAAAACTTCATATGGGAATAGTTTTGATTTTCTTAGTCTAAAAAATTAGATATTTTTATTCTATAAGCATAGTGATTTTTATTAAAAAACAAATGCGAAAACAAATTAAAAAAAAATATTTTTTGAAAATTTAAATTCCGTTTTTCTTCAAATAGTAAAATTATGTGAGTTAGTTTTAGTTTTACCAATTTAAAAGAATCAAAACTTTTTCACGTAACACTATGGGACAGAATAGGCTTTCTGTATTGGCTATACTATTCATTGAAAAGGAATTATTGCGTAAATAACAGTTGGAAGAGTCATTTTAAGACAAAGTTATAGAAATATTTTTATTAAAATCCAGAAGATATTGTCCAATAACATATTTTAAATCTAATTATATAATACAATTCTGACTTTTTAACAGTCTGTGAGTTCAAATTTTTTCTTACAAGAAGATATCCTGTGAAATTTATTTTTAATTTGATTTTTTTAGTAGCCTGCAAAAAAGATGAAGAGTTAAAAAAACTGGTTAATGGAACTACTTTTAGAAAATAAAACCTTAAAAGTGAATTGGAATGTTAAATTAACATTAATTATATTATTAAAATAATTCTTGTTAAATAATATAATAAATTTTAAAATCTAAAGCTCTCTTATATTATATTTCTACCTACCAATTAAATTATTCAATAATGAATAAAACTAAAAACAAATTGTTAAAAACGTGACTCTTTTAATTAGAGTATTAATTGTTGTCATGGTAACCAAGGAAAATAAAACTTATTATAAGGATTCAATATATAATTAAAATCAAGGAAAACTGTTTTATGGGCTTAATATAAAAATTTACTTTAAAAGTATTAAATGTAGGTATTATCTAAAAACAAACATTAACATTGTTTCTAAGCAACCTTTAAAAAAATTTTTATTTGAAAATATTTCTTTTCTAATATTTTCATAAAAATTTCGTATTTTATAAATAACTTAATTTTAATTCAAAATAAACAAAAAAATTCAAATCTTATTTCAATGAAATCAATTCAAATATTATAATTTCATACACTGAAAACTTAAAATATAATTTTGGTGCCATAAAAAAAAGTTCAACTGTAAGTTTTTACTTAAAAACAATTTTTTAAATTATTTTTGATTTACTGCTTCCTCTTACATTATTATGTTGAATGAAAATACACATGTATATGTTTGTTTAACATTCCAATTATATTTTATAGTTTTCATTATTTTCTCAATTGAAAACTATAACGGTAAATATAAAATATATCGAAATATGTATACATAAAAGCATAAAAAATTAAAATATTCTAAAGTGTTTTCACGCAATTGAAATTGGTATGTGTGTAACAGTACATAATATAGACTTTGAGTTGTACGATTACTGACTGTATAGCTGTTAGTAATAGGTTTATTATGCCATCAATTACAACACAAAACAACAATAAAAATGCAAATCAAATATTTTCGTGCAGGTACATAAATAACAGTAAAATAATCAAAAATGTATAGGAACTATAAATGATACAAAAATAATTAAAAGAATAAGTGGGGGAGAGAGAAAGGGTGGCAAAAGCAACAGCAATATCAATAAAAGTAATTGTTACTGTACTTTTTAGCACATTTTCAAAAAATTTTGTAAAAATGTGCCTATATAGCTTCAGTCTGTCCGGCCGTCCGTCCGTATATTTACAAAACTTTTACAGCGATTGAAATAGAGTTAAGAAACTTTAACCACGGATAGGTACTTCAAAAAAAAATTATTTCGTAGAAGAATTTTTTTCTGTAGTTCCACCCGTTACGGAGTTACAGTTCCCCAAAGTTGGAAAAAATCCTATTTTTAAATTTTTATAACAACAGTTTTTTTAAGTGTATTTTCAATCTGAAAACGGCAAAAGATAGCTGGTTTTATAGGATTCACAAAACTATAAGGTTAAAACGTACAGGGTTGCCAAACGGTACTAAAATTTACCATTATGCAAAACTCAATTCTTACAAAATTTTTGGCCCCACATATCTTCTAAACGGTTCAAGCTAGGGTCTTGAAATTTAAACCTTCAGAAAGTTAGGGAGAATTTAGACCTTCAGAAATTAGTAGGAGTCAGTTAACAACTTTTTTTTGTCATGTCCCCTGTTTAGGAGCTATAAGGGCTTCAAAAATTGAAATTTAGCTATTTTTAAATACCTATAATGTGAATAACTTTTCAAATTTTATTTTACAAATATACAAAATTTGAAGCTTTAGCATTATATTTCAACATACATTAAAGGTTTTTCTTAAATTTGAAAGGGTTTCTTTAAATTGAAGAAATTGTCTCTTAGTTTTAACCATTTTTGCTTAGATAATAAAATTATAGGTTTCCTTGAGTGCATTGGGGTTATATTCTAAGTATTGATTTCACTATTCATTAATAAATTAATGAAATAACTAAATTTTAATATTATCATTTATTTCTATATATATTTTTTTATAAAAACAAAATGATAAAATACTCATTAAGGAACCGTATATAATTTTGAAAATGTGCCTTTTATAAACCCTTGGTTTGTTTGCTCACTTGTTTTATTCTAATATAAATTCAACTGTTAACTGTTTAAATAAAACGTGTATATATGTATAAAGTAGTTTTGAGATATAACTATATAGCTTAAACTTTAATTTATTTAATGAAATACGAGAGGGCGTGGTATAAAAATTCATATATTTCGTTTTAAAATCCGTGAGTCATAAATATAATTTTAAAGATTTTTATATTTAAGGCCGATTAAAATCCACAACATAGAAAATGCTGTTGTAAATAAAAAAATATTAGTATCCGGACTAGGGTATACAGAAAGCTTCACAAATTTATCTTAAAAACAAGGTCAGACGTGATGGTTTTGACGAAATATCTACATAAAACTTGTTTAATTAATAGTGACAACAAATCGCATAAGACACTGGAGAACTGAAATGACGCCAAATAAATACATTTAATTTAAGGCCTTACTAAGGAGTTTTAGTATTTTTGTAATTTTATGAGGAGTGTAATTATGCAATAGTTGGCCGGTACTCTATGATCAGTAATTGGCAAATAGTTACAAATATGGGTATTGAATAGGAAAATGAACAGATATTATCATATCTAAAAGCTAGTAATCACACAGCTCAATAAATGAACTGTCCTAAATGAAACAAATTCCTACGTGATAAGCTTTCAAGATATTAGCAATACCTATTCCCACAGCTTTTACATCATTACAGTATTTTTTTTTGCAATTGCAATTGTACCATACAAAATAATATCAACTCAGGTTAATTATCACTAAAAGGAAATATGCAACACATCTCTCAAAAACAAATAAAGGATTAGGCAAAATATTTTGTATGTCCTGAAATATTTTCCTTTGTTTCTTTTTATTTTGTTATATGTACTCGTACTAAACATTTTAGTTACATGTTAGGTGGTGTAGGTTAAGGTTAAACTAAATGTAATGTTAAATGAAAATGTGCTCATGTTTTGCGTGCGTGTAAACATTTTACACTTATTTTGATGTATATATAAGTATTTAAATAAAAAATATCAAAAGATATAATGAGATGAATATATATGTATATTGTATATAAAATGAAAAAGTAAATAAATAAATAAAAAAAAAAAATATAAAAACTACCGTGCAATTGAAAATTATTTAAATAGATTTGCGTTTATTCAAATAAACACTGTTTTGTGTTAAAGCATAAAGGTTTTTAATAAAACACTTGGATATTTTATAATAATGTGTAAATCTAATAGTGATTTTTATAAATGGGATTCTCAATTAAAAATAATTTTAAAATAAGGTTCACAAGTTGATTTTATTAAATCTATTTAAAATTTTAATATTAAAATAAGTGTAACTCTTGTAACAGTACTAAAAAATTGTGAATTTTGGTAATAATAAATAAACAAATAAATAAAATTAGTAAAGACTGAATAATTGAGTCTATAATCATATTTTAATATATCCTATAAATTATTAATCCCATATATTAAACTATAGTGCTGCCATACCAATTTTATTGAAATTACTAATTATATTGAGATTAATTAATTCTGAATTGATAACACACAATAACGCGGCACTTACAATTTAATTTTAAATAAATTCGTCATTTCATATTGAAAAAATTAAGTTTTTTAAAATATTTAAACAAGTGGAAATTCTTTTAAATGGAAATTAAACCACAATATGTTTTAAGATAAAAAAATTTGTAGATATTTTACAAACATTTTAAATGCTGTCGGATATGTTCGCGTCGCGTGTATTTGGCAATTTTCGCGTATCATTTGAATTTTTAATATAAAATTTTAGTCATAAAGTAAAATTTGAAGGCAAAACATCTATATTACTATAATGGTATATACTATAAGAGTTATTTTTAATTTTTTTTTAATTTTAAAAAACTTTGCAAAAATCAAAAGTGACCAGTACAATTATAACGAGGTAGAGTGTAGTAGAGTACCCTGGGGTACCCGTATGACCGTAATATAAACATTATATCATCCGGATAATTATTTTTGGCAACATTTCAAACATTCAGCTTCATTAGGTGTAAAGTAATGCTCATATAAAAGAAAGAGTTGTATGGCTGCTACTATGGCTGAACCCACTGCAGTACACCAACCAAATTTAGCAGAAACTTTGGCCATTACACTAAACTATTTTTGGCAAAATTTCAGACACCCAGCTGCAATAGCAATAGAGTAATTAGTGCTTATATAAAAAAAGAAGTTGTATGGTAGGTACTGGAGCCTGTGTACTCTCTCTTAACAATTCAATACAGCAATAATGATTACTTTATTAATTACTTTATTTCTTCAGAACAGATGCTCGTCCCTATTAGGTATCTATAAAACAGAGTAAGTCACCAGACCGAGCACCGATAGGTAAGTGGAGTGAGCTTTGAGGTGAAACTGAGATCATATATAAAACGAGCAGCTCTATTTTGCACTTTATCAAACAAAAGTCTTGGTAATAATTTAATTTTTAATGTTACTACATGATATGGCTGATAAATATCTACTCTTTAAATTTAAAAATTTGAATACAAAAAAATTTCTTAATTATTTAACTAGTCAGATTAATAATAAGTTATATTTGGCAGATTTATTACTTTAGATTATTTAGCAATATTGCATGCGATGCACTAAAACTTTACTATTGAAAGTAAGAGAAATTTGGAGAGAAATCTGAATGGAATTGAGAATCGCACAATTTAAATAACTAGTCATTAATAAGAATTTGCATGTAATTTTCTTAATTTTTAAGAAAAATTAAATAATTTTATTGCTTTCAAATCACTAAAATGAATGAATATTTCAGTTACGACGACGACGTCACGACGTCATATTACATAATATATTTATATTTATATATATACACAAACTTTTATGTATACTGAAACGTATAAAATATTTAAAATTTTTTATTAAATTATTATTTCAAACAATTTTAATCGATTGTAATCAATCTATTTCGGCACCTAAAAATCGTTTTCATTTAAAACGAGGAAGAGTGTAGTAGAGTAGACTGTGTCAACTTTGGGATACCCGTATGACCGTAATATAAACATTATATCATCCGGTTAATTACTTTTGGTAAAATTTCAAACATTCAGCTTCATTAGGTGTTGAGTAATGCTCATATAAAAGAAGGAGTTGTATGCCAGCTACTAGAACCCACTGCAGTACACCAACCAAATTTAGCAGAAACTTTGGCCATTACACTAAACTATTTTTGGCAAAATTTCAGACACCCAGCTTCAATAGGAATAGAGTAATGCTCATATAAAAAAAGAAGTTGTATGGTAGGTACTGGAACCTGTGTACCAAAATGGCTGGATTTAAATAGCGATGACGGCTATTGCAAAAAAACGAATTTGCGAAAATTTCAAGATCCTAGCTCCTTTAGTTTTCGAGTTATCGTGCGGACGAACGAACGGACGGACAGACGGACTGACATACATAGCTAAATCGATTTATTTGTCGATTCTGATCCGATCCATACACTTGAGTCTATATCAACCTCCTTCCCTGCATCACAAACATAATGGCAAATTTATTTGACTATGTAGTCGTACGGGTATAAATACCAAATTTTACAGAAAAATTTAATGGTTTTTTCTAGAAATATGCAATCAATTTCTATTGAATGCAGAAAAAATTAATAAATATTTTGCTTTATTAATTTTGTTTCACAAAGTGGAAAACACTTCGTCTTATAAACGAAGGCAGTGTTAATTTAACATTCACTCCACTAAATAAAAAAAAACCACCTTTTAAATTAATTATTAACAATTAAAAAGAAATAAAAATTCAATAAAATATAAATTAAATTTAATTATATTGTCAAAATTACAATACTTCAAACTCAATGTACTACTGGTTAAATGAATAATTTAGTGTTAATTAATAGAGAAAAGCTTCAATTAAAGTTCAATTATAATTTAAACATACAAAATCAATCAATTTAGTCATTACGTTATTTTTTTAATATTGGAGAATAAGTATTAAATTAAACACCCATGACAATTATAACAAAATTGATTTTAAAACATATGTCACATTCCCAATCTACGGAATTTATTGAAAGAGAAGTAGGCGAAAACCTTTTCTTTAATAATTATTCGATTTGACACATAACATTAATAATTCTAATTTAAGGACAAACATTTTTAATACAAATTGAATAAAATATAAACGAAAACATTTGTCAATTCGATTATAAAGGGTTAAAAATAAATTTGGTTCAAATGGACATGGTGAATTTCTTTTATTTTGTTTATTTATTTTAAAAGTGATTGATGATGAGCCCAATGTTATGGTCAAGAATATAAAAACAAAAAACATATTGTGACTTTTATATAAAAATTGTTTCGATACAATATTATGTATATGTATTATAAATATTTTCACACTGCTGAACGTATCACTCAAATTAAGGGATATTAAAAGTTTATAACTAAAAAATAAGTAAATGGTTCGTTGAAAGAATTGAGTTCCTACCTCTTCATAGTACAATCGTATTTTTTTTAGGATTAAAAGCTTTTACTAAATGTGTAGACAGAACTTTATTTCTATGTGGTACAACTTTTTATTTTCTAGTGATTATTTTAATACGTTCACAATTTCTCAAACTAAAATTAACCCACATTTTTATTTTCTAAACTGGGAGACAATTCGGTTGATTTATATTTGGTCTGTATTGTATTGTCTTAATACAATTAATATCCGGATTTATATCCGTATGACTTATACCCGTATAAGTCATAAAGGTATACAAAATTTGCCATTACGTTTTTGAGCCAGAGAAGGAGGTAGATATAAACTCAAAGTTGTGGATCGGATCAGAATCGAAAAATAAATCGATTTAGCTATGTATGTCCGTCTGTCATCCGTCATAGCTAACATCATCTGCACGATAGCTCAAAAAATAAAAAGAAGCTAGGATTTTGAAATTTTCACAAATTTTTAGGTTTGTACAAAAATTTGATTGTTCTACTGCGGTATGTGGGATATAAACTTCATCGTTTATATGAGCTTTAATCTATACCTATTAAATGTGGAAACTTGAAATTTTGTAATATGGTTTATGATGTCTGAATAAAATAAAGTTGGTGTAGTGGGACTGGGTCGAAGAGAACTTATATGATCTTGTGAGCTATCAAGATGACGTCATCACATAACGGTACAATATATCTCAAAGTTTCATAATTTTATACTGAATAATGCCTACACATTTATGTACATAATCTATAGTTATATTTTAGTATTTTTTTTTTCAGACACTACGTATTACGACATTCTACTAAGTTTTGAATACAAATACATGTTTTGATACGATTTTGATAAAAGTTATCTAATTATGTTTAATTAAAATAAAGAAATTAAAACATAATCTTATTTGCTATCACAAATTTTAAACTAACCCTAACATCCTTCCTAATTGAGAATCTAAAGTATATATATATGTATATTAAATATATAAATATTCTGGAAAAAGCCGCATTCCTGAATTTGAATCCAACTCTTAATCCGTCCTATTTCAGATTCTAATGTTTATATAATATATACTTATATAAGTATTCTGGAAAAACGCATAATTCTGATTTTGTAAGGACCAACTCTGAGGTCCTTTCTAATTATATTTTTACATATATATCTCCAAAATATCTCCGAAATCCCTCCAAACAAATTACCAAAACCCAACTCAATATTGTATCGCAACTAATAATTTATATATTCGGAAACTTTGAGATATAATGTACCGTTATGTGGTGACGTCATCATGATAGCTCACAACCCCTCAGCGGAAGTATTCCCATATATGAATGGACCATATATGAATTTGTAATCGAATGATATAATGTATTACGGTCATACGGGTATCCCAGATTTGACACACTCAACTCTACTACACTCTTCCTCCTTTTCTGCTTAACTTCGTATAATATCTTTCACATTTTAGTTCAAGTTTTAAATAAATACTTATAAAAACTTTTAATAATCAAATTAACTTAAAATTTTAGTCACAGAATAAAAGTTATTATTTTACTTAAATTTGGTACACCTACTGATAAGGTCAATGGAGGAAAAGTCATGAAAAGAGACTTTCAATAATTTGAATTAAAACATAAACTTAATCAGACAATTCTATAACGAAATCCACTATACATTTATAATAAATAAACGTTTTGCTTTTATAAAATAACAATGCCCAAGAGGTGAATCGAACAAAACTTGATTGTTTCAAAAAAAAAAAAAAAAACAGAAAATAACGAACCGATATTTGAATTTTTAAAAATTAAAATTCATAAGACATAATTTTCTCTTTCATATCTTTTGCCATCTTTATCTGAAAAATTTAATATGCAGTTTTTCTTTTTTTTTTAAATTTAAAAAGACAAATTTGCATAACAAAGGAATATTATTAATATTATAAAATATATATATATATATATATTATATACAAAAAAAAACCTAGGTTTTATTGTAATATAATATTTTATATAAAAAAAAAATGAAAAGAAAATTTTATCAAATTTTATTCACCATTACATTTGTTCAGTCATGCTTTCAATCGGTTTTTGGTTAAGAATTGGTTTTAAATATCTATAGTTTTTGTTTTTTTTTTTTAATTTTTTTTATATTTTTTTTTTTTGTTGGGGTCTCATATAATATAGAAGCAATGACGAACTTTTTAAAGGACAAACTTTATTAAGTGGAATAGAGAGTGTGTTTAGAATAATTTCAAATTTATTGAAAATTAGTTTCTAAAGGAAAACTTTAACTTTTGTATGGTTAAGTTTGTGGGACTATGGGTTTGGGAGGCTCTCATATGAAAATACCACAATTTTCGAGAAATTTCGTGTTCTAACCGTTGGAATGAGGTCAAATTTGTAACATATACTATTCATGAGTATCTATGAAGAGTTGTTTTCATAAATTAATTCTAGTACCATGAAAGAAGTTTCGGGAATGTCTAGTTCTAATAATTCATTAAAATCTCAACCAGTTTTTATGAAATTTGGTGTGAACACTTTTTTTGCGGAAATAAGGAACGGCTTCGCAAATGATCGAAATTGGACCAGATAAAGGTGATCTCCCATATAAAATAATGAAACTTTACAATCAAACAACATTATGGAAGAAGAAAAGCTTATACAATCCATATTGGAATTATTTTTACTTTTTTGTAAGAAATTTAAACTTAAGTTTTCTAATAGTAGAAAGAGTTACCAGTGCAAACTTAGACGTGCAGTGAGTAGTGGAGACTTAAAAAATAAAAATCAACTAAATTAATTTCAATTAAAATAATATTAACCTGCAGTTCATATTAAATTATGTTAATATAGTGTAATCTTAATCCGTGTAATACAGTGAGTTCCAAATAGGCAACATATAAAGTTATTAAAAGGGTTTGTAATTGTTAAAAATTAGGATTTGAAAAAAAAATAGTAATAGTGAAATAATTACTATTGAGATGTAGAGATGTATTAATAGTTAATATTATATTTTAATTATAAAAATAAAATAAAAACAAGTAAAGCAACAGTCAGTCGGTGCAACCGACTTAGAAATACCCTACACCTATTTGGTTCAAATTTAAGGACATATTCATAAGTCATTTTAACACCATAAAAGCTGCTATTAATTTGATCATAAGACATAGAGAACCAAATTAACTTTATAATACTAAAAACATTTTCTAATTACACTATCTATTAAAAAATATTACAAATTCTTACTAATTTATCTATTTAAAAATATTAAAAAACAAAATATATTTATTCCAATTTAATTACAAAATGAAAAAATTCTAATTATTAAATTTTGTGATAAAAAGATAATCAAAGCATAATATATTTAATAATCCAAATTTTTAAAAATTGCAATTATTTTAAATGGTTAGTTTATATGCCTAATAGAAAAGCTTATAAACGCAAAATATGCAATAAATGTATTTCTAAAATACAATTACAAAATTTGGATCTTTTCATATAATTCATTTAAATATAAAAATAAATTTTACATAAATGCAGCAAGTACCTTTGAACATAACTGAACCACTACAATTAAGTCTAAATTTCGGGGACACATAGGAAATAGGAAATATATTTTTTGGCTTCGAAATTAAACTCGACCAGAACCAATTCCCATGGTACTTTCTTTCCTAGTAACTTAGTGTTAAATTTCATCAAAATACCGGCATTATTTTTTGAGTTATGGTGTTTTTAAGATATATGTTTGCTAGTCCTTGAACTTTTCAAGGGTTCCAGAACCCGAAACCATGGTACGATTTCGCCCATATGCAGTCCCGTCATACTTTCAATACTAGTTAACCCTTTTACACAATTGGAACGTTCTAGCTTAATTTTATGTTAATTGTTTTAATAATTTCGATGATAAGCTTTTACACATTGGGGGGGTCTAAGAGAGGTTCTGAACCAAAATTGAAGCTTCTACATTTGTTTCAAGTTACTATCTTTATTAATTTCGAAAATATGCTTTAAGGTCCTCGGAACTGAGTGGCTGGTCCCCGATCCACTACTCCAATGGGACCCAAAATTTAATGACACTTACGAAATAGGAAGGGACACCCTGATACCAAATTTGGAGGTTCTATTTTTATTGGTTTCGGAATTATGCTCGTTTGGCCTAAATTTGATCAAAAAGTTCTAAGTTCCGAACCCATTGTCCAATCCTCACCGTACGTAATCACCGCAGTAGTTTCATTACCAAAACCCTACAGCACAAATTTCATGAAGATAGCCTCATTAGTTGTTGAGTTATAGTGATTTTTTATATATGCTCGTTAGCCCTGACACCGACTAAAAGGTCCGGAATCCGAACCGTTGGGCTGATTTCGCCCTTATATAGTCCGCGCTGTACTATAGTACTAGTTAACCCTTGTACACAATTTGACCTGCCTATCTTAATTTTAAGAAACTATTTTTAGTAATTTCGATTAAAAGCCTTTAAAACTTGGGAGGTCTGAGAGGGGAACACGCAAGAGATAGTAGAGAACACCCTTGTGGCAAATTGGAAGCTTCTACATTGTTTTAAGTTGTTATCTTTATTAATTTTAAAGATATGCTTTAAGGTCTTCGGAACTGTGTGGCTGGTCCTCGACCCACTACTCCAATGGGGCCCAAATTCACAAGACATTTAGGAAATAGGAAGGGACACCCTGATACCAAATTTGGAGGTTCTATCTTCATTGGGTTCGGAATTATGCTCGTTTGGCCTAAATTCGATCAAAAAGTTCTAGGTTCCGAACCCATGGTCCAATCCCGACCTTACCCAATTCCCGAAGTAGTTTCATTGCTAGTAGCCTACAGCACAAATTTGACGAAGATAGCGTCATTGGTTGTTGAGTTATCGTGATTTTTTATATTTGTTCGTTAGCCCTGAAACTGATTAAAAGGTTCAGAATCCGAACCCACGGGCCGATTTCGCCCATATGCAATCCCCGCCGTACTTTCAGTCCTAGTAACCTACAGTTAAAATTTCATCAAGATAGCTCCATTATTTTTTGAGTTATCGTGCCTACGGACGGACGGACGGACGGACGGACGGACATGGCTATATCGACTAAGGCGGTCACGCTGATCACAAATATATATACTTTTCCATATCTAGCTCGCTTCCTTTAGGTGGTTACAAACACCATACCAAAGTTAATATACCCCTTTACCTATTCTATAGGTGTAGGGTATAAAAAAATATTTTTTTCAATATATACTTTTATTAAAGTAGTACTAGCCCCCTAAAATGTATAAAATAAAAAATTTAAGGTAAATCTTGGGAATTTTTTATTGTTTTAATATAAAGTAAATTGTAAATTAAAAATTTTAAGCTTAAAATATTGAAAATTTTTTATAAGCAAAAATTGATGGTAGATCTTTTGAATTTAAAAGTGTTTTAATATAAGAGTAAATTGCTGAAACGAGAGACAGTTCTTCTTTCAGTTAATCTTAATCCACCAATTACTTAATACATTTAATTTATTAAAATTTTGTACAATAAATATAAAAGTTTAAACAAGCAATCAAATATCCTTACCAAAACAAAATAGTACCATTATATTTCGAGCGTGTAATATGAAATATTTAAACGCAGTGTTTGTGATTTAAATATCATTTTCACCATCAACGCATTTCATTTGTCATTTCTAGCTTTATAACACTTCAAAACAACAACAACATTTATGTGGGTCAGGGTCAATGAACTGTACAAAGGGTAAACAACATTGAAAAATTGAAAAAAAATCTATTTTTATTTTTATACTTTATTTTGATTTCTTTTGTTCTTCATGTTTATGTTCTTTTTTTACAATAGCAGTAAAAAAATTATATGTCATGAATGTTGGCAACACTTTTTAATTTTTTCTTCATTTTATATTCAACTAAAATATCAAATTACTGCCTGAACAACAAACTAGGATAATATCAAGTTAATTATGAGGATAATTGACAAAGTATGATTGTATTGTTTAAAATGCACATGTATTAATTTTGCTAAAATTATCTCCTTTGGGCGCATGGATTGTAATAATCTCTTTCTTTAAAAATTTTATCAAATCATATTATTTAAAATTTTTTTCACATTTTTAAATTCTATTAAAATTAATCAATTTACGTTTTACTCTATTTCAATTTACAAATACATAATCAAATTAATGTATGTGATTTATTCTTGAATAATAAATTTATTAGTCTACATTTTTACAAATTTTTGTACTAGATATTTTTTAAAAACTGCAAATAAAATTTAAAGTTTACATAAAAAACGAGGAAGAGTGTAGTAGAGTAGACTGTGTCAACTCTGGGATACCCGTATGACCGTTATATAAACATTATATCATTATTATTATAAACATTAATTACTTTTGGCAAAATTTCAAACATATCAGATTTATTAGGTGTAGTGTAATGCTCTTATAAAAGAAGGAGTTGTATGGCAGCTACTCGAACTCTTGGCAGTAGAGCAATCAAATTTTGCAGTAACTTTGGCCATTACACTAAACTATTTTTGGCAAAATTTCAGACACCCAACTTCAATAGGTATAGGATAATGCTCATATAAAATAAGAAGTTGTATGGCAGCTACTCGAACCCTTTGCAGTAGACCAACCAAATTTTTCAGAAAATTTGGATATAAAACTAAACTACTTTTGCCAAAATTTCAGACACGTAGCTGTAATAGGTACAGAGAAATACTCATATAAAAAAGGAAGTTGTATGGCAGCTACCCGAACCCATGGACCAAAATGACTGGATTTAAATAGCGATGACGGCTATTGCAAAAAAACGAATTTGCGAAAATTTCAAGATCCTAGCTCCTTTAGTTTTTGAGTTATCGTGCGGAAGGACGGACAGACGGACGGACGGACATACATAGCTAAATCGATTTTTTTTCCGATTCTGATCCGATCCATACAGTTGAGTCTATATCTACCCCCCCTCCTTCTCTGCGTCACAAACGTAATGGCAAATTTATTATACCCTTTGACTATATAGTCATACGGGGATAAATATTTAAACACAACTTTTAAATTAAAGAGATGAAAGTCTCATTACTTTAAATGTTGCGGGATAAAATATTTATTGAATACTTAAAGAAAAGTATTTTGCTTAAATAAGGTAATATAATATGTTGTTGGCAATTTTCCTAAAAAGCAAATGGTATTGTAGAAAAAAGGAGTTTTATTATCATTTAATTTTAAATTAATAATGCTATATCTAATTCTTTTTTTAAATCAATGGTAATGATCTAAATATGCAAAACAAAAGTGATGTTGCAGTTAAAATATGTTGAAAAAACAAAGATAAAATATACAGATCACATTTTATGTCAAAATACGTTGCCTGTGTAAACAACGTTTAAATACCAATGTAAATTGTAATAGAATAATTTTATGTATTTTATATTACATATGTATTTTCTTACTCACCCATTAAATATAGTTCAAGATTACAGGTTGTGCTTTCACTTTACATAAACAACAGGTTATGGGCCCAGAGCGTCATTATTAAAAGGAAGGAAATAATAGTTTGCATAAAAAAAAAAAAATAATAATTTGTGGCGCTGAAATATATAAATAATACAAAAGAAGACTTTTTGGAAATAATTTTAACAACAAAATGAGTAGTATTACTACACGGATTGAGCCGCTTATGAATGATAACTTCGACACGTGGAGGTTGCAAGTTGAAGCACTTTTAATAAAAAACGATGCATGGCCATATGTAAATGGTGAAATTATTAAACCAAAATTAATAACAAATGATACTACATCCGAAACGGCAGTCGCTGACAGAAAGGCGCGGTCTGATTTGGTGCTGTCTATTCACCCAACAGAATTAAAACAAATTAAAAATTGTGTGACGTCGAGTGACGTGTGGAAAAAATTGCATTCAATTTATCAATCAAAGGGGCCTGCTAGAAAAGCTACCTTACTAAAAAGGTTACTGTTACAAAAAATGAAAGATGGAAGCGATATCAGAGAACATATACATGATTTTTTCGATGCGGTTGACAAATTAATTGACATGGTCGTAGAAATTAACGAAGATCTATTGGCAGTCATATTATTATACAGCCTCCCAGAATCATTTGACAATTTTAGGTGTGCGATAGAATCGAGGGATGAACTTTTAAACCCTTAAGCACTTAAGGTGAAAATAATTGAGGAATCAGACTCACGAAAATCAATTAAGGAAAGTCACGATCAAAATGCCATGTTTGTTAAAAGGGATTTTGGAAAGAAACATGACCAATTTTATAGGAAACACAACCCAAGTAAGTTAAATAATTTCGAATTTAAATGCCATCGTTGTAGGAAGGTGGGGCACAAAGCCGCAAATTGTTCATATCGTCAAGGTTACAAAAATCACGAATATACTAAGGCTTGTTCGGAAGCGAAAGACGACAGAGAATTAGCCTTATTACACTACGAAGGAAGTTATACAAATAAGTGGTGCCTAGACAGTGACTGCACGTCCCACATGTCATTAGACAGAACAAATTTTATAAAGTTACAAAAAATTACAAAAACGTTGAATTTAGCAAACGGTGAGATAACCCAAATTTGCGGAACCGGAGATGTCAAAATAAATGTGTCAGGAAATAATAAAAATTTTCAAAACATCAGACTACAAAATACAATGTTTGTACCAGATTTACAAACAAATTTAATGTCGGTTGCAAAAATTACTGATAAAGGTTTTAAAGTTAATTTCGAAAAAACAAAAGCAGTTATATTTGATCTGGAAGGATGAGTATCAGCTATTGCACGAAGAAAAGGTGATTTATATTTTATAGAAACATCAACAGAAAACAGTTACCAGATTTCAGAAACAAATGAAAAATATAATTTATTAGGATGGCATAAAAAGTTAGGACATCTAAATTTTAAAACCTTAATGGAGATGCCAAAAAATCAAAACATTGTAAATTTAAAAAATGAAAAATTTATTCCAACATGTGAGACTTGTATAAAGGCAAAACTTAGCCAAAAACCATTTAAAAGCAGAAATGAAGAACGAACAAAAGAGCTGTTAGAATGGTACAAAGTGATGTCTGTGGACCAATTCGGGAAAATTAAATTGGTGGTTCAAGATACTTTGTGACTTTCATAGATGATTACTCAAGATGGTGCGAAATTTATTTCATCAAAGCAAAAAGTGAAGTTTTCAACATTTTTAAAAATTACAAATCATATGCTGAGTTGAAAACGGGGAGGAAAATAAAAGAACTTCAAACGGATAATGGTTCGGAATATACTAACAAAGAATTTCAAAACTTTTTAGATGAAAGCGGTAAAAGACGAAGACTAACACTCATGTACAATAAAAAAACCTAGTAACTTTAGATACTATGTTCTTTTTTTATTGGTTTATTTTATTCTAAATAAAATTATCTTTCTTTTACAAAAATCCGTTTTCTGGTATCTTTATCCTAAATACGTCATTTGAAAGATTAGTTTCTAGTAACTCAATCAAAAACTTCAAAATACAATAAAAAAACATAGTATGTTTTTGAAACTCGTACAAATCATACAACAAAATAAACTAGTATCTAAAAGAATTCTGAAAAAATTCGTTTAATCACCGTTATATTTGCTGCTATTATATTTTCTTACAATAGAGGCAATGTTTGCACATGTTTTTAATTATTTCGTATTTAGTTTTATTCTACATTCAAATGAGTAAAGGCAGAATATTAGAATTTAAAATGTTGTCAAGAGGTCAACAGCTTGTTAAACTTGCACAGCAAAATCGGTAAGTATTTTAACATAAAACATAGTATGTATAGTTACTAGGTTTTTTAGAATAAAAAATTTAAATATTGCGTTATAAATATTTTTGTTTATACATAAATAAACATAGCAACTCTAGATACTAAAATATGCTTATTATATATACGTAGTTCGCATTTGAACTTATTTAGTTTTAAATTTTAATACAGTAACCCGAATGATGATCCAGTTTTTAAGAATCAATTATCTGCTACTAATTCGATTGAAGAGCAAGAAAATATAGGTAGTGAGACTCAAGTAAGTTGCAGTTATTTTAGATTAGTTTTCATATTTCCGTTTGACTAACAAATTAACATAATAAATCGAAATAATTATTCTAGTTCAGAGAAATAACTACAAATAACAATCAGGACGATGAACTTTTTTCTGAATGCGATGATTTAATTCTGGATCCAAATTATACACCCAGTAATTCCAGTTATGATGAGACTTTTAAAGTGTATGTCAAAGGAACTACTGAGGTCGAGGTAAATGATACATTTTCTGCAGAAGTCACATCAGAGCCAATACAAGCTGAGGGTTTAATGCCTAATTTCCAAAAAGGAAAACGTAAAAGAGAAAAAGACAAATTGCTATCACCATGCAATAATTGCAAAAAAAAATGCTTTGTCAGCGAAATTGAAAGAAAACGCATATTTGATCGTTTTCAACTATTTAAATTTAGTGAAAGGAGACTGTTCTTGGACAAACACATAAAATCTACGGATGTTAAAGTAAAAACAGTAAAAAGTACTAAACGAAACAAATCATTATCTTATTATTTACCAACTGAGAGGGACAACCACTCGACTAGCCTAACGCATGTATGTAAAACAATGTTCCTTCATACAATTGGAAAAAAAACTGATGGTATTGTTACACAGTACTTTAGCAGTAAGAAATCCGGAGTAGTGAATATCAAAGATAAAAGGGGCCATAAAATTGCCGTTAAGAAAACCGAAACTAAAACCATTTTAGATGCAAAAATTTTAAAACACATCAATGAATTCAAACCCATCCAATCTCACTACACATTAATGAATGCCCCTAATCGAAGATATTTACCATCCGAACTTACTATTAAAGACATGCACGCAGATTTTAATTCAAAATTTGAAAAGATCACTTATGAGACATACCGAAAAATATTTTCATCAGCCAATATTGGTTTTTCTAGTCCAGGACAGGATGATTGCCCCACTTGCTCTAAACATAAAGAACATCTCAGAAATGAACACCAAACAATTACTGATAAGAACCAGCCATCAACATCAGCTTCCGAATCACACCCTGACTTTGGAAATTGTGAAGAATGCAAAAATTACGAAATTCATAAACAGCGATACACGATTGCACGAATTTGTTATAGCGACGATAAAGCACGTGAATGCAATTTGGATGAGAACATTTATACTGTAGACATGCAAAAAATTTTTATTATACCAAAAATGACAATAAAAAATAGCTATTTTGTAAGTAGATTAATAGTTATGAATGAAACATTCGCTCCTCTGCACAAGGATAAAAATAAATGCATTTTATGGCATGAAGCTTTAAATGGCCGTTCTGCTGCACAAATTGCATCTACCTATTTTAAAATAATTAAGATTTCAAAGCCAGAGGTACAAAATTTCACTTTTTGGGCAGACAACTGCGCTGCCCAAAACAAAAATTTTACTTTAATAACAGCATGCATCATATTCGTTAATAATGATTGGGGTCCACAGCTTCTTACCATAAAATTATTTGAGCCAGGCCACTCTTTCATGAAAGCTGATGCGGTTCACGGAAATATTGGCAAAGAATGGAATCGCCGAAATGAGATTTTAAATATGGATGACGTTGTAGATTGTGTGCGTAAGGCTGAATCTAGTAATGAAGTAATTTCTATGGCTATTACTGATTTTTTAAATTTTGTGGATGGCTCTAGAAAAAGGTCGAAAAAGGATAAAGAGAATTTTATTATACCTTTACTAAAAAATGTTCGCATATTGCAATTCAGAAAAGGATTTCGCAATTTTTTTTATGGAGAAAATGTTAATGAAACTGTATTAAAAGAATGTAATTTTTTAAAAAAAGATTTTGTTTTAGAATTACCGTCGCATCAAACTGAAGAGAGAGGAATCAATGCGAAAAAATTTGAGACAATTGAAAAATCGTTGTTACCCCATATGCCAGCTCGAAAAAGAATATTTTGGCAAGAAATGAAAGTAAATGAAAACATTGCAGACATGTGCAATTTTTCAAATAATTAATAATAATTTATCTCATTTTTATAAGAAATTAATCTATCGGTAGTAAGCGCACAATAATTTAATTTTCATTTTCATTTTTTTTATTGTTATTTAACCGAGAATTTTGAAGTTAATTTAATTTATATTTTTTTTGTATAAGTATTATGTACTAAATTAAGTACAGATAAAAAATATATACCTTTATAAGGTGCTAACTTAAATTTTACTCTTTTCATTTTAAATTTAAATCATAAAAATTTATTTAAGCCTCTTAGGTATGTTTATGAAAATAACTTACTATCTTTTTTACATAAATAATTTTTAGGGAAAAAATACCAAGAAATCTAGTATCTATTATTACTAGATTTTTGCCAAAACTTTATACTATACACTCATTTATCACAATAACATAGCAACTATAGTTACTAGGTTTTTTTGTTGTTTTTCTTCTAACTTTTTATTTTTGGTACCTGTTAAAGAAGCTAATTTGTTTAGTAAAACTCAAAGCGAAAACCTAAATAAAATAATAATAATAGTAAGTTGTAAAGCACATTTTTCTTGTTACTTTTGTAGAACAGGTTAAGTTTCCACAGAGCTTTGTTAAAAAATGGCAGTTGAAATTAACAAAAACTGCATTTACTTAAAACTATTAAAACCGAGTTACTGCGTTCTTTTATTGCACATGAGAACAGTTCCACACACTCCACAGCAAAACGGCATTGCGGAAAGAAAGAACAGGACTCTTTGATAGAAGCGAACATCTCGTCTTCGCGTTTTTGGGTCGAAGCGGTGAATACCTCTAATTACATCAGAAACAGATGTTCGAGTTCAGCATTGCAAGGAGAAACCCCCCATAAAGTTTGGTTTGGTAAACGACCGTCAGTAAATCACTTTGAAATATTTGGCAGAAAGGTTTTAGCCTTAAACAAGGAATTAAATTTAGGTAAATTTGATGAAAGATCAACCACTTGTACTTTTTTAGGTTATTGCGAAAGAGCAAAGGCATACCGGTTATGGTCACATAACAAAAGAAAAATCATAGTAAGCCGTGATGTCAAATTCCTAAACGAGTTTAGTTTTTCAAATGAATGCGTAGAAATTTTCGATCCAGAAATTTTAAATAAGAAGACTGAAGCCGATACACAAAATGAATTTCAAAAACTTAACATCTCTGACGAAACAAAATCAAATAATGAAGGAAGTTTAAATATGGAGATAACTTTACATCGAGAAACGCCAAAAAATATAATAAATACAAATGAAGTCTTGAAACCACCAAGGCATAAAGTACGAGGTAGACCAAACATTTTTAGAACGGGACGCAGAGGTCGACCGAGAAAAATTCGTAATTTTCGTAATCAAAGTTTTCAAAATCGAAGATTAATAATAAACGTTTCCGCTACAACATCAGAAAACCAAAATGAAACAACAAGCGATGATTATGAATCAGCAAATTTTTTAGAATTAAGTGATCCTGGAAGTATTCATGAAGCGTTGGGGCGTCCTGAATCAGCCGAATGGAGAAGTGCTATAATTGATGAATTCATCGCACATGCAAGAATGAAACCTGGGAAATCGTTGATCGTCCACCTGGAAAGAATATAATTGGAAATAGATTTGTACTAACAACAAAATTGAAAAACGATGGAATTTATAAAAGAAAGGCGAGATTGGTAGCCAGGGGTTATTCACAAGTAGGTGGCATCGATTTTCATAGTACATTTGCTCCAGTAATTCGTTTAAATTCAATAAGAATGTTAATGGCGTTATCTGTAGAAAAAGAATGGATCCTACACCAAATGGATGTAGTGACTGCCTATTTGAATGGAGAAATACAAGAAGAACTTTATATGGAGTTACTAGAAATGTTACCACAAAACTTGAATCATATAAGAACATATTGCAAAGATATGGAAGTGGTAAAAACAGTTAAAAATTGGTTAACAAAACTAAAAGAATCAATCTCGAAAGTATGTAAGATGAAGAAGGCATTATACGGCCTTAAACAGGCTGGAAGGGAATGGCATAAGAGACTAACAATAGAACTAGAAAAAATTTGAATGGTCAGAGCAGAAGCCGAGCCATGTATATTTACAATAAATAAAAGAAAACATATACTTATATTGTAGCTATATACGTTGATGATCTGTTACTTATTTCTGATGCTGAAACTTATGTAAACCAAATGAAAAGTCACCAATCAAATATCAACTAGACCAGACTTGGCATACACAGTAAGCATGTTAAGTCAATTCAACACATGTCACACTACAGAACACTGGGCAGCGGCTAAGAGGGTGTTAAGATATCTCAACGGTACTACTAATTATGGTTTAATTTTTAGGTAAACTGGAAAAGAACTATTTGGTTTCGTTGATGCTGACTGGGGTTCTTCAGAAACTGACAGAAAATCATATAAATGGTATACTTTCACTCTCGCAGGCACATGTATTAGTTGGGAGTAAAGGAAACAGCGAACAGTCGCATTATCTAGTACAGAGGCAAAATACATGGGTTTAAGTGACCCCGCTAAAGAAATTCTACATCTACAACGTTTATTATTAAACCTAAATTGCCAAGTTCATAGTACTACATTATATAATGACAACCAGGGAGCGCAAAAATTAGCTGAGAATCCAGTTTTTCACAATAGAACCAAACATATCGACATTCGATATCACTTCATACGAAGTATTGTAGAAGAAGGAAAGGTGAAGCTAAAATATAAAAGTACAAATGAAATGCCAGCAGACATTTTCACAAAAGGATTAACAAGAATAAAACATCACCATTTTTTAAAGTTGCTGGGTGTTGAAATTATAAACACATAAATGGGTATAAAAATTCTTTACATTTATAATTTATTTACATTTAATATAAATAATTTAATATTATTTGTTTAAATAATGCTTCACTAGTTTAAATTAAATATAAATAATCTTCTTATCGTTAACTAATTGAATACGTATAGAGTTAGCTGCGTGTCTGAAATTTTGCCAAAAGTAGTTTAGTATAATGGCCAAAGTTACTGCAAAATTTGGTTGGTCTACTGCAGAGGGTTCGAGTAGCTGCCATACAACTCCTTCTTTTATATGTGCATTACTCTACACCTAATAAAGCTGAATGTTTGAAATTTTGCCAAAAGTAATTAACCGGATGATATAATGTATATGTTACGGTCATACGGGTATCCCAGAGTTGACACAGTCTACTCTACTACACTCTTCCTTGTTTTTTATTGGAAATCGTAAGGCTTCAGAACACATAATCAGCCGAGTAATAACTGGCGCAGAACAATAATTATAAAACTAAACTCAATACGTATAACTGGGAAAGTGCAGCAGAGTTCAATGGTAATGTCGTGGTGAGGTCCTATTCTCCCAAGAGGAGTAAAGAAAACAAATAAGACAAATTCTCCCACAGTAGAAAATTTTTCTTACGCATAATGAACGAATAAGAAACATCTTACCTTATTTTTAAAATTATTTCCTTCTATTAAAAAAAAAACAAAAAAAAAAAACAAAATGGAGATATAAAATATCAGCTAGTCGAAAGACTGACTACTAAAATATTTAATTTTAAAATAAAATCGTATTAAAATACATGAAAAAGGATTTTCAATTTAAAGGAAAACATAATACTTATTGAGGAAAATTCAAGTTATATTTAAGATGTTTTTTTTTTTTTTAATTGAAAAATATATTTTTCCATTACAACAATTTTAAAAACAAATCTTTTAAGTTTTTTAAAATATATATAACAATAGCTTTACATTTTTTTTTTGGAGTCGGACAGACCAAACAATATTTACGAGTTTCAAAAACATATACACCCACAATTTTCTTTTTAATTTACTAAACATCTTAAAGTAACCGCCATTGTATAGGAACTGCCTGTCTATTTTATAAATATCTATTAGGTAATACTTCAGAAGAAATTAAAAATATTATGCCATAAATTCAACCCCAACGCCATTATATACGCTTACCAGTTCAATCACATAAATATACGGTAGAGCTTTTCCGAACAAGAACTCTGACATAAAGGAACTCTTTTTTTTAGTCAGACTTGCAAATTGTGGAACACATTACCACAAATGTGTTTCCCAATACTTATGATTTAAAATTTCAAGAAAGAAGTCAATTTATACCTTTTGGGTTTCCTATTCAACCATAGATAAACATTTATGTCTTATCGCTGTTTTTCTGCCATTATACTGCACAAGCGGGTTGTGTACTTATTCTATTATTTAGTGAGTCAAATCTCACATTACCGAGAGTAGCTTAGTAGCTGTCTTTTGAAGGGTTTTTTCCTCCTTCAGAAAAAAATACAAAATTCAGTTTTTTTTAATCTGTTACAACTTGTTGTTAAATAAAATTATTCAACTTAAAATTTAAAAATTATATTTAAGAATGGGTCATTCTCTCATATAAGTAATTTTATTCTTATCTAAAAGTTTTCTTTTTTTTCAATCTTCTTTTTTGAATAATCTCTCTACAAAAAAAAAAAAAACAAGTGATGAAAAAAACCAAGGGTTTTTAAAAAAGCACATTTTCATAATAATATAGTGTTTCATACTGAGTATTTTATCGGAATATAATGTTGAAGCTAAGTTAATGTTTAATTTATTAAATATATACGTTGGCGACTAAGTTACTACTTACTTATAAAAACCGTAATTTTTTTAATTTTTAAGTTCTAATAGCCCCTCTATGGGGAAGGTTGCCCAATTTTTCAAGGATCTAATCTTCACTACTCCCCTTCTCCCAACTTTTTTAGGTTCAAGGAATTAAATTGTGAATTCTAGCAAAATTTGGAATTTTATTTAGAATTTTACTATATAAGCAAAAATGGTTAAAACTGACAGACACTTTCTTCAATTTAAAGAACCGCTTTTAAATTTAAGAAATCTTTTAACATATGTTAAAGTATAATGTTGGACCTTAAAATTTTGTATATTAACAAAAAAAAAATTTGAACAGGTATTCAAGTTACAGGTGTTTAAAAATAGCAAAATTTCAATTTTCGAGCTCTTATAGCTGCTGAACAGGGGACGTGACAAAAAAATTTTGTTAACCGACTCCTACTAATTTCTGAAATTCTAACTTCTTCCAAAATTTCAAGATCCCAGCTGGAACCGTTTAACAGATATGTGGGGCCAAAAATTTTGCAAAAATTAAGTTTTGCATAATGGTAAATTTTAGTACCGTGTGGCAACCCTGTTCATTTTAATGATATATTTTTGTAAAGCATAAGAAAGCAGCTCTCTTTTACCGTTTTTAGATTGAAAATACACCTAATAGAACTCTTAGTTTAACAATTTGAATATAGGGCTTTTCCCAACTTTGGGGGGCTGCAGCTCCGTAACGGGTGGGGCTACAGAAAAAAATTCTTCTACGAAATTATTTTTTTTGTAATACCTACTCGTGGTTAAAATTTCTTTTCTCTATTTCAAACGATGTAAAAGTTTTTGTAAACAGACGGACAGACAGACAGACGGACAGACGGACGGACAGAGTGAAACTATATAGGCACATTTTTACAAAATTTTTTGAAAATGTGCTAAAAAGATTTCCTTCCAATGTATCTTAAGTTACTTTTAGTAGAAAATAAAAGTTCTGGGTGAAACTTCCGGAAAGGGGTTGTGAGCTATCAAGATGACGTCATCACATAACGGTACTAAATATCTCAAAGTTTTCGAATATATATACCATTAGTGGCGATGGCGCCATCTAGTGGTCGAAAAATGCATTACAAAATGTTCCTAAGATTTTGTAGCATTTTTATTAAAATGTTATATTTTTCCTGTTAGTCAATAAACTGGAACCAACATCTTACACTATTGTAGGGCATGATATTGTCTTTCATAAACATCTTGTTTCATCTGGATCGGTGCTACCATTTTTGAGATATTGCAATTTAAAGTGAAAATTTAAAAAAAAAAAAAAAAAAAAATCAAACTTTCAAAAAAACTACTATAACTGTGAAATTTTCAAAAACACCCTGTATTATTATTATACCATTAGAAAGGTCTCTTAAAACTCTTTCCAACGGTATATAATAAGTATGGCATATGTTGACAAATAGCCCCACCAGAGAACATAAATGCAAAAATGACGCAACAATTTTATTAAAAAATACATTTTCATACTTTATTTGTCATAAATTTATTTTGCCTTTTTGTTTTCCATTTGAAATATTTATTTTAAAATTTAAGAATGTACTTTATAGTTTGATACAATATTGAGTTGGGTTTTGTTTAGAGGATTTTTGAGGTATTTATATGTATGTAAAGTATAATTAGAAAGGACCTTAGAGTTGGTTATAAAGTCAGAATTATACGCTTTTTCCAGAATATTTATATACTAAGATTTTGAAGATTGACAGGGTTTTGAGTTGGATATAAAATTACGCTTATACTGTTCCAACAACCTGTACAACATTCAAATGCGAAATAAAGCCATATCGAGAATTTTTTTACGTATGGCTTTATTTCGCATTTGAATGCGAAATAAAGCCATATCATTTTCTAAAATTTTACCAAATAAAGCCATATAGTAAAATTGATACAAATTCTAACACTAAAATGAAAAGAATGGTATAAGAATTCGGATACCTAATACATTAAAAAAATTAATAAGTTCCTAATTTTTTTTAATACACTGTAATAAAACATGTTAAATAATATTATATTTTCATTACGGGGGCTGCCGCCCCCGAACCCCCGCTAACTCAGTTATTGAAGCTAGATTTTGAATCCAACACTAAAATGAAAAGAATGGTATAAGAATTCGAATACCTAATTCATTCAAAAAATTAATAAGTTCCTAATTTTTTTTAATACACTGTAATAAAACATGTTAAATAATATTATATTTTCATTACGGGGGCTGCCGCCCCCGAACCCCCGCTAACGCAATTATTGAAGCTAGATTTTGAATCCAACACTAAAATGAAAAGAATGGTATAAGAATTCGGATACCTAATTCATTAAAAAAGTTAATAAGTTTCTAATTATTTTAATACACTGTAATAAAACATGTTAAATAATATTATATTTTCAAACAGTTTGGAAAATTAAATTGCTTCTGTTTTCACAAATAAAATTACTTCTGATTTTGTAGCCTAAGGGCCTTTCTAATTATATTTTTACATACATATTTAAATAAAAAAAATTTTAAAACTTTGAGGTTGTCACATCCAAAATCCCCCAAAACAAATTGTCAGAACCAAACTCCAAAATCCCCCAAAACAAATTGTCAGAACCAAACTCAATATTGTATCCAAACCAAAAATGCATTCTTACATTTTTAAATTTGCCAAAAAGGCAAAATAAATTTATGACAAATAAAGTATGAAAATGTATTTTTTAATAAAATTGTTGCGTCATTTTTGCATTTATGTTCTCTGGTGGGGCTATTTGTCAACATATGCCATACTTATTATATACCGTTGGAAAGAGTTTTAAGAGACCTTTCTAATGGTATAATAATAATACAGGGTGTTTTTGAAAATTTCACAGTTATAGTAGTTTTTTTGAAAGTTTGATTTTTTTTTTTTTTTTTTTTTAAATTTTCACTTTAAATTGCAATATCTTAAAAACGGTAGCACCGATTCAGATGAAACCGGATTTATATGAAAGGCAATATCATTCTCTACAATATTTTATGATGTTGGTTCTAGTTTATGGTCTTACAGGAAAAATATAGCATTTTAATTAAAATGCTACAAAATCTTAGGAAATTTTTGTAATGCATTTTTCGACCACTAGATGGCGCCATCGCCACTAATGGTATATATATTCGGAAACTTTGAGATATTTAGTACCGTTATGTGATGACGTCATCTTGATAGCTCACAACCCCTTTGCGGAAGTTTTGCCAAGTTCTGTGTTAAAATATATTTATAAGAAAACTAACTTGTTCGAGTTTAAAAATAATTTTGAGAAGATATGAAAAATGCTTACTTTTAAAAAAATAGTTAAATTAATATGATTTACCTGGAAATACAAAAATGAAAGGAAAAAATCTAATAAATTGGGCAATGTTTTAAAGGACTATTTAAAAAAACTGAATTTTTCCTTCTTTGCACCGCAAACTTTTTTTATATTTCTAATAAACTTTATCTAAGAAATCACATAATCAACTAAAAATTTAACTTTATTATGCATAAATTGTGCATAAAATTTATTTAGAAAGAGACATAAGACTATATTTTTAATTAAATATTTCTTTTAACTTAAAATATTATCTTGCTTTAAATTGAGGTGTTTAACGATACCGCCTTCATCTAAGTTATTTATAGAATTGAATACTATCAGAGTCGTAATAAGTGATTATTTATGAAATTAAACCTTAAAGGCTATGAAATATTCAAAGTCTAACAAAACTACTTTTGACAATCACTCATAGAAGTTGGATTATAGTGAAAAACTAGGAAGAGTGTAGTAGAGTAGACTGTGTCAACTCTGGGATACCCGTATGACCGTAACATATACATTATATCATATGTTAATTACTTTTGGCAAAATTTCAAACATACAGCTTTATTAAGTGTAGTGAATACTCATATAAAAGAAGGAGTTGTATGGCAGCTACTCGAACCCTCTACAGTAGGCCAACAAAATTTTGCAGAAATATTGGCCATAAAACTAAACCACTTTTGGCAAAATTTCAGACACGCAGCTATAATAGGTACAGAGTAATACTCATATAAAAAAAGAAGTTGTATATCAGCTACCCAAACCCATGGACAAAATGGCTGGATTTAAATAGCGATGACGGCTATTGGAAAAAAACGAAATTGCAAAATTTCAAGATCCCAGCTTCTTTAGTTTTTGAGTTATCGTGCAGACGCACGGACAGACGGACAGACGGACGGACATACATAGCTAAACCGATTTATTTTTCGATTCTGATTCGATCCATACACTTGAGTCTATATCTACCCCTCTCCTTCTCTGCGTCAAAAACGTAATGGTAAATTTATTATACCCTTTGACTATATAGTCATACGGGTATTAGTATTATCCAAAACTTATTATTCGATTAGAATCAAGTGTTAAATTTTCCTAATAAAAACTTTACGAAATAAGCGGGCATCGAACCTGCACTTCCTTGGTTGATGCTCTTTGAAATTAATCTTTTATTTAAAATTTTTGCATACTGTTAGGCAAATTACAATACATTTTTATCCTAATCATTAATTACAATTTGTTTATTAGATGGCTAAATGTAAAAAACAAAAGTTTTTAACTAGAAATTTAATCATTATTCAATTTTCTCATTAATCAAAAAGTTTTTTTTTTTTTGAAAAACTTCAAGGCAAAGTTATGAAACTCGTAGATTTATTTTCACAATATTATTTTTTATTTTTTTCTCATTTCCAAAATTTCCATTTTTTTTTTTCAATATCCTGTTAATTATCTCCAAATTATTGAGATGTTTCCCTTAGCTAGACAAATTGAATTCATGTGAAGAGTGTTTTCAAAGACTTATTTTTTTTTTTGGGTCTTCAAGGAACATGTCAATAACAGGCATAAAACTTTCAGAGTTTATCAAACTTTTTATTTTTTTTGTAACAGAAATAGAATCGTTTAATTGAAAAATTAGAAAAACTATCGATTACTGCAAAAAAAATAATAATAATAATAATATAATTTATACATAAAACTTGTGTATGAACTTAATTAATAGAAGTATGTACTTCGAAAAAAAAAAACAAAAAAATGACAAACAAGGAAGAGTGTGGTAGAGTAGACTATGTCAACTCTGGGATACCCGTATGACCGTAATATAAACATTATATCATCCGGTTAATTACTTTTGGCTAAATTTTAAACATTCAGCTTTATTAGGTGTAGTGTAATGCTCATATAAAATAAGGAGTTGTATGGCAGCTACTCGAACCCTTCGCAGTAGACCAACCAAATTTTTGCAGTAATTTTGGCCATTACACTAAATTATTTTTGGCAAAATTTCAGACACGCAGCTGTAATAGATATAGAGTAATACTCATATAAAAAAAAAGTTGTTCGGCAGCTACCCGAATCCATGGACCAAAATGGCTGGATTTAAATGGCGATGACGGCTATTGCAAAAAAACGAATTTGCGAAAATTTCAAGATCCTAGCTCCTTTAGTTTTTGAGTTATCGTGCGGACGGACAGACGGACGGACATCCCTATTTCTCTGCGTCACAAACGTAATGGCAAATTTATTATACCCTTTTGACCTATAGTCATACAGGTATAAAAATATATATGTTTTTATTTTAGAAAGAATTTAATTAATATATATATACTTTGGAACTTGAAAATTTATATAGAAAGGGCTTTGAAATATATTAGGTTTTAAATTAGGAGCCAAATTGAACTATCTTAAAATTTTATACTCCTAATCTTTACTTACAATCATGAGAGAAGCTTAAAATATGTCATAAGAAAACTTTAACTTAAATATTTGAATGAGCTAAATTTGTTAATATTTCCTCCTCCTCCTCCTCCTTGGCACTACGGCCCATAGTGAGCCTTCGCCTCCCTAATTATCTGCTTCCAATTATTTCTGTCTACGGCATTCGTTCTCCAATTGTGTATTTGTAGCTCGTTTACAATTTCATGAAAATTATCTTTCCATCTAACTCTTGGTCTGCCAATTGGTCTTTTTCCAACTGGATTACCATAGAAGATTCTGGATACGGACCTGTCGTTTGGCATTCTGGAAATATGACCTGCCCATCTTAATTTTTGTATTTTAATATACGAACTTAATTGTAAATCTTTAAATTGTTGTATGCATTCTTCATTCGTTCGAAGTCGAAGCGATCCTTCTGACGTTCTGACAGGACCCAGAATTCTTCGGAGAATCTTGCGCTCAAAAATATCTAATTTTTCTTCTTCATTTTTTCTAAGGCTCCAAGTTTCACATCCATACGATACCACTGGTCTTATCAAAGTTTTATACAGTTTTATTTTTGTTTTCCTTGTGATATAGTTTGATTTAAAGAGGTTTAGCATGGAGAAATAACATTTATTTCCAGATTTCAGTCTTTCGTCTATTTCTGCATTATTTGAGCCTTCTATGTCAACTACTGATCCTAAATATTTGAAATCTTTAACACTTTCAAATTCCATATCTCCCACAGCAATTGTTTGTGTATGTGGTTGATTTCTTGCTGTTATTTGAGTTTTAAGGTACTTTGTTTTCTCTTCATTGACTTTCAAACCAAATTGGGCAGCTTTTTCTTGTAATTTTATAAAGTTTTCTTTTACAACATTTATGTTTCTGCCTATCAGGTCGAGGTCATCAGCGTAACCTAGAATTTGTGATGATTTACACCAAAGTGTTTGTTTTGTTTCAATCTCTGATGCACGGATAATTTTTTCAAGTGCCAGATTAAATAACATTGGCGCTAGCCGATCTCCCTGTCTCACTCCTGTTTTTGTTTCGAACGGTTCAGAGAGGTCACCTTGAATGCGGACACAATTTTTACTGTTTTCAGTGGTCATTTTTGCCAGGTTGACCAGTTTCTTTGGGATTCCCAGTTCCACCATTGCGTTCCATAGAGGACCTCTTTGTATGCTGTCGTACGCTTTCATAAAATCTACAAAGACGTGATGAGTGGGGATGGAAAATTCTCTACATTTTTCCTTTATTTGTAATATTATATAATATTTAATTAATATAAATTTTAATGTTAAGTTAAAAAATAATAATTGTTTTAAAAAGAACAAAAAAGTGAATTAATATTATTTAAAAAATAACTAATTATTGTGGAAATAAAAAAAGAAAGAATTTCTCAAAGCAACACGTGCTACGCATGTGTAATTTAACAATAAAAAAATAAATATTGGGTATTCAAAATTGAGATATCATTTTAATTTTAATAAAAAAAGACTTTTTTTTTTGAAATATTAAATATATTTTTATTTTAATTTATTACAAATAGTTTCCGGTTAATAATGAAAAATTATGTCGACCAAGGCCGCCCCTACTACTTCAGCCTGCTTACAATCTTTTACCAATATTCTGAATCACGTTGTTCAATAAACTGTTCTCAATGGTTGAAATCTGCTCGATAATGTTGTTTTTAAGCTCTTGAACTGTTGTGGGGTTATTGCTGTACACTTTCGATTTCACAAAACCCCACAAAAAAAATTCAATTTAAAAAAAAAATCAACCATCAGCTTGATGGCACGATTTGTTGGAGCATTTTCTCTACCAAATTTTGTTCGAAATTCCTAATTTTCAAAAAATATTGTAATAACAAAAATACGTTGTTCCTTCGTTGTTTCATATTAACTAACCGGGATGTATTTAGAATATACCTAAAGAAACCTCGTATAAAAATTCCAGGTAGAAAAAAATGGTGGAAAAATCAAAATGATACCTCAATTTTGAACACCCGCCCTTATATAACTTAATTAGTTATTTAAAAAAAAATAATGGTTGTTTTAACAAGAAGAAAAAAAAAATTGAATTAACTATCAAAAAATAATAATTGTTTTAAAAAATAATTATTAGAAAAATAAACACGTGCTGCACATGTGTAATTAAACTATCAACCTAACAGCATTATAATCTTTTATAACTTTATTTTCTTTATAATTTAAAACTATTTATGTACACACAAATATATAAAAAGTTTAGACTCTAATCATATACGTTATACTCTATCATATGTATTAGTAAGAATGTTGGAGAACATTTTATTAAAACAAAAAAAGGAGGAAAATGAAAAATAATTAATATTGGTTATTTGAAATAACATAATTAAATAATAAATTAATATTTGGCATTAAAAATCTTTAAACAAAATTAATTCTTTAATTAATCTTTTTCGTAACAAAAAAACATCAAAAATCCATATCAATTTTTGAAGCAATGTATTCCTGTATTCCTTAATTTGCTGTAAGTAAAGCACGCATATTGTAAAGAATTTTGTAATACTTTAAATTAAATTAATTAACAGTTAATTAATGTATGCTAGTAAATTTTTTTGTCTCCTTTATAATAAGTGCGAAAAATTTAATTTTAAATATTGTATAAAAAGTACAAAAATATTAAAAATTGAAATAAGTTGAAAAATTTTTTATACCCGTGTGACTATAGGTCAAAGGGTTTAATAAATTTGACAATTCGTTTGTGACGCAGAGAAATAGGGGGGTAGATATATACTCAAGTGTATGGATCGGTTCAGAATCGAAAAAAAAAATCGATTTAGCTGTGTATGCCCGTCCGCACGATAACTCAAAAACTAAAGAAGCTAGGATCTTGAAATTTTCGCAATTTCTTTTTTTTTTTGCAATAGCCGTCATTGCTATTTAAATCCATCCATTTTGGTCCATAGGTTTGCGTAGCTGTTCAACAACTTCTTTTTTTATATGAGTATTACTCTGTAACTACTAATAGTTTCTGATAAGTATCCAATTCCAGACGCATCCGTTATCCTTTCCAATTTGTTAAAAAATAAAGTTTTTTCCACTCTGAACCTAAAAAGCATTTAGTGTCAATAATGGAAAATCAAATTTTGTCGTCTTCCATTCGGTTTGAAAAACGCTCCGAGTATTTTTCAACGGACCATAGACGACGCTTTAAAGGAAGAGATTAGAAAAACACGTTTATATTGATGATATTATCATATTCTCAGAAAATGCAGAACAGCACTTAAAAGATGTAGAAAAGATTTTAAAATTGCTAACAGAAGCAAATATGCGTACCGCTTCAAAAAAGTCCAAAAACTTTCTAAAATAAGTTGCATTTTTTGGTTTTATAGTGCGGGAAAAAGGAATTAGAACATGTAAAAAAAGGGTAAATGACATTTTGCAATATAAAGAACCAGTCAATCTTCGTACCCCTCGGTCTATCCGGATACTATAGACGGTTCATTTACGATTATGCGCGGATAACAAAACCGCAAGAGATTCTTTCAATTTTGAACATTTTCTCTAATTTTTTTTTTCCTGTTTCTTCTTTTTATGAAATTCCTAATTTCCCTTAGTGTATGCGGCCAACGTAGCTTCATTTCTTATTGTGATTTGCTTTAATATTGGCTCTTCATTTGTTTGTGCCCACAAGTTCGCACTTCTTGTTCTGTCCAGCAAGAATATTCGACGTATAATTCTAAAATGTTTATTTAAGAAGATTTGAAATTTATTCTTTATGGAATTAGTGAGCAACCGTAGTTCGCAATCATTGGTGTATTAATGTAAATTAGATTGCTCTAATTAAACATTTTTAAATGATTTTGTATCCAAAATTTTCTTATATAACAAAATAATTTTTTACAAGTCGTTGCTCAAAATAAAAAATCAAATTTTAACAAAAATTACATAATATACATACTACAGATCAATTTTTTTTCATAATTATTGTTAACTAACACAATATTTTCCGCTCCAATATTTTTTAGAGAATTTTTTTTTTGCGCAACAATTAGGTACTCATAATTAAAAAAAACAAATAAAAATGGTGAAATATTCAAGTCCCTTTTTGACCTTTTGCAAAAATTAAATTTTCCAGTCGACAGCAGATTTCATTACGAGGTATTTAATTAGTAGTTAGTTTTTTTAAGTATCTTTTACTATAAAATTACAAGAAAAACAGTTCCTAATAATTATTATGAAATTATAATTAAAGGTCAAAAATTTAGTTTATAAAAATCATAATTTTACTTAAAAATTATTTTGGTTTTTATTTGAAATTTTTACGTAATTAATAAGCGTAATTTTTCTCTGAAATTTTACGCGTTCTTTATTTTTCATTTGAATTTTATTTATTTTTTTTTGAATTTATACTTTGTTTCATTAATTAAAGTTATAAAATTTTTTAAGGTAGTAAAATGTTTTTAATTGGAATAAATATTTATTTATTAGGTACCACTACATTTATTTCTTTTATTTTTGAAAAAATAAAACAACAAGTGATGAGAAAAAGCAAAGGTTTTTAAAAAAGAACATTTTCAAAATTATAAAGTGTTAAATACTGAGTATTTTATCAATAAAATATATATAAAAATAGTTTTTTTCATAAATTTATTAATTATGACTAATAATGAAATCAGTGCTTAGAATATAATCCAAATGCACTCAAGAAAGCCTGTTAACAAGTGCGAAATATAATATTGAAGCTTCAATGTTAACGTTTAATTTCGGAAAAATATGCACTCGTAAGTTTCTAATTTATAAAAACAGGAAAGTTTTAATTTTTAAGTCCTAATAGCCCTTCAATGAGGAAGGTTCCCAAATATTTGCTTAGCAAACTTATGATGGATCTGCCCATCCCCCTCCTGTCCCACTCTACCATTTGTATAGGTTCTAGGAAATCAATTGTGAACTCTGCCAAAGCTTGGAATTTTACTTAGAATTTTATTATTTAAGCAAAAATTATAAAATCTAAGAGATACTTTGTTCAATTTAAAGAATCCCTTTTAAATTTAAGAAAAACCCTTAACATATGTTGAAATATAATGACTCAGCTTTAAATATTGTTTATTTATATTAAGTTATAGGTGTTTAAAAATCAATTTTCGAGTCCTTATAGCTGCTAAAAAGGGAGCTAAACTCAAAGCAGGTGGTTAACCGACTCCTAAACTTCAAGACTCTAGATTGAACCGTTTAGAAGATATGTGTGTTCTAAAATTTTGCTAATATACATTTAAAAATATACCTAACAAAACTATTGTTATAACAATTTAAATACAAAGTTTTTCCAAATTTGGAGGTTAAAGCTCCGTTACGTTTGGGACTACAGAAAAAAATTATTATTGTTTTACCATGATATTATTGTTTTTTTATGCAATACCTACCCGTAAAAAAATTTTTTTTACTCTATTTCAAAAGATGTAAAAGTTTTTTGGAACACACGGACGGACGAGCGTATGGACGGACAAAATTAAGTTTTACAAATCTTTTGAAAATGTGCTAAAAACCGTTATTTTGTGTTTATGTTTATGTGCTCCTTTATTATTAGATGGGTTAATATAACAAATAACAGTTTGTCAGTAGTATAACTGCAAAATTCAATTTAAATTTAAAATGTTCAAAATATTTTATTTAAAAAAATAATTTAATTTCAAAAAAACAATGTAATAAAGTTTTTTAGTCTCGTGTGACGTTTTATTTAATAAAACTTCGAAATTTATGTTATCAAAATCAACTTGTACATCTGAAATTTTTTTAAAAAGAATATCAAATTAATTTTCTTTTTCAAACTGGTTGATATTATATTCGTTTTAAATTTAAAAATAATCAATTATATTCTGCAATTAATTACTTATTCAATTACAATTAAAAATAATTTGTTCTAGCATTGATTACAATTAAGAGTAAATTGCAATTCAACTTAAATTAGAAAAAAAAATTTTATTTTTAAAATTAAAAATTTTTATTTACAATTTCCTGGAATTTAAAGAAATTAATTGAGATTGAGATAATTGAGAATAGAACGAGTAATCCGTAAACTTGCAGTAATTTAATTATTTGAAATATGTTCAACTACATTAACATAAAATTAAAATATTTGTAAATTAACATTTTAATACCGTATATTAAAATATCGGGATCTATTAACTTTTGAATGTTGTTTGTAGGCATCAAAAGAGGGGTAAAATAAAATCGAACGAAATAAAGTCGAATCGGCTTTATTACCAAAAATAATGTAAATAAAGTCGAATTAGTAATTCTTTCTTATTTCCAAAAAAAAATTTCAAAAAATAAATGAAATAAAGGCGAATCGACTTTATTACCAAACACCATTAAAATATCTACCCAGACCGGCAAACTCTAAAATTTGAAGAGGTCGGTTTTTATACTGCAAACAAATTAATTATAATATTCAGTATTCAGAATTACTTAAAAAATTAGTAATAAAAATTTTAAACAAGTGCTGCTTTCATTATTTACTTAATAAAAAAATTAATTACATTTTAAGGTAATGATTATTAACTAAAATAATAATTAATTATTGATTTTTCAGACAGATATTTATTTTCCATTACATTTTTCAATTATCTTTAATTGAAAATATACATTAACTAAATTTGAAAATTGAAAATTTTTCAACACCATTACTTGTATTTGTAAAATTTTGAAATATTTAATTACTGTAATTTGTAATTGAAATTTTTGTAATTGAATTTTACCTGATTTATATTATATTCATGTAAGTATCTCAGAGTTGACAAAGTTTTGATTTATATTATGTCAATTTGTTTTTAATTTATTTTAATTTTTAATAATTTAATATTTGTATTAATATAATTTTATAAATGCAAAAACCGTGCAATAATCATGGTTATGAAAGCAATAGCGAATATTATTAATATGTAAGCAGTCTTTGCTTTAGGGTGCGTTTATGTTTGAGCTGCGATAAGTGATAAGTGCGGCGATAAGAGCAAAGCGTAGAAAACTAAATACATAATTTAAATAGAGGTGTTTATGTTGGAGCATAGCTTTGATCATCGATAAACGATAAGAGCATAGAAAACTCCTTATTCAGTTTTTTACGCTCTTATCGATGATCAAAATTTTTAAATAAATGTTTTGCTCTCGCTGGTTACTTAATTTTTTTTATTAAATACTTTGTCATTTTTGTTTTTTAATGCAAAATCTCAATCGGGTGCAATAATAATGCATTTTATAATGTAATATAATAATAAATATTTTTTTTATTTGATAATATTGCTCTTTCTTTGTTTTTATTTTGAATTTCCAATAAATCAAAAAATTTGTTTAAAATTTGATTCAAATAATTATGGACGTTAGGCTTATAATCAGGGAAATCTTTATCAAACAATACTTTTTGGACCAGACGGATAGAAACCACAATAACAGGTTTATTCTGGACAAGTTATAGCTAATGATTGTATCGTTGTTATAATCGAACCAAATTTACATTATTATTCAATTTAACATGTAATATAGAAATTTGTAAGATTTTTCGATTAAATGAAATCTTTTTAAAACTATTTTTCATTTAAAATAAGTGAAATCAAAATTAATGAAATCATAAATCATAAATTTTAAAATAAATAAAATCATATAGACGTATGGATCGGATCAGAATCGAAAAAAAAATCGATTTAGCTATGTATTTCCGTCCGTCCGTCACCACGATAACTTAAAAACTAAAGGAGCTAAGATCTTGAAATTTTAGCAAATTGGTTTTTTTGCAATAGCTGTCATCACTATTGAAATCCAATAATTTTGGTCCACAAGTTCGAGTACCTGCCATACAACTTCTTATTTTATATGAGTATTAATCTATATACCTATTGACGCTGGGTGTTTGAAATTTTGACAAAAATAGTTTAGTGTAATGGCCAAAGTTACTGCAAAATTAGGTTGATCTACTGGAGAGGGGTCGAGTAGCTGCCATACAACCCCTTCTTTTATGAGCATTACACTACACCTAATGAAGCCGGGTGTTTGAAATTTTGCCAAAAATAGTTCAGTGTAATGGCCAAAGTTATTGCAAAATTTGGTTGGTCTACTGCAGTGCGTTCGACTAGCTGACATACAACTCCTTCTTTTATATGAGCGTTACACTACACCTAATAAAGATGTATGTTTGAAATTTTGCCAAAACTAATTAACCGGATGATATAATGTTTATATTACGGTCATACGGTATCCCAGAATTGACACAGTCTACTCTACTACACTCTTCCTTGTTTATATCATTTTTCGTTCTTTTATCTCTACATCTACACAATTTGAAATCTATATTTAAATTTGAGATCACCTTATCTTATATGTCATATATCGCGTATATTTATTTTTTAAAATTTATATTTTAGGGCATATATATGTAAGCGAATGTGTATATAATATTATTATAAAAAGGGTAAATAAATACTTTTATTTATTAAGTAAACAAAAACTTTTATAAATAGAAAAAGTGTCCACTAATACAGTCAAAACCTGGAATATCTCTTATTTTTCTCAAAAATATTTCATAATAAAAAATATAAATATGTCCCTCTTTCTATTATCTTTACTCTATGCTTATAACTCCTAAATTAAAAATAATTTTATTTAAGGACTAACTAATTTTTCACTTTAAACATCATTATCTAAATATTAACTTATAAGTTAAAAAGTAAATATGTGTATATATATTTATATATGTATTTTTTGTGTAAAGAACTACCAAAAAAATGCAGTCACGTTTTTCTAATTTACTAACTATGTGTAATACGTTTTTAGTCTTTTTTTTTTTTGTCATGTCCTTCAGTAGAGGAATTTACAATGTTTCATACATTTTGCAATTTGTCTTTTCTGCACATATACAAATGCATTCAGTTTAAGGAAGAGCATAAAGTAGTCACGTTCAATAATAATGATATATTAAATTGTAAAAATCACTGAGTAATTTTTTTTTTTTTGTAAGTAAATTTAATTTTAAATTATACCTACTTATAAAATTTTATAATTTTTAAAAGTTTATTTTTCAATAGACATATTTTATAACATGCAAAATAGCGTGCATTAAAATTCAATACAATTAATTTGAATTCAAATAAATTTTTTATTTTTTTTTTTTTTTAATAATAAAATTAATTGCATTTTTGTAATTTTCGTAATGAGTTTATTTAAATTGAATATAATTTTATGAATTTCATTAAAAAAAAATTTTAATTAAAGTAAATAAAATATTTTAAACATAAATATACTATATAAATGCTACACAACATATATCAATGTTATATAATTTAAAGTTTATCCATTGTAAACTACTATTATTAATTAAATCTTTAAAAACACTACAAATATTATTTCAAATTTGATCTTCAGAACTTCCAATTTCAAAATAATCAGTGAAACAATGTTAGACATAATATTTAGATAATGAGGAAGTGATATTCGATTTTTCGATTCATTAAGGTTTCTTTCGGTGAAAAATTGTCTTCGTAAATTAGTTGAGAAGTGCGGAGCATAGTTGTTCTGTTTATTCAACGTTAGTATGCTTAATTTGTGTATTCACAATAAATATTATTTTTCAATAATGATGACTTCTCTTACAAAATTGTAATAGATCAGATAAAAAAAAATATTTAAGATATTAGATCAATTTTTGAAACTCATCTGATCACAGATCAAAAAAATATCACTTAATCTAAAAATTCATTAATGAAAAGATCAGATCAATTTTTGATACGATCTTTTCATATATGATCTAAATTTCAATTCCTGTGATCTAAATGTATCTATTTATAGTTTTATCACATTATTTGTTTTGTAAAGGGTATACATAATGACAAAGCTCGAAGCAAATTTTCTGATTTACTTTATGAAAATGATTTTTTTACAACAAATGAGAATTTAGAGAATATGGTTATTATTGTTATAATAACAGAGCTTCTCGTTACGTAATAATAATATTAAAACCTAACGAGAAGCTTCTTGATTTAGATGAACATTCTCTAGAACACTAAGTAGGACATTAAAAACTAACTTAAAGTAAAAATTCAGTTATGACTGTATCTAATTCTTTTTACTTGAGGCTTTGGCAAATGAATATTGATTAAACTAAGAAGTTTTTACTAGAAATTATGCCTTGGGTTCTGCAATTTACTGATTTCTACAAAAGAAATTGAACAAAACAGTGTTGCAGGTATTTTGAGTTCAAAGGAGCTCGTTTTGTATATGATCAGAAAAATCGCCTTGCAACAAAAAGTACACAGAACTTTCTACTTAATATACAAGATAGATAATTATTTCACTAAAAAAGTATTGGAAGTTTAAAACACTAAAAATGAATAATTGTAGCTTTTTCCTAAACTGTATTTTCCAGTTAATCATTAGTGAATAACTTGCTATATCATAATATCTTTAATTAAATAGAAAATTAATTTTAACTAATTTCCAAATAAAATTTTAATTTACCATTAAAAACCATTAATATGAATATATTATTCAATCTAATATAATTAACTAAATTTAGTTGGTATTTAAAACTATATTGTATATAATATTATAGTAAATATGTTATTGCAGTATTATCAAATATAAATTTCGGAAGATTAAAACCATATGCAGAGGAAATTATAAGAGAGTACCAGTGTGGATTCCGGAGCGAAAGATCAACAATTGATCAAGTATTTATATTGAAACCAACAATGGAAAAATGTTATGAGTACAATAAAGACATACATTTCTTGTTTGTTGATTTTAAACAAGCGTTTGATAGTGTAAGTAGGGATCAAGTTCTTGCTTCCTTGTTAAGACAGGGAGTACCCAAAAAACTTGCCAACGTAGCTTTGATGACAATGAGCGAATCTAAAGCTAAAATAATGATACAATCAAAAATATCGACAGAATTTTATATTAAGTCGGGTGTAAGACAAGGCGACGCTCTCTCTGCCATGCTGTTTAACATGGTATTGAATTATGCAGTTGAGAAACTCGATAAGGGAGGAAACATATTTATAAGGTCTCATCAAATAATTGCTTATGCTGACGATATAACAATCGTATCAAGAAGTTATAGAGATATGACTGAGGCGTTTATTGTGCTCGAAAGTGAAGCAAAAAAAGTTGGTTTAGCTATCAATGAAAATAAACAAAATATATGGAAATGTCGCGAAATGAAAGTAGAAGATACCAACAGAATATTACCATTGGGGAATACAATTTCGAAGGTATTAAGAGTTTCTCATATCTCGGAGTAATAGTTAGAAATGACAACAGTATGCATCATAACGTACAAGATAGAATTAATGCAGGAAACAAATGCTACTACGTACATAAAAAGCTAATACAATCTAAATTAATAACCAGACAATCAAAATTAATAATTTATAAAACTATCATACGACCAGTGATAACATATGGCTGTGAAGTATGGAGTCTGACAAGGCATGATGAAAATAGCTTAAGAGTATTTGAAAGAAAAATACTGCGTAGAATTTTTGGCGCAAAAAGACTCGAAAGTGGAGAATATGAAAGAAGAACTAATTCTGAACTCTCCGAGTTAATAAAAGGAAAAGACATAGTAAAATATGCAAAAGCGCAGCGCCTAAGATGGGCAGGCCATGTTGCTCGAAGGAAAACCGTGCTCAATATAAAATTATGTATGCAATCCGTGAAGGAACAAGAGCAAGGGGACGACCAAGAAATAGATGGGCTGATAATATTGATAACGATGCTAGAATTCTTAATGTCCGAAATTGGAGATCAGGAGCACAAAATAGAGAACAATGGCGAGCAGTTGTAAAGCAGGCCAAAGCTCACCCCGAGCTGTAGAGCCATATGATGATGATGTTATTGCAATTGAATAATATTACAATTTGAAATAAAATCTTCGTGACTAAGCTAGTCGTTATTTAATATCTATTAGTTTTATATATATATCTATATATATATATATATAGATGTATATAGATATTCTGTAATATGATTTTTATTTACAATCCTATAGATATTATAGCTCCCTTGGTCATTGTTTAATAGAGAAATATTTTACAAGATATGTGATACTCATAAATGGATCAAAATTCTTTGTATATTTTACGAAAATAGATCGCAATCCCATAGGTTCTGGATAAACCATCTGTTTAGTTTACAACTTAACAGTATTGTAGATGAAAAAAAATTTGTATTCTGTTTTGAGTTCAATTAACTGGATCCATGGATCCATAAATTTTGCAATGCTTTTTCATAAATTTTAAAGAACTGCATCCCTTTTTAGTTTCTATTTCTTATACCTATAGAGGTTCACTATAAATTTATACTTTTCTTGTAATTACTCAAGGCACAATTTTTATCAAAAAAATAATAAAAACATAATATATATACGTGAAACATTGTAAATCGAATATGATTAGGTATTCCTAACTTTTTACAATATTATTTTCACTTTGTAAAAACGAATCAGGTTATAATTATACACTGATTTTTTAATTATTTTGTTTTCACCATTTTAAAATTTGTTTTCCACCATTATTAAGTCATAAAATTTATACAGACGATAATTACTAAGTGTTTTTTTTTCTACAATTACTAATCCAATCGGCTGTATGAAAAAATTCCCAAGTCCTTCCCTAAATTTTTGGAGAGTTGAAGACTTTTTTTATTTATTTTAGGGACTTGAAGAAAAGTTGTATTTTGGGAATCTTCTCAAAGGAAACACTTTCCAAAAGTATTTTTAGAGGGTATATATAACAGCTAGATTCAGACGATTTTACAGTTAGTTCTTTGAAATCTACAGTGGTGTTAGGTTAGTTGTTTGAAGGCAGAGGTATAACTTAATCCAAAAATATGAAACATTTATGACTTTTTCTATCCTTATTGTAGGCTGCCGCCCCAAAACTTTACTGAACTAAACAATATTGAATTCCTGAATTCTAAACAACTTTAAAACCACTCTAAAGTTTTTACATTTCCTATTTATGTTGATAAAGCGTTCAGTTGGATTTTGAGGACTTTTTTCATTTATTTTGAGGATGTTTTTAAATATTGTATTTCGACCAATATTTGGCATATGTAAAAAGAGTTTCCAGGAAAAACACAATTATTATTTAAATCCCCAAAATAAAGAGAAAAAGTCATCAAATTTTCCTATGGCTTTTTTCTTGGGGACTTCTATCGTACAGCCATTTTAGTTTTTATTTAATTGTTCGTTTTTAATCACTATTAAAATATTGTAAAAATAATTGGTTTTAGTTTTAGAAGGATTTTGTATAATTATTATTGATTTTAATTTTAAAGGAAGTAAAAAAGTTTCACAAAAACAAAAACAGGATTTAAAAATATCATGCAAATTAAAAAAAATTTAATTATAAGGATTACTACACATTGCAACTTTTTAGTATTCAATGTACGAATTACAATTATAAAAAACCTTGTCTAAAATGAAGAAATTTTTAAATTGTATTTTGCAAGTAGACACTACTTGTAAGTGCAAACAACAAAATGCCTGTTTTAATTTTAAATTTCACACATAGATTTATTTAAAATTTACAGTTTTTTACCATGTATTCATTTTTAAGGTGGAGTACTTGTACCCAAAAATTACATAAAAAAAATAACAAAAATAGTTTTATTAATTATTATATTATGCATCAATAAAATTGTTTCCTATATTATGTAAAAAAAAATTATTATTAATTCGGATACTCATGTTTTTCTCCAATTAGTACTCTCCAATTAAAAGATTGAAAAAATCAAAATTTAATACTAACCACAATTCTTCATAATTCTTTTTTGGGCTCAATTGAAAAACTCTTTAAAAACTAGGAAGATTGGAGTTGCCCTTGTCAAGTTTTAGATACCCGTGCATACCTACTATTGTGTATTAAATAAATAAGAATTTCATATATTGCAATTGAAGTGTTTAAAATTAATAAAAAAATAGATGTAGAAGTAAAAAAAAAATGAATTTAAAAAAAAAAATATTCTCTGAACGAGATTCGAACCCACACGTTTCAGTTAAAAGGCCGACGTCCTTACCACTAAGCCATCGATTTTTAGTTTATATTAATTTTTTTTTGAAAATTATTATAGTTGCTATGGTATCTATTGTTTGCAGTTTGTTTTAAAAAACTGATTTGAATTTTTTTATAAAAATATTAAAAAATATGTATGCACGGGTATAAAAATGATTAATTTTTAATATAAATGAGAGTTTTCTGTCAAATTTTCTATAAAATAAGCTTTCGCATACATAAAATAAATATTATATTTTATTAAAAAGAGAATAGAAGAAAATAGGAAACAAAAAATAAATTTACAAAAAAAAAACTTTGCCCCAGCCTGGATTCGAACCGAGACATTTTGACTATAAGTCACATGTCCTAACCACTACTTCGTGGCGACTATTAATTTAACTTCATTTTGTTTGTTTTTCTATTTAGTTTCAATTTAGTTATAAATTTTGAAATTATTCATATAATTTCAAAAAATTTGTATGGCAGCTACCCGAAGCCTTTGTCCGTTTTTAACCAAAAGCAGTAGGGAACCTACAAATTATCTAAAAATTACTTTGTGAAAGTTTCGGAACTCTAGCTCTTTTAGTTTTTGAGTTATGGTGCTGACGGACGGACACACATAGCTAGATCGATTCACTTTTCGATGCTGATCCGATACGTACCCTTGACACTATATCTAGCTCGTCTAGATCGATGCGTTACAAACGGAAGAGTAATTTTAATATACCCGATGTTCATATATGTATGCACGACTATAAAACTTTTTTGAATTAAATGTAAATTGCATACAAAACTTATGCAACTTATCCACGGATCTTAGATAATACTGTATGTTATTATTTGGTTTACGGAGACCTACCAATTTACAAGCTTTTAAATTTTTTAATATTCTAGGAGGTATATAAATATTACCTTTTATTAATTCAAGAGCTCAAGAGAGGGAGCGTTATATTCTAAAAAGAAGTGAAAAATCAAATTTTATTCATATTTTTTTCAAAAACTATTGAAAATTTAATCAACTTGCTTTCGATGCACATAACACTTTTTATTTAGGGTTGACTTTTTAAAAATTTGATGTTACCTACTTAAAAACATTGTATTTAACCAACCAAAAATTTGATTTAACATCATTTTTCCCAATTAAAATATAGTTTAAAAGTAAATTGAAAAACAAAGTCATATTTTTTTATGCAACTTTTATTGTTATGGAAAGTTTACAGTGTACTTGTTGCCCTGGTTTGATATAAAATTTGTTGAACCTTCTAAATGAATTCAGTATTGCATACATTTTAAAAATTTTAATGGCTAATTTTTTGTAAGAACCTTCTTTAGATTTATTTGTTAAATGTTAAGCCAAATATTAATAAGTAAAAAATTTGATGAGGAAACTATTAGGTTTCCTGATTACATTAAGAACCTTGATTTTCAAATTTCTAAGTTTTCTTTTAAATTATAATCAAATTGCAATCAATCTATGAATTAACCGAGCGGTGTTGCGTTTAGGATGGCGGCCTTTGAATCGGATGATCTCAGGTTGAAACTCTGGTGTTAAATAGGATCCGATAACAAAATATAATTTATATCAAAATATTTTATATCATAATATAAAATATATGCCTAAACAGAAAAGGCGAAATGATTAGCTTATCACATTTTCTGTAGTAGAGCATTATTTAAAAATAAATAAATAATCAATGATTGATCTATTGTGTCTTATAATTAAATACATCATCATTTTTAAATATGATGACTTTTTTTATTTTAAATATTTGCATGTTAAAACTTGCTAGTATATTTTACGAGATGCCAAATAAGCCAGTTATTTTAAAAAATATTAATTATATGATAATAATCATTAGATTGAAGTTTCATAAGAGTGACTTAATATGAAACCAGATTTTTTAAACCATTGAATGAAATTAATTTTTTTAGACCTGTACCTGCTCGTATAAAGATTAATATTTGTACTTGTACTCTACTATCACAAATTTTCACAAACAACTTTGTGATAATAATGTATAATAATTTTATTTTTTTTTCACCAAAGTGAAATTGGAACAGATTGAAAAAATTCTTTATTATTATTTTGTTAAGTTCAAGGTTTCTTCTTTAAAACGTAAAGTTTTTATTACAAAGAAATGAAGACACAATTACCGGAATAGATGGAACTGTGATACTTCTGGTAATTAAGTGAGGTGTATAATTAACACTATGCATTGGAAAAGACAAACTTTAACCAAGTATATCTTTTCGTTGCTATGTATAATAATATTTTTTAATTTGAAATTGAAATAGTTAGCATAAACCACCTTAAAGCAGTTTTACTAAATGCTAACATTTTTCGGATTTTAATAGAAATTGAGAATACGTGGGATATAATTCTTTAGGTATTCAACATTCGAGATCTATGTTTGTTCAATCAAAATTAAATTCAAAAAATTTGTTCTTAAATGAGTTATACAAAATCAGGGATGTGGAGGAGAAGAGGTTTGTTACAAAATCAGGATTACCTCTTTTACAGAGAATTTATTAAAAACTTTTTTAAAAATGCGCATCGTTAAGAACCTTTGGTTTAACATACTAATGCTTGTTATATACTTTTATATGAACTAGCCTGTGAAAAATGGCTTTATTTTTCATTATGTCAGTTAGTGATACATTTATATTAGAAATCTGACCAAAAACTTATAAGAATTGTATGGTTCAGTAGATAGCAAAGTGGCTTAGGGTGTAAATAGATGTGAGTTCGATCCTCCTTCAAAGATAAAAATTTTTTTTGTTTTTTTTTTAAATTCAACAGGAATAATAAAAAAAATTCCAAATAAAATTAATTTATTTGGATAGTTTTTCGTTAATGAAAATTTTCAACATTTTAAGCTTAAAAGTTTTCAAACATTAAATGTACTGTTTCTTATACCAGCAATTTACTTTTATATTAACACAGTGATCAAATTCCCAAGATGTACCTTCCATTTTTACATATTTTCTACATTTTAAGGGGCTAGTACTACTTTAATAAAAGTATATATTGAAAAAAAGTTTTTTTTTATTTTATTTTTTTCAATAAAAACGAGGAAGAGTGTAATAGAGTAGACTGTGTCAACTCTGGGATAGCTTTATGACGAGTAGACTGTGTCAACTCTGGGATACCCGTATATTATTTACAGAAATTTTTTTTTTTTAATTTATAGTTCTTTTTTAATTTAACAAATAAGCAGAACAAAAACTTAACACTAAATCAAAAATCATGTTATACCCTAAAGCGAAATTACAACAAATCTGATGAGCTGAAACTAAAGTAGGATTAAGCCACACCATAGAAGCGTGTTGAATAATAGACCGAATATAGACTTTATTAATAAACAAACGAAATTTAGGTTCTAAAAACTGACTAAACATTACTTTAGAGATTTGAAAAGAAGCGGAGTTAACCTTATATATAATTTTATTAATATGGGAAATAAATTTGAAATTTGAGGAAAAAATAACACCTAAATACTTAAATTGCTTACTGGGTAATATGTCAAATAATTATTTAATATCTGAGATGTAATGTAACTAAAGGTTCTTTGTGTGAGATATAAAGTAAAATATCATCCGCAAACTGCAAAATTTGAATTAATAATGTAGTAGGAATATCAGCCAAATATGTATTAAATAACTTTGGGCCTAAGACAGAACCTTGAGGAACTCCAGCAACAAAATTACGAACGGTAGAAGAATTACTTCGACCAACAACAAAAGTTCTATCAGTCAGATAATGGCGTATAATGTTAATTATATGTGTATTGACACCAAACCTAACCAATTTATGAAGGAGACCCTTATGCCATACAGTATCAAAGGCACTTTGAATGTCTAGAGATAACGCCGTTGTTATGCACCCATTGTTCAATCCTTTGGCTACATCAGAGGTAAATCGTGACAAAGGATGATTAGTAGATTTTTTATTAACAAAAACCAAATTGAAAGGGTGGTAAAATAGATTTCAACTGAGAAGAAAGCCTTAAGTCAACAATTTTTTCAAAAAGCTTAGATATTGAATTTAGTTGACTGATTGGGCGCCAATTATTAACAAAATTTTTATCCTTCCCACATTTAGGAATCGGTATTACAATGGCCATTCTCCAAATTTTAGGGAAATAACCAGAGGAAATGAGCTGATTGAAAAAGATTGTAAAAAATAAAATTATCTCTAGTGAGAAGAACTTAAATAAACAAATTGGAGTTCGACCACAACCGGAACTCTTCTTATTTTTACGTGTATTGATAACTTCTTGAACTTCGTCACGACAGGTAAGAAGATTTCTTTGATTATTCGACAATGAGTTATTCAGACTTTGAAGACTTACCCTATCTATAATTGAAGCAGATATTTTATTAGAAAACCTAATAGGGAAATTAAAGTTATTTAGGAACTCGATGGAACCGTCAACCAGTGATTCATTCATTGAGTGGTATTGAAATGTGGTTTCATGTTGTGACTGAAATCGATTTGCAAAAATTTCAGGGATCTGAGATAAATCATTAATAATAGTATGATCATCAACATCAATGATTGAATTCAAACTAGAAATACAGTTTTGTTTAGGTTTATAATGCTTGATAAGATCATAGCATTGACGATTGCATACGGTTCCTGAAACAATATTAGCATAATGGTTACGATAATCAAAACAAAGCGATTTAACATACATCTGACGAACAAAATTGAAATCACGACGAATTGATTGGGAGTAATATCTCAATTGTCGTTTTAGACGAAGAGTTTGAAAAGAAAGCAAAATTTTACCTGAATTAATAGGAATAATAGGAACAAAACGATAAACAGCTTCAAGAAAAGTATTATTAATGCTTACAGCAATGTTTTCCAAGGAGTCAGGAGTCATATTGCTATTAGCAGAGATTTGAAGAGTATTAAATTGAGAAGTTATGAATTTATTAAAACCTGAAATATTAGTATGATTATATAAAAAATAGAGTCAGAAATAGGTGGAGTACGATCAGAAATAGAGAAAGATATATTTAATGTAACGGAAGTGTGATCAGAGAATGTAAAACGCTGTGTAACAAAAGGATTTTTGTGAAGAAATGTGTTAGAAGTAAAAAAGAAATCAATAAATGAACCTTCAACAGAGCGAAAACATGAAGGATTATTAGAAAAATAGGTAGAAAACAGCGGATTTTGTGACAAGAATAGAGAAAAACTGCTACCAAGAAAATTTGTTGAAAAATTACCAACGTTTGGAAGTCTGGCATTCAAATCACCACCACATATAAACAGTGAACCTAAATTCAGAAAAAAATCAAAAAAATTCGGACTTAATCTATGCAGAGGTGGAATATAAATTGAGACTACAGTGAGCCATTCACTATCAACAAATATATCAATCAACGCAGCCTCAAACATCACGTTACTAACTTTTCGAAAATTTTGAAACGGAATGTGATTTCGCAAAAGAATAGCAACACCTCCTCCATTGCGACCGATTATATACGAAAAATATTAATATTAGGAAAACTGTAAAATTTATCAGGTTTCAGATTAGTTTCAGATAAAAGAAAAATATCTGAAGCACATTCTTCCATGAAATATGAAAGTAACCAATACCTACCAGGCGAGCACAAAGAATTTACATTAAGAGCTGTAATGCAATTAACAGTCATTTGCAAAAAGTTTATTTAGTATTTTTTCTTGATTACTCATCATACGAATAATCAATTGAAAGAGATCATCAATATAAATTGTATTATGGAAAAACAAAGGCTATAAATATTTTTAACCAAAACTTTGTTCGAAAGTAAAAACCGTTCTATAATACCTTTCTGTTTTCAATTTTTGTACGTTTTAAAACTTTTTGTCCATTAATCCGCCAAGTCTTTTTTTTAATTGAGTTATATTAATTTTTAAATAATTTTGAATTGCTGTCTTATGCATAATTTAAAAAGTTCCACATTAAAATATTTACTTACTAACACTTTGTATTAATATGCTCAGTTGTGATACAAATTTAACTGTCAGTATAAAATTTGCCTTCTAATTGTACAAATCAATTGTGCTTGACCCAATTAATTAATATTAATAATATTGTAAACCATTTTCACTCTTTTTTTGCAAAATGAAAGTTAAGAACTCACCATACGAAGAAATTATTCAAATCTTTCAAAAAATTCAAAAAATTGCTGCACTTGCTGGGGCAAACATATATGCTCCTACATACAAATTCAATGCAATAACCTATATAATGCTGTTGTCAGTAGTATATTTTTTTGTTTTTGCTTTTTATACAATTTGGTTGAAATTTGAAGAAGATTGGAAAATTTTATTTGAGACTGGATGCTTAGCAGGTGCTGCGATACAGGTAAAAAAAAGTAATAGCGAGTTTGGTTGTGTAAAAGATTCTTTAAATAAATTGGAAAAATTCGGTATTTACAAAATTTCTTGTCCGTGTTGCGATAAAATTTATATTGGGCAAACAAAAAGATGTTTAGAAACACGTTTCAAAGAACAGAAACAAGAAGCAACCAAGGCTGCTAAAAACTTTAAGTACATATCGTTTTTGCTCTAAAGTAACGGAACATGTATTAGTGGAAACTCAGAGGGACTTTTCAGAGGGACTTTTGGCACACTTAAATATTTTATTTAGTGCCATAAGTTCCTTAAAAATTATTATGACGAAAAAAGTTGTTATATTGATGCATGACGATATGCAATCTTTTCCAGGAGTTTAACCAAACGATCCAGAATTTTGGGGATAATATATTCCCTTTCTCAGAAATATAGGGATTTTGATGAAAATTGGGCGAGTTTAAATAATTAAAAGAAATATCAATTTTACTATAATTTTATTAACCAAATTGATTTCATTTTATTAAACAAAAATAGATTCATATTTTAAATTACGTATTTATAAAAAAAAAACAAAGTAATTTGTGATACAAAACATTTATGATAAAAAAAATTTATATAAAAACTTCAGTTGAATCAATAACGATTGTTCTACAAAATGGGCATAGAATTTCAGACGCATCTGCTATTGTAGATAGTATTTGAAAACAATCTTTACATATTTTGAAATTTATTCCTTGTAATAATATTTTTGATATTGCAGTTCATCTTTAACAAAAATAAAAAAAGTTTAATTGTAAAAAATATTACTCCTACATTACATTTATTTTTAACCTATAAAATGCAACGCCACTAATAATTTTGAATAAATATAAAATATTATAAATTTATTTACACGTGTGTTTTGTTTGATAAAAACGATAACAAAAACAGGTTATTTGCTCCAATTTATTGATATTAAATAATTTTAGAAATTGAAATAAAAATATGTCTATGAAGATTTTGAAAAAGAGTCAATTCTGGTTTTATAACCAAAGCTTCGCACAAATGAAATTCAAAAATATTTTGTAAAAAGAATCAACTTTGATTTTTTAACTAACTTATCTTACTTCCTAATATAGAATCTAGCACTCTGGATATGCATATAGACAGATATCTGGAAAAAGGAACAACTTTGATTTTGAAACCGACCAGTTACCAGCCCAATGCAGAAATATATAATGAAAGTTTCGATTTGTGAAATTATAAGGCATAAATCATAAAGGGAGTTATGACACTTTTGAATGTGTCATAAGTCCCTAAAGGACTTATGACATTATTTTTAAGGGACTTATGACACTTTGTGTTATTTTACAAAATGTGGGACTTATGACACATCAAAAGTGTCATGTCACCGAAATTTCTTATTTTGTAAGTTCTATATTTTTAATACTCTTTCTCACAAACAACCGTCTTAAATTTTTATTTTTATATTTTTTTAAAAAGTTTTGTTATAAATTTGTTTTTATTGCCTTCTGTCATTTTTTATTTTTAATTAATTATAAATTTTATAATTTTGCATAGTATTTTGTTAATCGAGTACTAGCTCTAAGTACTAGCATGTCGTAATACTGTCGAAATATTGGTATTTACAAAATTTAAAGTAAACTACTCGTTTTTTATTTCTTTCAAAAAAAGGAGTTTTTAAAATTGGATCGCTAATTCTCGCTAATTTTTTAATTTTAATTTTCGTAATACAGAAATTGGGAATTTTTATGATTTTGTTTTAATAAACAGCTATATAAGGTTTTTGTAAGAAATTCACATGTAGGCTTGAAAGATCTATCAAGTTCCTAGTCTATGCGAAATTTCTAGGCGACGTGTCATGTGGTCCTTGGGCGATATGTCCCACCAGAGGACGGATATTTCTTTTCATAATTTGTTACACTAATTCCTTAAATCTTTATAATTATTTAATAGAACTTTAAGCCCAAATAAATATTTTTTCATCTTAATATTTTAGGGAGTAGTAAAGTTTATATCAGCAATATTTAATGAGGACGCCTTAAAGCAGTTAAGGGATAAAATGTTTCACTTATACAATTTTTACGAAAATATTAATAACAAATTCAGAAAAATTTTAGAAAAAGGAACCGCTAAAATAAAATTAGTTATATTTTTAAATGCTGCTGGATGGGTTGCAATCGCAACGTCAGTTTTATTGATCCCTGAGTACTATAAGTTTTCTTAAATTAAAGAATTTTGGTTGTCACTTATTATATCCCAAAACTAAATCCAGATACAGAATTTGGATACATTTCATTATGTTTAATTCAAAGTGTCAGTTTAATATTTGGTCTATTTGGAAATATGGCCGGAGATGCTGTTTTCATATTTCATTCTTTAATTTTGTGCATATATTCAGATATTATAGAAGAAACAATTATTGAATTTAACGAATTTATTAATGGAAAACGTTCAACTAAAGAAGAAATCCGATTGAAATTTAAAGATATAGCAATCTTGCTACAACAATACTCAAGGTCAATAAGTCAATTTTATTTAAATAAATTTGTATATATAGTAAATATTTTAATGAATATAATATATAAAACTTTTTAGTTATGCAAATATAGTTGTTAGCCTGGCTACTAAGGTAGTGAATTGTCAAGTAGCTTGTGCAGCATACAGTGTAATTTTTTCCATTTATATTACCTTAGAAGGAAATTGGCCAGCTTCATCGGTTTTTTTTCTTATTAGTATGATGCAACTCTATGTTTATTGCATCATAGGAACACTTGTTCAAATAGCAGTAATTGATAAAAATAATATACAATTAACTTGATGCTCTATATTTTTTATAAATTATTTAAAAGGCTGACAAGACGCTTCAATCATTATATGAAATAGAATGGTATCAACTGGATATAAGAGATCATAAAATGGTTAAATATATGCTGCTAAAAGCTCAAAATCCGAAATTATTTACAGTTTCTGGTCTTGCTGATTTATCAGTCAATATGGCTTTGCAGGTAAAATATTAAATTAAGAAATTGGAGAAAACACATTAATTTTAAATAATTGTTTTAGGTGACAAAAACTGTATACAGTTTTGCAATGATGCTGATACGTTTTCATGAATAATTTTCATGATTTACTGATATGATGAACAGAAATAATATAATATGTAACAGTAATATTCTTTGCCTTCAATATATAGCCAAAAATTAGAACAAATTCTTTTGAAGCTGGGGTTGATACTGATACGTTTGGGAGATATGTGCTATGATTTGTTTTTAGTTTAATGTCTATATTTTGGAAACCGTTGAATATAAAATTAACTCATATTATATAATTGAAAAGCTTACTAAATTTCCTTTTTAAAATATTTTCAAAGAGTTTTGTAGGTCTCTTTGAACAAGATACTTGTAACTTTTCTTGAACTTCTTTCAATAAATTATAACTTTTTATAATTTATTGAAAGAAGTTCCTTAATTTTTCGGACAAAATAAATATTTATTAGAAAGTTTTTTCGAAACAATTAAGTATGAGCAAATATTTTTTTTCGAACTTTCCTATCAGCTACTTCTTTAGAACTTTTGACTAGTGTTCACCCTGTTAATAAAATTATTAGTTTATAATTCATAGCATCCTCTAAATAAAATTTTCAATGTTATCTGTTTTAATAAAATAAAATAATTAAAGTAAGTATGTCCGTTTAATGTTTTCCTACTGAATTAGTTTTAATTTTATATTTTGGTTTCATTCTAAATTTTAATTACATTTCATTTTAATTACCAATTAAGTTTTTAAGAACTTTTTTTTATGATCCTACATAATAAACAAATAAATTTGTTTAATTTCATAATTTTTATTATTTTAAAATATTTTTTTAAACTTCTAATATTCTTATATTATATTTAGACTATACTTAAAAATAATTTTATATAAAGGAATGCAATTTTGATAAGCTGAAAGAGTATTACATAAATGAGCTCAGCTCAATTGTACGTGAGGTTTCACCAAAATATTCACTTGTCATTGATTTCATAGCTGTTATGATAAAAACTATAAATTATATTTGTTCTTATTGGAAACCTTTTGATTGACAGGTTCAATCTTAAAAATATTTTGCATCCTAATTGAAAATAACGCTTATGAAATGCGTTTAACAAATATTTTAGATTTTTGGTTTCAGTTTCCATTTTGAATCTTGTGTAACAAAAACAAGTAAAGAAACAGTCAGTCGGTGCAACCGACTTAGAAATACCCTACACCTATTTGGTTCAAATTTAATGACATATCCATAGGTCATTTTAACACCATAGAAGCTGTTATTAATTTGATCGTAAGACATAGCTAACCAAATTAACTGTATAATACTAAAAACATTTTCTAATTACCCTATCTATTAAAAAATACTACAAATTCTTACTAATTTATCTATTTAAAAATATTAAAAAACAAACAAACTTGAAATAAATAAAAATATATTTATTCCAATTCAATTACAAAATGAAAAAATTCTAATTATTAAATTTTGTGATAAAAAGATAATCAAAGCATAATATATTTAATAATCCAAATTTTTAAAAATTGCAATTATTTTAAATGGTTAGTTTATATACCTAATAGAAAAGCTTATAAACGCAAAATATGCAATAAATGTATTTCTAAAATACAATTAAAAATTTACACCTTTTCATATAATTCATTTAAATATAAAAATAAATTTTACATAAATGCAGCAAGTATCTTTGAACATAGCTGAACCACTACAATTAAGTCTAGATTTCGGAGACACATAGGACATAGGAAATATATTCTTTGGCTTCGAAATTAAACTCGACCACAACCAATTCCCATGGTACTTTCATTACTAGTAACCTAGAGTTTAAATTTCATCAAAATACCGGCATTATTTTTTGAGTTATGGTGTTTGTAAGATATATGTTTGTTAGTCCTTGAACTTTTCAAGGGTTCCAGGACCCGAAATTATGGTACGATTTCGCCCATATGCAGTCCCGTCATACTTTCAATACTAGTTAACCCTTGTACACATTGGAACGCTCTATCTTAATTTTAAGTTACTAGTTTTATTAATTTCGATGATAAGCTTTTACACATTGGGGGGTCTAAGAGAGGTTCTGAACCACCACTCCAATTGATCCCAAATTAAAGGGGCACGCAAGAAATAGTAAAGAACACCCTTGTGGCAAATTGGAAGCTTCTACATTTGTTTCAAGTTACTATCTTTATTAATTTCGAAAATATGCTTTAAGGGCCTAAGAACTGAGTGGCTGGTCCCCGATCCACTACTCCAATGGGGCCCAAATTCAAAGTCAAAGACACTTACGAAATAGGAAGGGACACCCTGATACCAAATTTGGAGGTTCTATCTTCATTGGTTTCGGAATTATGCTCGTTTGGCCTAAATTCGATCAAAAAGTTCTAAGTTCCGAACCCATAGTCCAATCCTCACCGTACGTAATCACCGCCGTAGTTTCATTACCAATAACCTACAGCACAAATTTCATGAAGATAGCCTCATTAGTTATCGTGAATTTTTATATATGTTCGTTAGCCCTGACATCGATTGAAAGCTCCGGAATCCGAATCGTTGGGCTGATTTCGCCCTTATATAGTCCGCGCTGTACTTATAGTACTAGTTAACCCTTGTACACAATTTGAACGGTCTATCCTAATTTTAAGTAACTATTTTTAGTAATTTCGATTATAAGCCTTTAAAACTTGGGAGGTCTGAGAGGGGTACAGAACCACCACTCCAATTGATCCCAAATTAGGGGAACACGCAAGAGATAGTAAAGAACACCCTTGTGGCAAATTGGAAGCTTCTACATTTTTTCAAGTTGTTATCTTTATTAATTTTAAAGATATGCTTTAAGGTCTTCGGAAATGTGTGGCTGGTCCCCGACCCACTACTCCAATGGGACCCAAATTCACAAGACACTTAGGAAATAGGAAGGGACACCCTGATACTAAATTTGGAGGTTCTATCTTCATTGGTTTCGGAATTATGCTCGTTTGGCCTAAATTCGATCAAAAAGTTCTAGGTTCCGAACCCATGGTCCAATCCCGACCTTACGCAATTCCCGAAGTAGTTTCATTACTAGTAACCTACAGCACAAATTTGATGAAGATAGCGCCATTACTTGTTGAGTTATCGTGATTTTTTATATTTGTTCGTTAGCCCTGAAACCGATTAAAAGGTCCAGATTCCGAACCCATGGGCCGATTTCGCCCATATGCAATCCCCGCCGTACTTTCAGTCCTAGTAACCTACAGTTAAAATTTCATCAAGATAGCTCCATTATTTTTTGAGTTATCGTGCCTACGGACGGACGGACGGACGGACGGACGGACGGACGGACGGACGGACATGGCTATATCGACTAAGGCGGTCACGCTGATCACAAATATATATACTTTTCCATATCTAGCTCGCTTCCTTTAGGTGGTTACAAACACCATACCAAAGTTAATATACCCCTTTACCTATTCTATAGGTGTAGGGTATAAAAATAACAAGTGAAGAAAGGTTTGAGAAAGAAAGAAGAGAAATTTAAAAATGTCTGTTTAATTATATAAATTATTTTTGTAAGGCAAATTATAAAAAAAGTTTTGACACTTTCAAAATGTTACATATCCGCATTTAAACAAATTTTATACCCGTATGACTATAGATCAAAGGGTATAATAAATTTGCTGTTACGTAGATATAGACTCAAGTGTATGGCCGCACGATAACTTAAAAAATAGAGGAGTTAGGATTTTGAAATTTTTTGCAAATTCGTTTTTAAGCAATAGCCGTCATCGTTTTTTAAATCCAGGCATTTTGACACAGGGGTTCGAGGACCTACAAATAGTTTAGTTTTATGACCAAAGTCAACTCCTTCTTTTATATGAGCATTACACTACACCTAAAAAAGCTGTAAATTTGAAATTGTGCCAAAAGTAATTAACCGCATGATATAATTTATATGTTACGGTCATACGGGTATCCCAGATTTGAAACAGTCTACTCTACTACACTCTACATCGTTTAACTTTCGAAATAAAAAAATTGGATAGGTACTTTTATAATCTTGTTTTAATAAATAGCTATTTAAATTTTCAGTAAAAAATCAACATGATGGCTTGAAAGATCTATCGAGTTTTTAGTGTATTCTAAATTTCTAAGTAATGTTTTCTCTTTAAAAAAATAACAACATAGACAAATTGTAGAAATTCCTCAAAAAATTGGAAAAAAGGGATTAGAGTGTAAAGAAGGCTATGTTAATATTGTTTGATATATATTGTTATAATTTTTATAATGGATAATAAAGCATTTATATATGTGGTATTTTCATATTATTAAATTAAATTATTTAGTCTGTATATATATTTTTCAACTTCATAGCGCCACAAACACTTTTGCAAATTAAGCATAGGTACTCTCAAAACTTCGTTCGTACGGCTATCCTAATAAACGGTAAGAATGCATTGTTGCACATGCACATTTGTTTTTATTTTTTGCATTTCTTTTCATAAATTGTTACTATTTGTTTAAATTGTTATAATTATTTATAAATATTTTTTCATCTTAATATTTTAGACATTTATTAAGTTTTTAACAGCATTATATTATATCGAGGACATAAGGCAGTTAAAGCATGAAATATTTCACATATATAAAGTTTATGAAAATGTCAATAACAAATATGTATAGAAAAATTTTAAAAAGAGGAATTTCTAAAATAAAATTAGTTGTAATTCTAAATGGCGCCGGGTGGGCTTTAATCGCATTTGCAATTTTATTGATTTTTTTGTATTTTAAGTTCTTCTTAAATGAAAAAAAATTTATATTATCAGTTTTTATGACCCGAAACTAAGTCCAGATACAGAAGTTGGATACATTTCATTATGTTTGATTCAAAGTATGGGTATAATATTTGGTGCAGCTGGTAACATTGCGGGAGATGCTTTTTTATTTTACATGCTTTAATTTTTTGCTCATATTCAGATATTAAAGGACAGACCCAGTTCAAATAGCAGTTTCGTTTAGTAAATGTAACTTGATTAATTGCAAGAGATATGTTAGAAAATTGTGGAATATTAGAAATTGTCACAAGAAATTCTCTTGGTAAATTAGTTTTTCTTCCTCGAATAGAGTTAATTTGTACTGACGTAAATATGCCATTCACTTTAAAAAGAAAGTAGTTTTCTATTAGATTAGCTTATAACAAAGAACAAGGACAAACTTTTGACAAAATTAGAATTTATTTACGTTAATCTGTATTCACCCGTGGACAACTATAGGTAGAATTTAGTAGAGCTAAATCTGCAGGTGAGAGTTCAAATTGACCAAACCAACGTACAAGGTTAGTTCGAACAGCACCTAGAATATTAAACCAAAAATATAGTTTATCGGAAGTTTTATTTTAATTATTTTATACATTTTAAAGGAAGGAGTAATTTCTGTTTGGGCAAGTTGATTACGCGATTACGCGTACAGGCCAGTCTAGTAAAACTATATTTTCTTTTACATCTTTTCTCAAGTTACACAGAAGAACTATTTTTTGAAGAAATTAATATATTTCGCTAATGACGAACAATGTAATGTAATCGATAAAGTCTTACAAGAAATTCAGTTCAGGTAGAAATGTTTTTTGACTGCAAACAAAATATACAGGTTTTGGAAAAACCTTTGTTCAAAATTCAGTTATTCATAAATTCATTATAATTTCAATGCATTCCATATGCATGTAGCGGTTTCGCTTCTACTTTATTACAAAGTAGAAAAAACTTTTAATAATATTTTTTTTCCAATTCTAATTTCGCGCTTTGAAACTTCCACTTCAAGCTTTAAAGTCAATAGTTCTGATGCCCATAAAATATATGACGCTTCGTTAATTATTATATAATGTCTAGGAAATGAGGTGTAACAAACGCATTCAATTAATTGTGTTTTGTTAGAAGTGTTCAATTATAAAAAAATAAATTATTAATCATAAATTATCATGAATTCCCGTGATAATTTCATTACCAGTAACCTAGAATTTAAATTTCATCAAAATCTAGTAGTAACTAGAATTTAAATTTCATCAAGCGTCATTAGCGTCATGTTACGGTTTCGTACCATATGCAGTCCCCGTCATACTTTCAATACTAGTTAACCCTTGTACACAATTAGAACATTCTATTTTAATTTTAAGTTACTATTTTTATAAATTTCGATAAGCCACACTTAGGAGGTGTAAGAGAGTTACCTCAACCACCACTGTAATCGATCATAAATTAAGGGTACATCTAAGAAATATTAAAGAACATCCTTGTGCCAAATTTGAAGCTTCTACATTTGTTTGAAGTTACAATCGTTATAATTTTCAAAGATATGCTTAGAAAGTATGTGGAAGGTACCCGACCCACTACTCCAATTGGTTCCAATTTTCAAGGACACTAAGAGAATAGGAAGGGACATCCTGATACCAAATTTGGAGGTTCTATCTTCATTGGTTTTGGAATTATGCTCGTTTGTCCTAAATTCGATCAAAAAGTTCTAGGTTCCGAACTCATGGTCCAATCCCGACCGTACGTAGGTTCCGAACTCATGGTCCAATCACCGCCATAGTTTCATTACTAGTACGCCTACAACACAAATTTGATGAAGATAACTTCATTAGTTGTTGAGTTATCGTGATTTTTTATATATGTTTGTTAGACCTTAGACCGATTGAAACGTCCAGATTGCGAACACATGGCCTTATTTCGCCCATATGCAATTCCCGCCGTACTTTCAATCCTGATAACCTACAGGTAAAATTGCATCAAGATAGCTTCATTAATTTTTTTAAGTTATCGTACATACGGACGGATGGACGGTGCGGACATGGATATATTGACTCAGGAGGTCACGCTTGTGGAGGATCACAAATATATATACTTTTCTATTTCTAACTCGCTTCCTTTAGCTGGTTACAAACACCATACCAAAGTTAATACAGCCCTTTACCTATTCCATAGGTGTAGGGAATAAAAAAATATTAATTGAAGTTAGAAAAAAACTTTCACCAAGAAGGGATTTGAACTAACGAACCCAACATTTTATCAAATTCAAAAAATTAAAAAAGGTAGACTAAATAACATATTCATCTTCAAATTTTTAAGATACAACAAGAAATTATATAAGTCATTTTTTTGTGCATCTATTACTAGAATTGAAACATTGCCCACATATTACAAAATGTAACGGTTACGATTTTATTTAAGAGAATAGTATTGATATACAATAAATATATATATAATGTATATAATTGAATTAGAAATAGTTCTTAATTAGAAAAAATTCTTCTTTCAATTGACCTTCCGTCATTCTGTGACAAGCCAACAGCTAGTTATTATATACTTTTAATTGAACTTGCCTGTGTCTATGGCTTTATTTTTCATTCTATCAGTTAGTGATACATTTATATTAGAAATCTGACCATCAATTTATTAATTGTATGGTTCAGTGGTTAGCAAAGTGGCTGACGGTGTAAATAGATCTGAATTCGATTCTCCTTCAGAGATAAAAATTTTTTTGTTTTTTTTTAAACTCAACAGAAATAATAAAAAAACAAGTGATGAAAAAAACCAAGGGTTTTTAAAAAAGCACATTTTCAAAATAATATAGTGTTTCATACTGAGTATTTTATCGGAATATAATGTTGAAGCTTCAATGTTAACGTTTAATTTAGGAAATATATACGTTGGTGACTAAGTTACTACTTACTTATAAAAACCGTAATTTTTTTAATTTTTAAGTCCTAATAGCCCCTCTAAGGTTGCCCAATTTTTCAAGGATCCAATCCTCATTACTCCCCTTCCCCCAACTTTTTTAGGTTCAAGAAATTAAATTGTGAATTCTACCAAAATTTGGAATTTTATTTTGAATTTTACTATATAAGCAAAAATGGTTAAAACTGAGAGACACTTTCTTTAATTTAAAGAACCGCTTTTAAATTTAAGAAAATCTTTTAACATATGTTAAAGCATAATGTTTGACCTTAAAATTTTGTATATTAACAAAAAAAAATTTGAACAGGTGTTCAAGTTACAGGTGTTTAAAAATAGCAAAATTTCAATTTTCGAGCTCTTATAGCTGGTAAACAGGGGACGTGACAAAAAGATTTTGTTAACCGACTCCTACTAATTTCTGAAGTTTTAACTTCTCCCAAAATTTCAAGACCCCAGCTGGAACCGTTTAGAAGGTGTGTGGTGCCAAAAATTTTACAAAAATTGAGTTTTGCATAATGGTAAATTTTAGTACCGTATGGCAACTCTGTACATTTTAGTGATATATTTTTGTAAAGCCTAAGAATGCAGCTCTCTTTTATCGTTTTTAGATTGAAAATATAGCTAACAGAACTCTTATTATATCAATTTAAATATAGGGCTTTTTTGAAATTTGCGGGGGCTGTAGCTTCGTCAAACTCCAAAATTAAGAAAAACCTTTGACACATGTTAAAATATATTTAAAGAGCTGTCAATTTTGCAAATCACAAAAAAAAAATTTGAACAGGTATTCAAGTTAAAGGTGTTTAAAAATAGCAAAATTTCAATTTTCGGGCCCTTATAGCTGCAAAACAGGGGACGTGACAAAAAAAAATTGTTAACCGACTTCTACTTATTTCTAAGGATCTAACTACCCCCAAAATTTCAAGACCCTAGCTTGGCCCGTATAGAAGATATGTGTAGACAAAAATTTTGCAAACATTGAGTTTTGCATAATGGTAAATTTTAGTACCGTATGGCAACCCTAAACATTTGTCTTTAAAAAATTTATAAAGTTTATAAAACCAGCTATCTTTTGCCGTTTTCAGATTGAAAATACACCTAATAGAACTCTTGTTATAACAATTTGAATATAGGGCTTTTCCCAAATTTGGGGGGCTGCAGCTCCGTAACGGGTGGGGCTACAGAAAAAAATTCTTCCACGAAATAATTTTTTTTGTAGTACCTACTCGTGGTTAAAATTTCTTTTCTCTACTTCAAACGATGCAAAAGTTTTTGTAAACATACGGACAGACAGACAGACAGACAGACAGACAGACGGACGGACAGAGTGAAACTATATAGGCACATTTTTACAAAATTTTTTGAAAATGTGCTAAAAATTACAAATAAAATTAATTTATTTGTATAGTTTCTTTAAAAATTTGTAACTTTAAAAACTAAAATACTTCACTTTGATAATATAAAAACATAGACCAAATAATAATATAGACGATCGTTTCATATAAAAAATTTTTAGGGTTTTTTTTTATGTCAGTCCGTACATTTTTGGTTCATTAATTTAAAATTTATACAAGTAGGTACTTAAATAAAAAAAAAAAAATTTAGATTAAAATTAAAAAAAAAATTTCACCATAAAGCGAATTCGAATCCTAACTTATTCATCTTCAAATTTTTAAAATGCAACAAAAAAAATTTATCAGTCTTTTGTTATACCCTACACCTATAGAATAGGTAAAGGGGTATATTAACTTTGGTATGGTGTTTGTAACCACCTAAAGGAAGCGAGCTAGATATGGAAAAGTATATATATTTGTGATCAGCGTGACCGCCTTAGTCGATATAGCCATGTCCGTCCGTCCGTCCGTCCGTCCGTAGGCACGATAACTCAAAAAATAATGGAGCTATCTTCATCAAATTTGTGCTGTAGGTTACTAGTAATGAAACTACTTCGGGAATTGCGTAAGGTCGGGATTGGACCATGGGTTCGGAACCTAGAACTTTTTGATCGAATTTAGGCCAAACGAGCATAATTCCGAAACCAATGAAGATAGAATCTCCAAATTTGGTATCAGGGTGTCCCTTCCTATTTTCTAAGTGTCTTTGAAATTTGGGCCCCATTAGAGTTGGGGGTCGGGGACCAGCCACACATATCCGAAGACCTTAAAGCATATCTTTAAAATTAATAAATATAGCAACTTGAAAAAATGTAGAAGCTTCAAATTTGGTGTTCTTTACTATCTCTTGCTTGCCCCCCTAATTTGGGATCAATTGGAGTGGTGGTTCAGTACCCCTCTTAGACCTCCCAAGTTTTAAAAGCTTATACTCGAAATTACTAAAAATAGTAACTGAAAATTAAGATAGAACGTTCAAATTTTGTACAAGGGTTAACTAGTACTTAAAGTACAGCGCGGACTGTATAAAACCGAAATCAGCCCAAGGGTTCGCATTCTGGACCTTTGAATCGGTTACAGGGCTAACGAACATATGTAAAACATCACGATAACTCAACAACTAATGACGATATCTTCATGAAATTTGTGCTGTAGGTTATTGGTAATGAAACTACTGCGGCAATTGCGCGCGGTGAGGATTGAACAATGGGTTCGGAACTTAGAACTTTTTGATCGAATTTAGGCCAAACTAGCATAATTCCGTAACCAATGAAGATAGAACCTCCAAATTTGGTATCAGAGTGTCGCTTTCGATTTCCTTAGTCTCCTTGAAGTTTGAGCCCAATTGGAGTAGTGGGTGGGGACCAGCCACTCAGTTCCGAGGACCTTAAAGCATATTTTCGAAATTAATAAAGATAATAACTTGAAACAAAAGTAGAAGCTTCAAATTTGGCACATGGGTGTTCTTTACTATTTCCTCCCTGTCCCTCTAATTTTGGATCAATTGGAGTGGTGGTTCAGCACCTCTCTTAGACCCACCAATGTGTAAAAGCTTACCATCGAAATTAATAAAACTAGTAACTTAAAATTAAGATAACACGTTCCAATAGTGTACAAGAGTTAACTTGTATTGAAAGTATGACGGGGACTGCATATGGGCGAAATCGTACCATGGTTTCGAGTTTTCGAAACCCTTGAAAAGCTCAAGGGCTAACAAACATATATCTTAAAACACCATAACTCAAAAAATAATGCCGCTATTTTGATGAAATTTAAACTCTAGGTTACTAGTAATGAAAGTACCGTGGGAATTTGTTCTGGTCGAGTTTAACTTCGAAGCCAAAGAATATATTTCCTATTTCCTATGTGTCTCCGAAATTTTGACTTAATTGTAGTGGTTCAGCTATGTTCAAAGGTATTTGCTGCATTTATGTAAAATTTATTTTTATATTAAAATGAATTATATGATAAGGTGTAAATTTGTATATGTATTTTAGAAATACATTTATTGCATATTTTGCGTTTATAAGCTTTTCTAATAGGTACATAAACAAGCCATTTAAAATAATTGCAATTTTGAAAAATTTTAATTATTTATTAGCTTTTTATCTCAAAATTTAATAATTCAAATTTTTTCATTTTGTAATTGAATTGGAATAAATATATTTTCATTTATTTCAAGTTTTTTTGTTTTAATATTTTTAAATAGATAAATTAGTAAGAATTTGTAATATTTTTTAATAGATAGTGTAATTAGAAAATGTTTTTTGTATTATAAAGTTAATTTGGTTCTCTATGTCTTACGATCAAATTAATAGCAGCTTTTATGGTGTTAAAATGACTTATGAATATGTCCTTAAATTTGAACCAAATAGGTGTAGGGTATTTCTAAGTCGGTTGCACCGACTGACGGTTTCTTTACTTGTTTTTGTGTACTTTATACTTTGAAGCACAATCTGCGTAATAAAAATGTAACGGTTGTGAAATGATTTTGTATTAATATGCAATATATGTATATGTTTATATATATTATAGATAATAAGTAAGATAATAATCTTATATGAATAAGAGAGTGCACATTTTTTTTTTGTATATGGAAATGTAAACAAAAATATTTAAGTGAATCAGCCAAGCCACATGGGTGGTATCAACTGCTGCATCGAGGTATTTTGACGTAATGTTGACGTAATCGGTGAAAATTCTGTATACACCAAAACCGGTTTCGTAATTCTTGTATTCACAAAAAACCGGTTTCGTTGCAACCAAATTTTACTAGTAAGACTCGATGCACTCAGTCCCACAGTCCCACAGATGTTAATTAAAATAATAATCCATTTTTAAATGACCTAGATATGATATAAGTAAAGTAAAATTACCTACTTACTCAATGTAAATAAAAAATTAAATTTCTTATATTATCTACTAATCCATTTTATTATTTAGGTAGCTACAAACCTTTTTATACCCGTGCATACAATAACACCGGGTATATTAGAATTGCTCCTCCGTTTGTAACGCTTCGATCTAGACGAGCTAGATATAGTGTCAAGGGTACGTATCGGCGGCTCAGAATCGAAAAATGAGTCGATCTAGCTATGTGTGTCTGTCCGTCCGTATGTGTGTCAGCACGATAACTCAAAAACTAAAAGAGCTACAGTTTTGAAATTTTCACAAAATATTTTCCAATAAATTTCTAGGTTCCTTATTTTTTTTGGTTAAGATTGGACCAAGACTTCGGGTAGCTCTCGAAGAACTAACTTTTTTAACTCCAATATTTTCATATAAAAATTTGAAATTTTGCTATGCATCTTGTATTTAACATGAAATTATATGAATTTTGTTTTTTATACCCGCATGATTATATAGTCAAAGGGTATAATAAATTTGCCATTACGTTTGTGACGCAGAGAAGGAGGGGGGGTAGGTATAGACTAAAGTGTATGGATCGGATCAGAATCGAAAAATAAATCGATTTAGCGATGTATGTCCGTCCGTCCGTCATCACGATAACTCAAAAAATAAAGGAGCTAGGATTATGAAATTTTCACAAATTCGTTTTTATGCAAAAACCGGAATCGCTATTTAAATCCAGCCATTTTGGTCCATGGGTTCGGGTAGCTGCCATACAACTTCTTTTTGTATATGAGTATTCTTTGTACCTATTGCAGCTGCGTATCTGAAATTTTGCCAAAAGTAGTTTAGTGTAATGGGTAAAATTACTGCAAAATTTGGTTGGTCTACTGCAAAGGGTTCGAGTAGCTGCCATACAACTCCTTCTTTTATATGAGCTTTACACTACACCTGATGAAGCTGGGTGTCTGAAATTTTGCAAACGATAGTTTAGTGTAATGGCCAAAGTTACTGCAAAGTTTGGTTGGTCTACTGCTGAGGGTTCGAGTAGCTGCCATACAACTCCTTCTTTTATATGAGGATTACACTACACCTAATAAAGCTAAATATTTTAAATTTTGCCAAAAGTAAGGTCATGCGGGTATCCCAGAGTTGACACAGTCTACTCTACCACACTCTTCCTCGTTTTTTTTGTTGTTTTTGTTTTTTTTGTAGAAAACTATTTCGAGTTAGAATTTCATATGATTTAAATAATGCGTAGTTTATTTAAGATAAGCAAAAAAGAGACAAATATTTTTTTTAAGTAAATGGCTTGTTGATATTGATAGAAATAATCATTATGAATATGATGATTATTATCTATCATGATGATCATTATATGAATATGATCATATGAAGCTTATTATGCTTAAGTTTCATATATTCGTGAAATAAAAATTAATTAAAAGAGATAGAATTGAAAAATTAGAGCTAGAGTTTTGAAATTCACACAAAACATTTTTTGAACATTTTTAAGGTTCCCTATTCTTTTTGGTTAAGACCAGACCAAGGTTTCGGGGAGCTGCCACACAACTTATTTAAACCAATATGAATTTCTTCAAAATAATTATATCAGGAAGACGAAATTTACACATGGTTAGTTTTATAATGAATCAAGCACTTATATGAAGTTTCAAAATGTTACGGCTCCATTTTCGGTGGGCGGCCATACAACTTCTTTGCACCAAAATGAATTTCTTGGAAACTGATAATACTACGAGGATGAAAATTACACACTGTTGGTTTATAATGAATCGAGCACTATAATGAAGTTTCAAAATGTTACGGCCCCATTTTCGGGGGGCTGCCATACAACTTCTTTGTACCAATATGAATTTCTTTAAAAATAATTATGCTACGAAAATGAAATTTATACAAGATTAGTTATATAATGAAGCCACGATGTTAAAATTAAAACTGGGCAGGTAAAGTAATAGGGCAAGTTAGTTGGCAAAGTTGGACATCACCCGGACCAACTTTAAGGGTTTTTTTTTGTTTTTAAGCAAAACTATGGTACCTATAATGAATTAAAAATTAATTTTTTTTTTTTTTTGTTATTTTTTTTTAAGCAAACTTATGATAATAAGTTATATACTTTTTTATATTTTTTTTGTAATATTTATAATAGCATAGGGGAAATAAATAACGGTGCACGGGTATCTAAAAGTTGACAAGGGCAACTATAATCTTCCTCGTTAATGATATTTTTTTCTATTAATTTAGGTAGATAAGTTTACTACAGGGGATATTTTAATAAATTATGGTTAGTTAATAGATAAACTGTTTCTAACTATAAATGAATTGGATCCAACTTGGAAATTGTCAAATTAAATATTGTATTTAATAATTTTATATAAAAAATTGCGTAAAAAATTTAATTAAAACTAAAAAGTATAAAATAAAATAAAAAAAATATTTTTTTCAATATATACTTTTATTAAAGTAGTACTAGCCCCCTAAAATGCAGAAAATAAAAAATTGAAGGTAGATCTTGGGAATTTGTTACTGTGATAATATAAAAGTAAATTGCTGGTATAAGAAACAGTTCTTTTAATGTTTCAAAACTTTTAAGCTTAAAATGTTGAAAATTTTCATTAACCAAAAATTGATGATAGATCTTTTGCATTTAAAAGTGTTTGAATATAAAAATAAATTGCTGAAATGAAAAACAGTTCTTTTTTTTGTTAACATTGATCCAGAAGTTTACCTAGTTTTTAGCACATTTTAAAAACATTTTGTAAAAATGTGCCTATATAGCTTCACTCTGTCCGTCTGTCCCTTTTTACCTACGGCTGACTAAAAAATATCCGAATATCCGAAATGGGTAGGTATTGCACGGACTTAATTGCACGGATTAAAACTTTTTTTTGAAATATGAAATATGAAAAATGAAATAACTAAATTATAATAATATTATCATAATATAATATATTTTTATAAAAACAAGTGATAAAATACTCAGTATGAAACTGTATATAATTTTGAAAATGTGCTTTTTAAAAACCCTTGGTTTTTTTACTCACTTGTTTTTTATTACTTTTTACCCGTTTGGCATAGTTCCGGAATAGTGGAATTGCCACTACAGGGTTTATCATACTTTTTGTTTCTTGTCACAAAAAGTATTTTCTTTGTGTTTTAGCTGCTAGATTTTAAACTTATATTTCATATGAATTTTTTATTACTGGCGTCATTGATGAAAATTCAGCCAGTTTCCTACACGGGTTGGAGTAGCTGCAATACAACTTCTTTTTTATATAAAATTTATTCAATACTTGGTAAATAGTTAATAGTTTAGTTTTATGGCCAAAGTTTGTGCAAAATTTGGTTGGTCTACTTTAGTGGGTTTAAGTAGCCTCCAGACAACTTCTTTTTTTATATAAGCATCTTTTTCAGCTTCCAAACACTGGAGGTCACAAAAATTTTTTTGTAAGACTCGAAAGTTGTAGTTTAAGAAAATAAATCTGTAGTTCGTAAACAATCTGTAAGCTTTAAGAAATTCATCGAAAGAGTCTTGGAATTTATTTTAAAACAGAATATTTCTGAAAAAATGTTATGTTTTCCTTATATTAGCGATATGGACCTACTAATGAACACCTAAAGTCACTTTATTAATAAATTAGTAAATTGAATTTTATTGTCCAGTTATATAAATTACTTATTTCTTTTTAGAAAATAATGCACGTCTTTTTTACAATAAATCAAAAGAATTTTTGGACTCTGAATCATTATACCCTACACCTATAGAATAGGTAAAGGGGTATATTAACTTTGGTATGGTGTTTGTAACCACCTAAAGGAAGCGAGCTAGATATGGAAAAGTATATATATTTGTGATCAGCGTAACCTCCTGAGTCGATGTAGCCATGCCCGTTCGTCCGTCCGTCAGTAGGCACGATAACTCAAAAAAATAATGAAGCTATCTGGATGAAATTTTAACTGTAGGTTACTAGAACTGAAAGTACGGCGGGGATTGGAAATGGGCAAAATCGGCCCATGGGTTCGGATTCTGGACCTTTTAATCGGTCTAAGGGCTATCGAACATATATAAAAAATAATTTGCTCGCCAAACGAGCATAATTTCGAAACCAAAGAAGATAGAACCTCCAAATTTGGTATGAGGTTGTTTCTTTCTTTTTCCTTAGTGTCCTTGGAATTTGGGCTCCATTGGAGTAGTGGGTCGGGGACCAGCCACACATTTCTGAAGACCTTAGCATATTTTCAAAATTAATATATATAGTAACTTCAAACTAATTTAGAAGTTTCAAATTTGGTACATGGGTGCTCTTTACTATTTCCTGAACGTTCCCCTAATTTTGAAACAATCAAAGTGGTGGTTCAGTACCCATCTTAGACCCCCACAGGTTTAAAAGCTTATCATCGAAATTAATAAAAATAGTAACTTAAAATTAAGATAGAACGTTCCAATTGTGTACAAGGGTTAACTAGTATTGAAAGTATGACGGGGACTGCATATGGGCGAATCGTACCATGGTTTCGGGTTTTGGACCCTTTGAAAGTTCAAGGGCTAGCGAACATATATCTTAAAAGCAGTATAACTCAAAAAATAATGCCGCTATTTTGATGAAATTTAAACTCTAGGTTACTAATAATGAGAGCACCATGGTAATTGATTGGTTCTGGTCGAGTTCGGACAATGAGCTCGGATTCTAGAAGCTTTTGATCGATCTGAGGCCAAACGAGTACAATTTCGAAGCCAAAGAGTATATTTCCTATTTCCTATGTGTCCCCAAAATTTAGACTTAACTGTAGTGGTGGTTCTGGTGGCTCCTAAGAAATTCTAAAATTGAAAAGCTTATCTTCGAGATTCATGAAGATAAAAACTTTAAATTTGATAAACGAGGGTTCTTTCCTATTTCCGTTTTTATTTAACACTTTTATATTTTTAAAAGGCTAAGAATTTTACCATAACACATAATTTGTATAACAAAATAATTTTTTAATAAATGATTAAATTTCTTTTTTTTTAATTTTTATCATATCATATATTTTATTGAATTATTACCATAGGGGATATATTATAATTAAGACATTGTGTACAATACTTAAGCTATATTCAAAGGTACATCTATTGTATATTTTGCGTTTATAAGCTTTTCGATAGGTACATAAACTAGCAATTTAAATAAAATGAAAAATTTTAATTATTAAATATATTAAATTTTTATCACAAAATTTAAAAATTTAAATTTTTTCACTTTTGTAATTGAATTGAAATAAATATATTTTCATTTAATTCGAGTTTTTTTGTTTTTTAATATTTTTAAATCGATAAATTAGTAAGAATATGTAATATTTTTTTATAGATAGTCTAATTAGAAAATGTTTTTAGTATTATAAAGTTAATTTTTCTCATTAAATTTGGACCAAACTCATGAGGGAATTTATGGTTTATTTTATTTTAAATATAACAGTGGGCTTGCTTGGGTATCTAAGCACAAGTAAAAGCTTCCTTTTTTTAAATAACTGAACGTGTTGCATATAAAAACAGCTCTAAATAAATGATTTTTATCAATTTTCCTTACTTATTAAAACTATATTTTTAATGTATATTAAAATAATTTTATAGACTCCTACTCCTATTCTACTTCTTCCTGCGTCACCATTGATTTTGAGACGCCCTGTAGATTTATAATATTATTTAATTTTTTTGTTCTTAAAGTATCAAACGATCAGTAGATGTTGAAAATTATTCATGAAAACGTATCAGCATCATTACAATACTATACACAGTTTTTGTGACCTAAAACAATTGTTTAAAATTAATGTGTTTTCTCCAATTTCTTAATTTAATATTTTACCTGCAAAGCCATATTGACTGATAAATCGGCAAAACCTGAAACTGTAAATAATTTCGGATTTTGAGCTTTTAGCAGCATATATTTAACCATTTTTTGATCTCTTATATCCAGTTGATACCATTCTATTTCATATAATGATTGAAGCGTCTTGTCAGCCTTTTAAATAATTTATAAAAAATATAGAGCATCAAGTTAATTTTATATTATTTTTTAAATTACTGCTATTTGAACAAGAGTTCCTAATGTGCAATAAACATAGAGTTGCGTCATACTAATAAGAAAAAAAAGCGATGAAGCTGGCCAATTTCCTTCTAAGGTAATATAAATTGAAAAAATTGCACTGTATGCTGCACAAGCTATTTGAAAATTGACTACTAAAGCTGCCAGTCTAACAAATATATCTGCATAACTAAAAAGTTTTATATTTTATAACCATTAAAATATTAAAATATTTACTAAATATACAATTTTAATTAAATAAAATTAACTTATTGACCTTGAGTATTCTTGTAGAAAAATTGTTATATCTTTAAATTTCACTCGGATTTCTTCTTTAGTCGAACTTTTTTCATTAATAAATTCGTTAAATTCAATAACTGTTTGTTCTATAATATTTGAATAAATGCACAAAATTAAAGCATGTATTACGAAAACAGCATCTCCGGCAATGTTTCCAACTGCACCAAATATTAGGCTCATACTTTGAATCGAACATAATGAAATATATCCAACTTCTGTATCTGGACTTAGTTTCGGGACGTAAAAAGTGATAACCAAAATTCTTTGATTTAAGAAAAACTTAAAGTACACAGGGATCAATATAATTGCAAATGCGGTTAAAACCCACCCGGCAGCATTTAAAATTACAACTAATTTTATATTAGCAGTTCCTTTTTCTAAAATTTTTCTGTATTTGTTATTGACATTTTCATAAACTTTATATAATTGAAATATTTTATCCCTTAACTGCTTTAAAACTTCGGTATTACAAATCGCTGTCAAAAACTTAGTGACTCCCTAAAATAATAAAATGTAAATTTATTTATTTGTGTTTGAAGTTTCTATATTTAATTGAAATTTTTATAAGTTATTAAATTATAAAAATTTAACAATTAGTGTAATTAGGTATGAAAAGTAATGCAATAAATAATAAAATATATAAACAACTTTTAAACAACAGCTTTGTTTGAAATAAAAGGTATAAAAATAAATTTTTAGTTAAGATTTTTTTTTGAAAGGGAAGGACGAGTGGAGAGAGTAAAATTAAGTAGGCAACCAAACACGGAACTCAAATATTTGTGCATAATTTAAATATAATAAAGTTTTTACATAATGCCCTTAATTAAAATCGGTCAAGTTTTATGTTTTAAAACAAAAAATAAAAAAAAACAAGCGTTTTTATAAAAGCAGAATTTCAAAATTATATAGTATTTCACACTGCATTTAGCATAAACGAATAAAAGTTTAGTAGAGTAGACCACATCAACTGTCGGGTATCCATGTATGACCGTAATATCGACATTATATCCTTCGGTTAATTATTTTTCAAAAAATTTTAAATGCATAACTTATTAGGCTTTCATATAAAATATAAGTTGAATGGCAGCGCCTCGAACCCCTTCTACTACACAAACTTTATTTTAGGGATGACGGCTTTTGTAAAAAAATGTGTTTTAGTATGTATCGAATCAGAATCGAAAAATAAATCGATTTAGCTATGTATGTCTGTCCGTCCGTCCGTTTCTTCAAATTCAATTTGCGAAAATTTTAAGATCCTAGCTCCTATATTTTTTGAGTTATCGTGTGGACAGACACACAAAGCTAAATCGATTTATGTTTCGATTCTGATCCGATCCAAACAGAAAAATTATGAATTTTTTTTTTATCTATTTATTTTTTCATTAATATTTTATAAGAAATTTGGAATTAATGGGTTTGAAATTAATGGGATTTTTCTGTTTGAACTGATTCTATTCTTCATATCTCAAAAACGGTTAGAGATAGAGAAAAAGTTATTATGTACTAATTATAGGGCTTGAAAAGCTGTCTCGAAATATATGCTATAAAAAGGACCCCAAATATAGGGTGCTTTAAAAGAAAATTGAGTTTGAAACATATTTTTTTCATTTTAAATCATTTTGAACCTTCATAACTTTGTAACCGTTGGGTATATGGGGATCATTAGTACACAAAAAATAAAGCTGATAACTTACTCTACAAAATGGATTTTTTTTTATCTTCTACAGTAAGCTGTTCAAAAGTTATTGATTTGTTTATGAAAAGTCTCCTAAAAATCTTCAATCCCTCATATTTCGAAAAGGGTTCACAATAGACCCCCCACTCCAGTACAATTTTTTGTTTGTTTTAATGCCCCCAATCACTGAGTGCAGTGCGCGTACTTGAGTACGGGACACCCTGTATAAGCTAACAAAACCTATGTCATCTCCCGGACTCTCAAATTTCCTGCAAAATTTGTTTGCATTCGGACCATCCTAGACAAATAAACAAAGAACAAACCAAACTTCATCTTTTAATAATATAGGTACTAACTAATATCCGGTGCGCGTTGCTGAGCCTCTCAATTCCGGTTTAATTTAAGTTGAGGTTACTGCAAAAAGTTAACACAAAAACTACACATCGTGTAAATGTTAATTTTAAAATGTGTTAAAGCAATTTTTTTTGAAAAGATTTTTCTAAGATTATTGTAGTAATTTTTTAAACTTTCTGTAATTCAAATAAGTACTAACTACTTTCTAAAACTGGACGTTATTTACTTCCAAAAATTTGTTTTGACCAATAGTAAAACCGACACGTGTTACCAAACACCAAGCCTGTTAACAGATTCAATTCCATTTTCACGGTGCTTAACGCATACCAGATTGGAGTCAACCGGTCCAACCGTTTCTAATTAAAGTAAAGTAACATAAAAATGTATAAAAATGTAAAAAGCCGCTGTGCCGAAATGGGTTAACGGAACTCAACAAATAAATTTTTGAGACTTTCTGATTGTCCAAATCAGTATTTTGTATAATCAAAAACTTTCATTTTTATAAAGATAAATAAGAAGATTTATTAAGCCATCAATTTGAACCCAATGGCGATAGAAAATAGCTAACAAGAGTGCACGATCGGTCAACCACAAGTAAGTTCAATAAAAACTGTTAAAAACTATAGTCATTCGGGTATAATAAGAAATGATGAAAAAACTCCAAAATTTGCTTTAGGAAAGCTTTCCCAAGGGTCTAAATATTTTAATTTTTGATGTGTCACAGCTAAACAGTAATGGTCACAAAAAAAAATGTTCTTATAAGACTCCTACTAATTTCTAAGGATCATAACTTTTCAAATTTGAAATTCCGGTTAGGCTGTTTAGAAGTTATTTTATTTTAAATTTTTTTTTGTCAGTTGGATATATTTGTATTGTAAAAGTTAAAATATAAATTTATTGCAAAATTTTGGATGAAAATTTCTGTTTCCAAATGAAAAGCTAAAATTTCTTTTTGGTTTACCTGTAAAGCAGCGCCTGCTAAGCATCCAGTCTCAAATAAAATTTTCCAATCTTCATCAAATTTCAACCAAATTGTATAAATACCAAAACCAAAAAAATTTACTATTGATAACAGCATTAAATAGGTTATTGCACTCCATTTGAATTTAGGAGCATATATGTTTGACCCACAAAATGCAGCGCATTTTTCAATTATTTGAAAGATTTGAACAACTTCTTCGTAGGGTGTGTTTTTAACTTTCATTTTTCAAAATAGTGCAAAAATTCTTTACAATATTATTAATATTATTAATTTGATTTTTTAATTTTGATTTGTACAATTAGAAGACCAATTTTATACTGACATTTAAATTAGGATCGCAATTGAGATTCATATTAAATATTTTGATGTGAAACTTGTTAAATTATGCGTAAGAAAGCAATTATAAAATTAATTAAAAATTAATATAAGTCAATTAAAAAACGAGGAAGATTATAGTTGTCCTTGTCAACTTTTAGATACCCGTGCAAGTTATGTATATAAAATCTCCTAATATTGAAAAAGGATATTTTAATACAAATCCACTAGATAATATTAATATAGATATAAATAGAATTAGAATTTTATCAGATACTAATTTTAATAATATTTGAAAGGCCATTTCGGTCAAAAGTAATAAAATCTAAATAAGGAATATTCTAAGGAACAGATTTTTGTGATTATAATTATTATGTCAAAGTACAGTATAATCTGTTCCTAGAAAAGTAATAAAAGTAATTAGAGATAAGATTATATAATATATTAATTTTCTATTGGTTATTTAGTAATAAACATTAGTATGATGCTAATCTTCTATTGGTTCTTTTGTAATAAAAGAAAATTATAAATAGTTTGTATTGTTCAAGTTGTCAAGATATTAAGTTGATATAACTACGTTTATAAATTAGAAATAAAGTGTTTAAATTTTAAAATAAAAAAATAAATATTTTTTTAATCAAATCATTAACAAAATTGGCGCAGTCTGCAAATTATATTCGCAGGAACAAAACTTAATTTAATTTTAAAACGAGGAGATTATAGTTGCCCTTGTCAACTTTTAGATACCCGTGCATACCCACTATGATGTATACAATAAAATAAACCGTTATTTATTTCCCTTAAGATATTATATAATATATATTACAAAAAAAAATGAAATAGTTAAAAAAAATTTAACTCATCATCGCATAATTTTTGCTTAAAAAAAAAACAAAAAAAAAAAAAATAATCAAAAAAAAAAAAAAAAATTGAATTCATTATCCCATAATTTTTGTTTAAAAAAAAAAACATAAAAAAAAAAAATCAAAAAAAAAAATTAAAAAAAAAAAAATCCCCTACCCTAAAAGTGGATCCAAGTGATGTCCAACTTTGCCAAGTTACTTGCCCTATTACTTTAACTGCCCAATTTTAATTTTAACCCCGTAGCTTCATTAGATTAAAAGTTATTGAATCGAAAACTTTGTATGGCAGCTGCCCGAAAATGGGGCTGTAAGATTTTGAAACTTCATATAAGTGCTCGATTCATTATATAACTTACCGTGTGTTATTTTCATCCTCGTAGTATAATTAATATTGAAGAAATTCATATTGATGCAAAGAAGTTGTATGGTAGCCCCGCGAAAATGGGGCGGTAACATTTTGAAACTTCATATAAGTGCTCGATTCATTATATAACTAACTATGTGTAGTTTTCATCCTCGTAGTATAATTAGTTTTGAAGAAATTCATATTGGTGCAAAGAAGTTGTATGGCAGCTCCCCGAAGCCTTGGTCCGATTTTAACCAAAAACAATAGTGAACCTAGAAATTATCTAAAAATGACTTTGTGTGAATTTCAAAATTCTAGCCCTTTTAGTTTTTGAGTTATCGTGCTGACACACGGACGGACGGACAGATACACATAGCTAGATCGATTTACTTTTCGATGCTGACCCGATACATACCCTTGGCACTATATCTAGCTCGTCTAGATCGATGCGTTACAAACGGAAGAGCAATTTTAATATACCTGATGTCATATATGTATGCACGGGTATAAAAAATAACATTAAATTTGAATTAAACGAGGAAGATTATAGTTGCCCTTGTCAACTTTTAGATACCCGTGCATACCCACTAACCGTTATTTATTTTCCCTATGCTATTATAAATATTATAAAAAAAATTTAAGAAAGTAAAATAGTTTAAAAACTGTTTAACTTATTAGGTATCCCATAATTTTTGATTAACTTATTATCCCATAAAAAAAAAAAAAAAATAGCCCACCCTAAAAGCTGGTCCGAGTGATGTCCAACTTTGCTCAATCAGTTTCCAAGAAATTCATATTGGTGCAAAGAAGTTGTATAGCAGCCCCCCGAAAATGGGGCCGTAACATTTTGAAACTTCATACAAGTGCTCGATCCATTATATAACTAACAGTGTGTAATTTTCATCCTCGTAGTATAATCAGTTTCTAAGAAATTCATATTGGTGCAAAGAAGTTGTGTGGCAGCTCCCCAAAACCTTGATCTGGTCTTAAACAAAAAGAACCTCAAAAATGTCCAAAAAATGTTTTGTGTGATTTTCAAAACTCTTGCTCTAATTTTTTAATTCTATCTCTTATAATTAATTTTTAATTCACCAATATATTAAACTTAAGCAAAATCAACTTCATATGATCATATTCATATAATAATCATCATATCCATAATCTATCAATCTATCAATATCAATAAGCCATTTACTTAAAAAAAAATCTTTGTCTTCTTTTTTGCTTATCTTAAATAAACTACGCATCATTTAAATCGTATGAAATTCTAACTCGAAATCGTTATCTACATAAAAAACAAAAAACAAAAAAACAAAAAAACAAAATTCATATAATTTCATGTTAAATACAAGATGCATAGCTAAATTTCAAATTTTTGTATGAAAATGTTGGAGTTGAAAAAGTTAGTTGTTCGAGAGCTACCCGAAGTTTTAGTCCGATCTTAACCAAAAAAAATAGGGAACCTAGAAATTGATTGAAAAATATTTTGTGAAAATTTCAAAACTGTAGCTCTTTTAGTTTTTGAGTTATCGTGCTGACACACAGACGGACGGACGGACAGACACACATAGCTAGATCGACTCATTTTTCGATTCTGAGCCGATACGTACCCTTGACACTATATCTAGCTCGTCTAGATCGATGCGTTACAAACGGAGGAGCAAATCTAATATACCCGATGTCATATATGTATGCACGGGTATACAAATAATAATAAAAGTGGAAAAAGAAGAGCTTAAAAAGAAAAGAAAAAAAAATTGCTCGCAGAAACAAAACTTAGTTTTAAATAAACACTAATTATTGATTTTTAATAAAAACGAGGAAGATTATAGTTGCCCTTGTCAACTTTTAGATACCCGTGCATACCCACTAACCGTTATTTATTTCCTCTATGCTATTATAAATATTACAAAAAAAATATAAGAAAGTAAAATAGTTAAAAAAAAATTTACCTTTTTAACCCATAATTTTAGCTTAAAAAAAAAATTAAATTTTTAATTCCATTATACTACCATAATTTTTACTTAAAAACAAAAAAAAAAAAAAAAAACAAAAAAAAAAAAATAGCCCGCCCTAAAAGTTGGTCCGAGTGATGTCCAACTTTGCCAACTAACTTGCCCTATTACTTTATCTGCCCAGTTTTGATTTTAACCACGTAGCTTCATTAGATTCACAGTTATCGAATTGATTACTTTGTATGGCAGTTGCCCGAAAACGGGGCCGTAACATTTTGAAACTTCATATAAGTGCTCGATTCATTATATAACTAACAGTGTGTAATTTTCATCCTCGTAGTATTATCAGTTTCCAAGAAATTCATATTGGTACAAAAAAGTTGTATGGCAGCCCCCCGAAAATGAAGTCGTAACATTTTGAAACTTCATATTCAAGTTCTTGATTCATTATAAAACTAACCGTGTGTAATTTTCATCTTCCTGGTATAATTACTTTTGAAGAAATTCATATTGATTTAAATAAGTTGTGGTCTTAACCAAAAAAAATAGGGAACCTAAAAAATGTCTCAAAAATGTTTTGTGTGAATTTCAAAACTCTTGCTCTAATTTTTCAATTCCATCTCTTATAATTAATTTTTAATTCCATCTCTTATAATTAATTTTTAATTCACGAATATAGTAAACTTAAGCCAAATCAACTTCATATGATCACATTCATATAATAATCATCATGATAGATAATACTCATCATATTCATATATGATTCATCATATATATTCATAATTATCTATCAATATCAATAAGCCATTTACTTAAAAAAATCTTTGTCTTCTTTTTTTTTGCTTATCTTAAATAAACTACGCATCATTTAAATCATATGAAATTCTAACTCGAAATCTTTATCTACTTTTTGTAACAAAAACAAAAAACAAAAAAACAAAAAAACAAACAAAATTCATATAATTTCATGTTAAATACTTCATGTTAAAATTTTTGTATGAAAATATTGGAGTTAAAAAAGTTAGCTGTTCGAGAGCTACCCGAAGTTTTGGTCCGATCTTAACCAAAAAAAATAGGGAACCTAGAAATTGATTGAAAAATATTTTGTGAAAATTTCAAAACTGTAGCTCTTTTAGTTTTTGAGTTATCGTGCTGACACACAGACGGACGGACGGACGGACGGACGGACAGACACACATAGCTAGATCGACTAAGTTTTCGATTCTGAGCCGATACGTACCCTTGATACTATATCTAGCTCGTCTAGATCGATGCGTTACAAACGGAGGAGCAAATCTAATATACCCGATGTCATATATGTATGCACGGGTATAAAGAGGAAGAGTGTAGTAGAGTAGACTGTGTCAACTCTGGGATACCCGTATGACCGTAACATATACATTATATCATCCGGTTAATAACTTTTGGCAAAATTTCAAACATACAGCTTTATTAAGTGTAGTGGAATACTCATATTTCATAAATTTCAATATCCTAGCTCCTTTAGTTTTTGAGTTATCGTGCGGACGGACGGACAGACGGACGAACATACATAGCTAAATCGATTTTTTTTTCGATTCTGATCCGATCCATACACTTGAGTCTATATCTACCCCCCCTCCCCCCCCCCCCCTCTTTCTCTGCGTCACAAACGTAATGGCAAATTTATTATACCCTTTGACTATATAGTCATACGGGTATAATAAAAGGGGACAACGAAGAGCTAAAAAATAAAATTTGCTCACAGAAAAAACTTTCTAGTGAAATCCAAGAAGTAATCTAGTAAATAAATACGACGTTAATCTAGAAGTAGACATGGCAGAAACACTAGAACAATCACTCCAAGCACAACTTCAAAGGGTAATGTAACAACAGAAAGCCGATTTAATAGCAGCTTTTCAAAATTTAAGAGCTCAAAACGGTTTATACAAAGATCAAAAAAGAAATTACAGTCAAACAAGGAATATTATGAAAGAAATGAGTTACATGTCCACATTCACAGGACGTAACGAAATAAGCATAAATTCTTTGATATCGAGTTATACAGAATATCACCTTTCAATTGTACCAGATCCAGATAAAAGGAAACAAATGTGCAGATCAATATTTTACGAAAAAATACAAGGAGAAGCAAAGAATGCAGTTATAAACATCCCCGATCCTTCAGATTGGAATGCAGTTGAGTTGGTGTTAAGAATGAGATATAAACTTAATACTGAACCAGTTAGTTAGCGTTCATTCAGTTAGTGAACTTAGTAATGAAATTCAAGATATTAAATATGAGGTTCAAATATACTATAAAGATAATCAGTGAATAGATTTAAGTAACGTAGATAGTATTTTAGTTAATATAGTAAAAGATATTACCCAAGGAATTTTATTAGATAAAATATATGAAATAAAAGAGTAAGGTAATATTATAAAGACAATGAGAAAAAGAAGATTCGAAGATTCGTGCATCACAAACGAATATAAAAAAAATAGTAATTTTAACAAAAACACAATTAGAAATAATTATTTTAGACCACAGAATAAAGTTAATAATAATTCAGGGCCGTTTAGAAATAATTATAATATTAATAATAACGGTAATAATAGGAATAATTATAACCAATTTAGACAAAATAATAATAACAATAACAACAGCTTTCAAATTAACAATTTTAAAAATTGTAATAATAATAATTAAGATAATAAATATACAAATTCAGGATTATATAAAAATCATGTCAATTCTGAACGGTGCTACTAAAGATCAGGTAAGAGAAATAGCTCGCGCCAATATCGCCAACAACAGAGTTATGCTAGGCAAGATCAGGTAGAACTAATGAATATAGGAAATATCCTTGCAAATAATAAAAACTCCTTCCAAGTGCCAGGAAACCCTAGTAATAACCCGGGCCAATATCGGAGGAATTTGAAATAAATGAAAAAAATGACCAATCAATTAACATAGAGTTTTTTATAAATTAGCCTCGACAGAACTATCAATGATCCGAATTACTATAAATAAACGCAATTCCATAGCATTATAGACACAGGTTCAACTTTAAGTATTATAGACGATTAAATTTTAGAATTTAGAGAAATAGAAATACCCCCAATATATTTTTCAACAACTAGTGGTAAATACTCAATTAAATATGAAGTACATACTCCCTCACCTGAGCAATTCAAATCTCCTCAAAATAAAAATAGTAACAGAAAGCAATATAATACTACATATAATCAAAACGACAAAAATAACAGAAATCATTAAAGACTTGACAAAAAATGTACATGAGCTAGACGTTAAGAATAAACAATTATTAGAAGTAGAATTGATAGAATTAACAAATAAAGTTCTTACATTAGGACCAAGATATAAAAGACAAAAAAGAGGACTCATAAATAGGAGTGGTAGGAAGTTCATCCAAATGGTTATTTGTAATAAAGGACGAAGAAGACAGACAAAAAATAGAAGAACATTTAACAGCAATAAATTTAAACAACCATAAAGCAATTGATAATCTTAATAAACAAATCAAAATTAATAATAATTAAAAAAAAAATATTAATAATGTTAAAGATACTAAATTTATTAACCCTTTGACTATATAGTCATACATATATAAAAACTTATCCATCTTCTATGTATCTATCTATCTATCTATATATATAAAAGGGAAAGTTTGTTTGTATGTTTGTTTGGTTGTTTGTATGTTTGTATGTGTCGAATAGAATCCTAAACTGCTCAGCCGATTCTCATGAAAAATAGTATATAGGGGTTTTTGGGTACGGAAAGAAATCGTGGGCTAAAAATTTTGCTCTAGCGGACCGCCAAGTTTGGGCGGTGCAAGTATTTCAAATTTTTTGTTCTAAAATGAAAACGGTTTGAACACTGAACACTGAACAATTTAGCTGAACACTGACTTATAAAAAAAGTTGTATTTATTATATTACAAAATTGGATAAAACTAAAGAATCAGAACACTGATTATATAAAAAGTTCTAAATTTGTCATTTTATGTTAAACCTTTATGGAATGTTTTGCATTTATAGACTTTTCTAATAGGTACATATACTAAGAATTTAAAATAATTCTCTTTGGTTGTTTTCATTTGCAGCTCTTCTTGCATTTGATCCAAGTTTATTGAAGTATTTTCGTTTATTTTGTTTACCATCTTCCTTTATTTATTTCGCTATGTTTTCGTGTTCTATTGATATCGCTCTTGTAACTCTGCTAGGAATGCTTGAGGTGTCTTTTCTTTATCAGATGCCATAATGTTTCATTACTTATCCAATTTTTAGCACATTTTCAAAAAATGTTGTAAAAATGTGGCTATATAGTTTCACTCTGTCCGCTCCTTTTTACCTTTTATCTTTTAGTTCCGAACGGGAACTAAAAGGTGGAAACTGGTGGAAATATTGAACTTAGTTTCTGTTTTGCAGCTATGAAGATTTAGATGTTTTCTTTTGCTGTTGTTGTTTCTGTTAACTTTTAGTTTCAATTTAAGGTCACCTGTTAGCAATTCGTGATCATTATGCATGTAAGAACCTCTTCTGTTTTTTATATCGGTTATTTAGGTTTTTCGTCTTTTGCTTACACATAAGTGGTCGATCTGGCTCCTGATGTTACAGCAATGCAGTCTATGTACGAATATACTAATATCACAACCTTGTGGTGCCATTGAAGTTTCAAAATGTTACGGCTTCATTTCGGGGGGCTGTCATATAAAATTTTCTGTTCGATATCTGTGAATATAATGAAGCTACGAGATTAAAATTGAGGGGTACGAATATTCCATTGTGTTTGTGGAGTCCGTTTTCGTGTTCCGAAGTGTTTTCTGTTTCGAGAATCATAAATTTCAGTAGACAAGTGATTGGTCTGCCGGAGCTAATTAACTTTAGATATCTGCGCCATCTATCACCAGCAGAATGCGTCATCATGTGCTTTTCCAGATTTCTCCACCAAGTATCGGTGCGTATGATAAGTGTTGATGACCCATCCGTGATAATAATTTGATTTGTTGCTATTATATATTATATTAGTCATTTATTATTTCAAATTTCTTGACATTTTAATATTGTTTATATTGTGTTATATACGAGGGCTGTCTGAAAAGTCAGTGATAAATCCAAGAGATGGCGTTGGTATTGGCAAAACGATACTCCTTTTTACATTCAAAATACGCTATAAAAACTGACAGCTGTTTGAAGTAGTCGGAGATTGTATTTTTCTTCAACATGGTAAAAAGTGAATTTCGTGTGTTAATAAATTCTGGTCATTTTTTGAGAAAGAAAACAATATCAGAAACCAAAACAAAGCTTGAAAAATATTATGGGGACTCTTCGCTGTCGTATGGAATGATTCAGAAGTAGTTTACTGAATTTCGGTCGTACAAGCACAAGGGATGCGCAACGCAGTGGTCGTTCAAAAAAGTTTACAACTGAAGAAATGATCAATAAAATCCTTTATATCGTTCTAAACGACCGTCAAGTGAAGGTGCGTGAGATAGCTGACATGGTAAACATCTCAAAAGAACGTGTAGGAAACATCTCACATGAAGTTTTGGCTATAAGAAAGCTTTCGTCGAGATGGGTGCCACGTTTGCTAACAGCTGACCAAAACCGAAATCGTGTGACGACTTAAACGGAGTCTTTGAAAAAGTTTCAACGCAATCCAGAGGAATTTTTACGTCGATTCATATTTAGATATAAAACTGAAAAACTGGTTTATATGGCGTGTGGATATTTGCTATTATCTCTCCATCGCGAATCGAACCCGAGACCGCCACACTGGTGAGAACACATTTCTGTGCCTTTATCAGCTAGGTTGTGGAAGAGATATGTCCTACAATATGGCAAGCAATTTTTCGAAGTTTTGAAAAATTAGCAACCTATTTTTAGGAAGCTGCGATACAAAATTTTCAATCCGATAACTAATGAAGCCACGAGGTTGAAATATAAAATCAAAAGTAAAGTAAAAAATTTTGTTTTTTTTGTGTTTTATATTGTTTTATGAAATATGTATTATATTTATGAAGTAAGGGAAGCTAAATCATTTTTTCTTATTTTTTTTAAATTTTTTTTTTTTAATAATATCATGTATGAGTTTATGGGTTTTTTCACTTTAAACTTCATAGTGGGCTTGCACGGGTATCTAAGTATAGTTTTCCTCGTTTTTTCACTATTTGCAAAACAAAATTCGTTCTAAATAAATTATTTTTTCACTTTTCTTTATTTATTAAAACTTTATTTTTAGTGTATATTAAAATAATTTAACCCTACTTCTTCCTGAAATACTATACATTTATAATATTCTTTTATTTTTGTTGTTCTTAAAGTATCAAACAATCAGAAGATTTTCAAAATTATTTACGAAAACCTATCAACATCATTACAAAACTATACACAGTTTTTGTGACCTAAAAGAATTATTTTAAATTTATGTGTTTTCTCCAATTTCTTAATTCAATATTTTACCTGCAAAGCCATATTGACTGATAAATCGGCAAGACCAGAAACTGTAAATAATATGGGATTTTGAGCTTTTAGCAGCATATATTTAACTATTTTTTGATCTCTTATATCCAGTTGATACCATTCTATTTCATATAATGATTGAAGTGTCTTTTCAGCCTTTTAAATAATTTATAAAACGAGGAAGATTATAGTTGCCCTTGTCAACTTTTAGATACCCGTGCATACCCACTATGGTGTATAAAATAAACCGTAATTTACTTCTCTTATACATTTAACTCATTACCCCATAATTTTGACGTAAAAAAAAAAAAAAAAATTAACAAAAAAAAAAAAAAAGTCACAAAACAAAAAACAAAATTTTCATTCATTGTCCCATAACTTTAGCTTAAAAAAAAAAAAAAAAATTAACAAAAAAAAAAAAAAATCACAAAAAAAAAAAAAAAGTTTTCATTCATTGTCCCATAACTTAAGCTTAAAAAAAAAAAAAAAAATAAAAAAAAAAAAAAACAACAAAGAAAAAAAAAACAAAAAAAAAAAATTGGCCCACCCTAAAAGTCCGATGGTCCGAGTGATGTCCAACTTTGCCAAGTAACTTGCCCTATTAATTTACCTGCCCAATTTTAATTTTAACCTTGTAGCTTTATTAGATTCACAGTTATTGAATCGAAAACTTTGTATGGCAGCCCTCCGAAAATGGGGCCCTAACATTTTGAAACTTCATATAAGTGCTCGATTCATTATATAACTAACCGTGTGTAGTTTTCAGCCTCGTAGTATAATTAGTTTTGAAGAAATTCATATTGGTGCAAAGAAGTTGTATGGCAGCCCCCCATAAATGGGGCCCTAACATTTTGAAACTTCATATAAGTGCTCGATTCATTATATAACTAACCGTGTGTAATTTTCATCCGCGTAGTATAATTAGTTTTGAAGAAATTCATATTGGTGTAAGGAAGTTGTATGGCAGCCCCCCGAAAATGGGGCCCTAACATTTTGAAACTTCATATAAGTGCCGGAGTCAATATAAAACTAACCGTGTGTAATTTTCATCCCCGTAGTATAAATAGTTTTGAAGAAATTCATATTGGTGCAAAAAAGTTGTATGGCAGCTCCCCGAAGCCTTGGTCCGATTTTAACCAAAAACAATAGGGAACCTAGAAATTGTCTAAAAATGACTTTGTGTGAATTTCAAGACTCTAGCCCTTTTAGTTTTTGAGTTATCGTGATGACACACGGACGGACGGACGGACGGACGGACAGACACACATAGCTAGATCGACTAATTTTTCGATTCTGAGCCGATACGTACCCTTGACACTATATCTAGCTCGTCTAGATCGATGCGTTACAAACGGAGGAGCAAATCTAATATACCCGATGTTCATATATATATGCACGGGTATAAAAATATAGCATTAATTTGATATTATTTTTTAAATTACTGCTATTTGAACAAGTGTTCCTATGATGCAATAAACATAAAGTTGCATCATACTAGTAAGGAAAAAAACCGATGAAGCTGGCCAATTTCCTTCTAATGTAATATAAATGGCAAAAATTGCACTGTATGCTGCAGAAGCTATTTGAACATTCACTACGGAAGCTGTCACTCTAACAACTATATTTGAATAACTAAAAATTTTTATATTTTATAACCATTAAAATATTAAAATATTTACTAAATATACAATTTTAATTAAACAAAATGAACTTATTGACCTTGAGCATTCTTGTAGCAATATTGTTATATCTTTAAATTTCAATCGGATTTCTTCTTTAGTCGAACTATTTTGATTAACAAAATCGTTAAATTCAATAATTGTTTGTTCTATAATATCTGAATATACGCACAAAATTAAAGCATGTAATATGAAAAACGCATCTCCGGCACTGTTTCCAACTGCACCAAATATTATACTGACGCTTTGAATTAAACATAATGAAATGTATCCAACTTCTGTATCTGGATTTAGTTTCGGGATAAAAAAATTTATAACCAAAATTCTTTCATTTAAGAAAAACTTAAAGTACACAGGGATCAACATAAATGCAAATGCGGTTAAAGCCCACCCGGCAGCATTTAAAATTACAACTAATTTTATATTAGCAGTTCCTTTTTCTAAAATTTTTCTGTATTTGTTATTGATATTTTCGTAAAATTTGTATACGTGAAATATTTTATTCCTTAACTGATTTATGCTCTCCACATTAAATATTCCTGATAAAAACTTAGTGACTCCCTAAAATATTAGGATGAAAAAATATTTATTTATGTTTTAAGTTTTATGAAAGAATTATAAAAATTGGAACAAATAGTAACAAGTTATGAAAAGAAATACAAAAAATAAAAACAAATGTGCATGTGCGACAGTGCATTCTTACCGTTCATTAGGGTAGCCGTACGAATGAAGTTTTGAGAGCATACTTAATATGCAAAACCGTTTTATACATAATATATACAGACTCAATAATTTAATTTTATAATACAAATCACAGATATAGAAGTGCCTTATTATCCAATATAAAAATTATTACAATACTCACTGCAGCAGACCAACCAAATTTTTCAGAAACTAAACTACCTACTTTTGACAAAATTTCAGATACAAAACTCTATCTCTAATTTTTGTGTAATATTCATCTTCCTGGTATAATTACTTCTGAAGAAATTCATATTGGTTTATGTTGTGTGGCAGCTCCCCGAAACCTTGGTCTGGTCTTAACCAAAAATGTTTTGTGTTTATTATCTTATAATTAATTTTTAATTCACAAATATATTAAACTTAAGCAAAATAAGCTTCATATGATCATATTCATATAATGATCATCATGATAGATAATAATCATCATATTCGTAATGATTATATCTATCAATATCAAAATATACAAAGCATGCAAAATATTACACATATACATATTATATGAATACATATAAATTATTTATGAAGCCATTTACTTAAAAAAAATCTTTGTGTTCTTTTTTGCTTATCTTAAATAAACTACGCATCATTTAAATCATATGAAATCGTAACTCGAAATCGTTATCTACAAAAAACAAGTGATGAAAAAAACCAAGGGTTTTTAAAAAAGCACATTTTCAAATTTATATTGTATTACATGCTGAGTTTGAAAAAATTTACTTTGGAAATATTTACTTGGAAATAGTTACTGCTGACTTATAAAATTTACTGCTAACAGTAAATTTTTAATTTTAAAGTTGTTATAGCCCTTCATTTGGGAAGGTTGCCAAATTTCTCAAGGTTCTAACTTCATCTAACTCCCCCCCTCCTATCCCCTCCATTTTTTTAGGTTCTATGAATTTTACTTAGAATTATACTATCTAAGCAAAAATGGGTAAAACTGAGAGACACTTTCTTCAATTTAAGAAACTACTTTTAAATTTTAGAAAAACCTTTAACATATGTTAAAATATAATGTTGGACCTTTAAATTTTATATATTAATAAAAAACAAATTGGACAGGTATTCAAGTTACAGGTGCTTAAAAATAGCAAAATTTCAATTTTCGAGCCCTTATAGCTCCTAAATAGGGGGCTTGCCAAAAAAATTTTGTTAACCGACTCCTACTATTTTTTTAGGATCTAACTTGTCCCAAAATTTCAAGACCCTAGCTGAACCGTTCAAAAGATATGTGTGGCCAAAAGTTTTGCAAAAAATGAGTTTTGCGTAATGTTAAATTTTAGTACCGTATGGCAACCCTAAACATTTGCCTTTTAAAAATTTATAAAGCTTATAAAACCAGCTATCGTTTGCCGTTTTCAGATTGAAAATATATCTAACAGAACTCTTGTTATAACAATTTAAATATAGGGCTTTTTCCAATTATGGGGGGCTGTAGCTCCGGAGCAGGTGGGGCTACAGAAAAAAATTCTTCTACGAAATTATTTTTTTTTGCAAAAACTACCCATGGTTAAAATTTCTTTACTCTATTTCAAACGGTGTAAAAGTTTTTGTAAATATCGGGCGGACGGACAGAGTGAAGCTGTATAGGCACATTTTTACAAAATTTTTTGAAAATGTGCTAAAAAAACAAAAAAACAAAAAAAAACAAAATTCATATAATTTCATGTTAAATACAAGATTCATAGCAAAATTTCCAATTTTTATATGAAAATATTGGCGTTAAAAAAGTTAGTTGTTTGAGAGCTACCCGAAGTTTTGGTCCGATCTTAACCAAAAAAAATAGGGAACCTAGAAATTGATTGAAAAATATTTTGTGAAAATTTTAAAACTGTAGCTCTTTTAGTTTTTGAGTTATCGTGCTGACACACGGACGGACGGACGGATGGACACACAAAGCTAGATCGACTCATTTTTCGATTCTGAGCCGATACTTACACTATATCTAGCTCATCTAGATCGATGCGTTACAAACGGAGGAGCAATTTGAATATGGGTATTTAATAGCTCATCAACATTTGCAGAATTAAGAGACATTTAGAGAAAAAGAATTTTTTATGAAATTTGGTAGTTTATTAAAAAGTTTAGGCGCAGTGATTGTAAAGAATCGACAGTAATGACTCCTGTTAAAACGAGGAATAATTAATTCCCAAGCTATACATATATGAATATCTTAAGTTTCTATTACCTGATCTTACATAAAAGATTTTTAAAGTTTTATAGAAATAGAGATTTTTAATCTCTTAAAATATTTTAAGAGTCTTGAATAGTTTAAAAGTCGACGACATTCTACTTCTCCTACAAATTATTCTGATAGACCATTTTTATTAGTTCACTATTAGTAGAGGCCTTATTTTGTTGCAATAAGTACCACCCCAGCAATAACTATTACGTACAGTATGTGAAACTGCATCATCAGCAAAGGCCTTAGGTTCACCTTTAATGGTTGAACATAAAGTGAGTTAATAAAAATAAGAAATAAAATAGGATCTAAAACGGAGCCTTGTTCCACTTCACGCTTAACGTTCAGCAATTTACTTTAAACTTTATTAATTTTAACAATTTGACATCTACTAGTGACGTAGGAAGAAAACCAGCCATATAAAGAATTCCTGAAACTTGCATAATATAATTTTTCAAGAAAAATTTCATGCTCTACTAAATCGAAGGCCTTCGCAATTGATGAATAAAGATGTAGCATTTTTTGAGTTATTTAGTGAATCATAAAGTCCCATACAAAAATGTAATAAGGCAGCTTCACTTGATTTACCATTAAGAATTCCAAATTGATTAGTGCTAAAGAAATTATTCTTATTCAGAACTTTGAGTTTCAATTTTCAATTGCTTTCTCAAAAATCTTAGAGAACGTAGATAATTGGTCGGTAGTTATTCATATGCAGTTTACTAACTTTTATGTGTAGAGATACTGCCAATTTCAAATAATTTGAAAAAATTCCAGAGATTACACTTTTATTAAAATAAAAACGAGGAAGATTATAGTTGCCCTTGTCAACTTTTAGATACCCGTGCATACCCACTATGGTGTATAAAATAAACCGAAATTTACTTCCCTTATACATTTAACTCATTACCCCATAATTTTGACGTAAAAAAAAAAAAAAAAATTTACAAAAAAAAAAAAAAAATCACAAAACAAAAAACAAAATTTTCATTCATTGTCCCATAACTTAAGCTTAAAAAAAAAAAAAAAAATTAACAAAAAAAAAAAAAACTACAAAAAAAAAAAAAAAAGTTTTCATTCATTGTCCCAAAACTTAAGCTTAAAAAAAAAAAAAATAAATAAAAAAAAAAAAAAAACAAAAAAAAAAAATTGGCCCACCCTAAAAGTCCGATGGTCCGAGTGATGTCCAACTTTACCAAGTAACTTGCCCTATTAATTTACCTGCCCAATTTTAATTTTAACCTTGTAGCTTTATTAGATTCACAGTTATTGAATCGAAAACTTTGTATGGCAGCCCCCCGAAAATGGGGCCCTAACATTTTGAAACTTTATATAAGTGCTCGATTCATTATATAACTAACCGTGTGTAATTTTCAGCCTCGTAGTATAATTAGTTTTGAAGAAATTCATATTGGTGCAAAGAAGTTGTATGGCAGCCCCCAGTAAATGGGGCCCTAACATTTTGAAACTTCATATAAGTGCTCGATTCATTATATAACTAACCGTGTGTAATTTTCATCCGCGTAGTATAATTAGTTTTGAAGAAATTCATATTGGTGCAAGGAAGTTGTATGGCAGCCCCCCGAAAATGGGGCCCTAACATTTTGAAACTTCATATAAGTGCCGGAGTCATTATAAAACTAACCGTGTGTAATTTTCATCCCCGTAGTATAAATAGTTTTGAAGAAATTCACATTGGTGCAAAAAAGTTGTATGGCAGCTCCCCGAAGCCTTGGTCCGATTTTAACCAAAAACAATAGGGAACCTAGAAATTGTCTAAAAATGATTTTGTGTGAATTTCAAGACTCTAGCCCTTTTAGTTTTTGAGTTATCGTGCTGACACACGGACGGACGGACGGACGGACGGACGGACAGACACACATAGCTAGATCGACTAATTTTTCGATTCTGAGCCGATACGTACCCTTGACACTATATCTAGCTCGTCTAGATCGATGCGTTACAAACGGAGGAGCAAATCTAATATACCGGATGTCATATATGTATGCACATATATAACATTTTGAAACTTCATATAAGTGCTCGATTCATTATATAACTAACAGTGTGTAATTTTTATCCTCGTAGTATAATCAGTTTCCAAGAAATTCATATTGGTGCAAAGAAGTTGTGTGGCAGCTCCCCAAAACCTTGATCTGGTCTTAAACAAAAAGAATAGGGAACCTCAAAAATGTCCAAAAAATGTTTTGTGTGATTTTCAAAACTCTTGCTCTAATTTTTCAATTCTATCTCTTATAATTAATTTTTAATTCACCAATATATTAAACTTAAGCAAAATCAACTTCATATGATCATATTCATATAATAATTATCATATTCATAATCTATCAATCTATCAATATCAATAAGCCATTTACTTAAAAAAATCTTTGTCTTCTTTTTTGCTTATCTTAAATAAACTACGCATCATTTAAATCATATGAAATCGTAACTCGAAATCGTTATCTACATAAAAAACAAAAAACAAAAAAACAAAAAAACAAAATTCATATAATTTCATGTTAAATACAAGATGCATAGCTAAGTTTAAAATTTTTGTATGAAAATGTTGGAGTTGAAAAAGTTAGTTGTTCGAGAGCTACCCGAAGTTTTGGTCCGATCTTAACCAAAAAACAAGTGATGATAAAAAACCAAGGGTTTTTAAAAAAGCACAATATCAAAATAATATAGTGTTTCATACTAAGTATTTTATCGGAATATAATGTTGAAGCTTAAATATTAACGTTTAATTTAGGAAATATATACGTTAGTGACTAAGTTACTACTTACTTATAAAAACCGTAATTTTTTTAATTTTTAAGTCCTAATAGCCCCTCTATGGGGAAGGTTGCCAAATTTCTCAAGGACCTAACTTCATCTAACCCCCCCCCCCCCTCCACTCCCTCACCACTTTTGTAGTTTCTAGGAATTAAACCAAAATTTGGAATTTTACTTAGAATTTTATTATCTAAGCAAAAATGAGTAAAACTGAGAGACACTTTCTTCAGTTTAAGGAACCGCTTTTAAATTTAAGAAAAGCCTTTAACATATGTTAAAATATAATGTTGGACCTTAAAATTTTGTATATTAATAAAAAAAAAATTGGACAGGTATTCAAGTTACAGGTGCTTAAAAATAGCAAAATTTCAATTTTCGAGCCCTTAGAGCTTCTAAACAGGGGGTTTGACAAAAAAATTTTGTTAATCAACTCCTACTAGCTTTTGAGGACCTAACTTCTCCCAAAATTTCAAGGACCTATCTTAAACCGTTTAAGAGATATGTGGGACCAAAAATTTTGCAAAAATTGAGTTTTATATAATGCTAAATTTTAGTACCGTATGGCAACCCTATAAATTTGATCGACATATTTTTGTTGAGTCTATAAAAGCAGCTCTCTTATACCGTTTTTCGATTGAAAATAAACCTAACAGAACTCATGTTATATCATTTTAAATATAGGGCTTTTTTGGAATTTGCAGGGGCTGTAGCTTCGTAACCCTTCAAAATTAAGAAAAACCTTTGACACATGTTGAAATATAATTATAGAGCTTTGAATTTTGTATATCACTAAAAAAAAATTTGGACAGGTATTCAAGTTACAGGTGTTTAAAAATAGCAAAATTTCAATTTTGGAGCCCTTATAGCTCCTAAATAGGGGACTTGACAAAAAAATTTTGTTCACCGACTCCTACTAATTTCTGATTATCTAACTTCTCCCAAAATTTCAAGACCCTAGTTTGAACCGTTTAGAAGATATTTGTGGTCAAAAATTATGCAAAAATTGAGTTTTGTGTAATGTTAAATTTTAGTACCGTATGGCAACTTTAAACATTTGTCTGCCAAAAATTTATAAAGTTTATGAAACCAGCTATCGTTTGCCGTTTTTAGATTGAAAATATATGTAACAGAACTCTTGTTATAACCATTTAAATATAGGGCTTTTTCCAACTTTGGGGGGCTGTAGCCCCGTGTCAGGTGGGGCTACAGAAAAAAATTCTTCTACGAAATTATTTTTTTTGCAAAAACTACCCATGATTAAAATTTCTTTACTCTATTTCAAACGGTGTAAAAGTTTTTGTAAACATACGGACGGACGGACGGACGGACGGACAGAGTGAAGCTATATAGGCACATTTTTACAAAATTTTTTGAAAATGTACTAAAAATAGGGAACCTAGAAATTGATTGAAAAATATTTTGTGAAAATTTCAAAACTGTATCTCTTTTAGTTTTTGAGTTATCGTGCTGACACACAGACGGACGGACGGACAGACACACATAGCTAGATCGACTCATTTTTCGATTCTGAGCCGATACGTACCCTTGGCACTATATATAGCTCGTCTAGATCAATGCGTTACAAACGGAGGAGCAAATCTAATATACCCGATGTCATATATGTATGCACGGGTATAAAAAAATTTCTTTTAGCTTCACTTTTGTATTGGAAAATCAGCCTGTTAAATTGGACACAAATTGGGAAAAAAAAATTTTAGAACCGAACAGTCGCAGCCCGTAAAATTATATAAGCTAACATAACCTATGTCATCTCTCGGGTTCCTAGATTTCCTGTTAAATTTGGATGCATTCGCACAAGTGTTTTTCACGTGAATCGTGGACACACAAACAAAGAAACAAACCAAACTTTAATGGAGGTTTAATTTAACTTGATGTTACTGCAAAAAGCTAACACAAAAACTACATGTCATGTAATTGTTAATTCTAAAATGTATTTAAGTAATTTATTTTAAAACGATTTTTCTAAGATTATTGTATTAATTTTTTGAACTTTCTGTAATTCAAAGAAATACCAGCAACTTTCCGAAATTGGACGTACTTTACTTCCAAAAATGTTTTTGGACATCGTCGGGCCGGCATGGGTTAACAAATTCCAAGTCGGTTAATAGAGTTAACTCCATTCTGAAAACGGAAACACGTATACAAAATTTGAATAAAATCGGTCAAACCTTTTCTAATTTAGAGTAAAGTAACGAAAAAACCTTTAAAAAGCTGTTGTGTATCAATGGGTTAACGGAGATCAACAAATTTGACTGACAATCAATGACTATACGTCAAAGGGTATAATAAATTTGCCATAACGTTTGTGACGCAGAGAAGTAGGGGGGTAGATATAGACTCAAGTGTATGGATCGGATCAGAATCGAAAATTAAATCGATTTAGCTATGTATGTCCGTCCGTCCGCACGATAACTCAAAAACTAAAGGAGTTTGGATCTTGAAATTTTCACAAATAAATTTTTTTTTAATAACCGTCATCGCTATTTAAATCCAGTCATTTTGGTTCGCGGGTTCGGGTAGGTGCCATAAAACTTCTTTTTTATCTGAGTATTACTCCGTATCTATTACAGCTGCGTGTCTGAAATATTGCTAAAAATTATTTAGTGTAATGGCCAAAGTTTCTGAAAAATTTGGTTGGTCTACTGTAGAGGGTTCGGGTACCTGCCATACAATTTCTAAGTTTACATGAGCATTACTCTTTACCTATGGAAGCTGCGTGTCTGAAATTTTGTTTAGTTTAGTATAATGGTCAAAGTTACTGCAAAATTTGGTTGGTCTACTGCAGAGGGTTCGAGTAGCTGCCATACAACTCCTTCTTTTATATGAAAATTACACTACACCAAATGAAGTTGGGTGTCTGAAATTTTGTCAGAAATAGTTTAGTGTAATGGGCAAAGTTACTGCATAATTTGGTTGGTCTACTGCTGAGGTTTCGAGCAGCTGCCATACAACTCCTTCTTTTATATGAGCTTTACACTACACCTGATGAAGCTGAATGTTTGAAATTTTGCCAAAAGTAGTTAACCGGATGGATACTGGTTTTTTTTAGGTTTTCTTTTAAGCCAAAGTAGTATTTCGAAAAATTAGACAATATTTGCCTCCAATTTGAACCCAATGGCGAATAGTAACTGAGTCGAGTCGAATACCAGATAATTTTTTTTCATTTTCACTGGGATTCAAACCTGGGTCATTCGCATGAAGGTTGAATTCTAACAACTGCCCTTCCTAGCCATTGCAACTCTTTTACTCTGTAATCATTTGGTTAAAAAATCTGTAATATCTTTGTATGCAAATTAAATTTTTAAATTTAAATTTGTTAATCTTCTTTGGATTAATATTAAAATCTTGTTTTGTCATCGGAATGATTTGTGTCCAAAATTTCAAGCCTCTAGCTTATCGAGAGGTGTGTTTAAAATAGCTTACAAGATTCCACGATCGATCAACCACAAGTAAGTTTAATAAAAACTGTTAAAAACTATAGTCATTCGGGTATAATAAGAAATGTTGAAAAAACTCCAAAATTTGCTTTAGAAAAGCATATTCCAAGTACCTAAATATTTTAATTTTTGATGTGTTACAGCTGAACAGTAATGGTCACAAAAATAATGTTCTTAGAAGACTCCGACTAATTTCTAAGGATCTCAACTTTACAAATTTGAAATTCCGTTTAGGCCGTTTAAAAGTTATTTTATTTTTAATTTTTTTTGGTCAGTTCGATATATCTGTACTGTAAAACTTAAAATATAAATTTATTGCAAAATTTTGAATGAAAATTTCTGCTTAAAATTTCTTTTTGGTTTACCTGCACACCAGCTCCTCCTAAACATCCAGCTTCAAATAAAATTTTCCAATCTTCATCAAATTTCAACCAAATTGTATAAATACCAAAACCAAAAAAATTTACTATTGATAACAACATTAAATAGGTTATTGCATTCCATTTGTAATTAGGAGCATATACATTTGCTCCACAAAATGCAGCCGTTTTTACAATAATTTGAAATGTTTGAACAACTTCTTGGTAGGGTGTGTTTTTAACTTTCATTTTCCAAAATAGAACAAAGTTCTTTCTAATATTACCAATATTAATAAAATCGATTTTTTAATTTTGATTTGTACAATTAGAAGACAAATTTTATACTGAAATTTAAATTAGGATCGTAATTGAGATTCATATTAAAATAAATATTTTGATGTGAAACTTGTTAAATTATGCGTAAGAAAGCAATTATCAAATTAATTAAAAATTAATGTAAGTCAATTGCAAAAACGACAAGGCAGATTGAGAGATCAATGTTTTAATAAGTGCAAATAACTAAAAAAAAAATAATATAGCATTATAGAACTGTGTATACTTTCGAACAAAGTTTTGGTGAAAAGCCTTTGTTTTTATGATAATGTTATGTTTCAATTAAGTATTTGCCATTGCTACACATATAAACTGAATTTGATTGATATACACTATTAATATTGAGAATCATAGATTGACGCTATGATTGCGCCAATTATTATATTATTTTTTATTTATTAAATATGAAAACGCGTGTCGTCTGACTGTTCTGATGTTAACCCGAAAAAATAATAAAAGTAAATTTAAAATAAGAATCATTGATAATCTAAAACTAAAAAAATAATATTAATAATAATTTACTTTTACATATACACCACAGCTTTTTATACTAGTGCATATAAATAAGGCCACGGCTATATTAAAATCTATCTCAAATTTTTTTTTGATATAATCTATTAGCAATAATTAACTTGATTTCGCAGGCTTTATGACAGTTTATACAATTCTTTACAAACGTCAAAAAAAAGCAAATCTGTTCTTTGTTAATTATATACAAATATGCAAACTTTGATTCTTATACACATTTCTGTAATATAATAAGACTGATCTCAGTTTATTCCTAATTCTAATTTAATTTTTTTTTTTATTTATTTTTTTTTAAGCGCTAACTTTTCAACTGTTAGGCTAATAAGCCTGTCTATACCATAGGTACATGTTGGAATAGGGGGTCATATTATATTATATTCGTGTTATTAGAATTGGTCTTATTGAATTCCACATACAATTTAAACATGAGATAGTACTAGGCCTTATAACATGTAGAACGTCTTAGATTTTCAATATTTACAATTCTATTTTTTGTTTATATTGTAATATTTTATATTTTACTTATATGGTATTCTATATCTGCGAGTTCTATTATTTAATTAAATTATTTGTTTATATTTTGCATTTGTTTATATTTTTATATTAAAGTATTTTTTATTAAAGATTTATAATTATTAATTATTGATTATGCCATTAATTTGAACCCAATGGCGAATGGTAGCTGAGTCGAGTCGAAAACCCGAAAAGTTTATTCACTTTCACTAGAATACGAACCCGGGCCCTTCCGTATGAAAGGTCGGCACTCAACCACTGTGCCACCCAGCTGTTAATTAAAGTAATAAATAATAATTAAAAATCAAATATTATATTTTAACATTTACCAAGGGTTTTTCTTAATTTTAAGTTTTAAATATTTGTAACTTAGCCGACGCATATATAATATTTCAAACGCAAACAGAAAGAGCTTAGTTTTGAAATTTACACAAAGCGATTTTCTAGTTTCCCTATTGTTTTTGGTTAAAGTCGGACAAAACTTTTGGGTAGTTGATAAACAATCTTTTTGAAGCAATATGAATATCTTCAGGACTAATAAATAAAGTTACTTACGGAAAGTTATATAATGGAGTAAGCTCCCAAAGAAATTCTGGTACCCTGCTGACATATCTTCAGACTATGTTACAAAGTTGAAATTAATATTAGGCAAGTAAAGTAATATGGCAACGTTGTATGCAAGTTTTGTGATTTCTCTTGACTAAAGATGTCATACTGCCGAATCCTAGTACTTGTCTTTGCAGCTATACCTAAAAACACAAGGTAGAAATTAAAATCCATATGTAATATTTATATGGCAAACAATTTTTAAAAATTTTGAAAATGTTGTTCCTTATTGATAGGAAACTGGTAAGCAAAGTTCTCAATTCGATAAATGTAGTCTAGTGAAGCTACGAGGTTGAAATTAAAAATGGGTTAGTAAAATATTAGAAAAAGTGCGCTGGCAAAGTTTAACTTGGACCAACTATTGGCGTGGGCCAAATTTTTTCTTTAAATTTTCAGTTTTTTATTTTTTTTAGTTGTTTTGTTTTTTTGTTGTTTCTAAAAAAATTATAGGGTTAAGCAGGCCTAATGAAAAACTAGATATGAAAAGTATTTTCTCCTCTTAAAACGATTTTGTGGTGTTAAAAATTAAAAAGTTAAAAATCTTGATGCTATCTTTATGAAATTTATAATGTAGGTTACTGTAGATTAATGACAAAAAATATCTTTATTGTAAATGAGCGAAATCGGAGCATGGGTTGGCTGGGAGTTTTTGATCGTGTCAAAGCTAAACGAGCACATCTCCCACGTCGATAAAACTAGAAGCTTCAAATTAGATAAATTTGTATTTCTTCCGTTTTCTCTTCTGTCCTTGAATTTAAGATTTATTGAAGTGGTGGCTCGGGTAACTCCCAAGACTTTAAAAACTTATCTCCGAATTTATAAAAATTATGAGAAGTTCTATCTTATAAATACTATGTATCTAAGATTGTTTGAAATAGATTGATCGTTCAGGTACCTTCAACACACCTCCCAATACCTAAAAACCAAATTTTCAAAATTGATCAGGGTAAGAACTTGAAATTCGGTAGAAGATAGTTCTGTTTTGTTATTTATAAATTTTGCTAAAATCTGAGGTAACTTGAAGTGGTTGTTTGTGTAATACTCACGCGCCTTTCAATAATAATAAAAACTTTTATTTTTTTCATTTTATCCTATTAAAATTAACTTACAGTTTTAAGTTTAAAATGAATTTTATAGATGTACGCTATTATAAAGTCAGTTGCATAGACTTTTTGTTGTTTCGTTACTTGCTTTTCGATTCTCATGGATTATTATTTTAGTTTTTTTATTATTTCTATTTACATAAATAATTTAATTGTAACAAGTATTTAATTCTAACAATATAACTACTCAAAATTATTTTTAAAATCTATAGTTTAATTACTTTTGTATAGGTCTTTGTATTGTTGTTTAAATTTCATTTCATACAAGTCATACATAAGTAATAACGCTATTGAAAATAATAAAAAAAAAATTAATTGTTATACCTATAAGATATTCCTTTTCTGCAATGTTAATAACAAACGAGAAAGAGTGTAGACTGTGCCAACTCTGGGATACCTGTATGACCGTTATATTACCATTATATCATCCGGTAAATTACTTTTGGCAAAATTTCAAACATTCAGCTCTATTAGGTGTAGTATAAAATAAAAAAAGAAGTAATTGTATGGCAGCTACCCGAAGTCTCTGCAGTAGATCAACCAAATTTTGCAGAAACTTTAGCCATAACACTAAACTATTTCAGAAACCCAGCTTCAATAGGTATATAGAATTGCTAATATAAGGCAAGAAGTTGTAGGGCAGCTACCCGAACCCGTGTCCCAAAATGGCTGGATTTAAATAGCGATGACGGCTTGTGCATAAAAAAGAATTTGTGAAAATTTCAAAATCCTAGCTTCTTTCTTTTTTGAGTTATCGTGCGGATGGACGGACGAATGGACGGACGAATGGACGGACAGACTGACATACATAGCTAAATCAATTTATTTTTTGATTTTGACACGATCCATACACTTAAGTCTATATCTACCCCCCTCCTTCTCTGTGTCACAAACGTAATGACAAATTTATTTTTAAATAGTAATTAACCGTATGATATAATGTTTATACATATTACGGTCAAGAGGGTATCCCAGAGTTGACACAGTCTACTCTACTACACTGTTCCTCGTTTTTACATAATTTTTATGTAAATGTGAATAAATTTATAAAACATTATTTTTTTTTTTAGTTTAACATTTTCATTTATATTTAAAATTATTTTCGGTTTAACACAGTCCAGTCGTACGACAGCCTTCTTCCTAGTTAATAAATAAAATATTAAATTAGTAAGGCGCATCAATAGTTCCAACATAGAATAGGAGTAGTATACAATGTAATATTATATATAATTCAATACTCAAACTATATGTTTAGCAATGGGAAATATTGTAGGTATATAAACCTAACAATATGATAAAAACAAAAGCTTCATATATTTCACCAAAACTTTGTTCGAAAGTATACACAGTTCTATAATGCTTTATTTTTTTTTTACTATTTGCACTTACTAAAACCTTTGGTCTATAATTCTTCTTAGTTTTTTTTTGTAATTGCTGTCTTTTGCATAATTTATCAAGTTTCATATTAAAATATTTATTTTAATATGAATCTCAGTTGTGATACTAATTTAACTGTCAGTATAAAATTTGTCTTCTAATTGTACAAATTCAAATTAAACAAGTGATGAAAAAAACCCAACCGTTTTTAAAAGCACATTTTCAAAATTATACAGAGTTTCTTACTGCGTATTTTATCATTAATTTTTATAAAAATATATATAATATTATAATTCAGTTATTTTATCAATTTATTAATTATGACTAATAGTAAAAAAATATAATCCCAATTATAATATAAATCCTTAAAATATAATCCCAATGCACTCAAGAAAACCTGTTAACAAGTGCGAAGTATAATGTTAACGAGCTTCAATGTTAACGTTTAATTTTGGAAAAACATATACTGGTGAATAAGTTACTGTTTTATAAATCATAAAAGTTTTAATTTTGAAGACCTAGTAGCCCTTCAATCGGGAAGGTTCCCACATTTTTGCTTAGCAAACCTATGATGGATCTGCCTAACCCCTCCTGTTCCCATCTTTCGATTTCTATAGGTTCTAGGAAATCAATTGTGAACTCCACCAAAATTTGGAGTTTTACCTCGAAATTTTATTATCTAAGTAAAAATGGTTAAAACTAAGAGACAATTTCTTCAATATAAAGAAACCCTTTCAAAAATTTAAGAAAAACCTTTAACATATGTGGAAATATAATACTGAAGCTTCAAATTTTGTATATTTGTAAAATAAAATTTGAACAGTTATTCACATTATACTTAGGTGTTTAAAAATAGCAACATTTCAATTTTCAAGCCTTATACTTTCTAAACAGGGGACATGACAAAAAAATTTTCCTAACCGGCTCTTACTATTTTCGACTCTTGGAATTTTCGGGAGCTGTAGCTTCGTCGCCCTTCAAAATTAAGAAAAACTTTGACACATGTTGAAATATAATTCAAGAGATTTCAATTTTGTACACCACTAAAAAAAATTTTAACAGGTATCCAACTTACATGTGTTTAAAAATAGCGAAATATCAATTTTCGAGCTCTTATAGCTCCTAAACAGGGGGCTTGACAAAAAAATTTTGCTAACCGACTCTTACTAATTTCTGAGGATCTAACTTTTTTTAAAATTTCAAGACCCTAACTTAAACCGTTTAGAGGATATGTGGGGCGAAAAATTTAGTTTTGCATAATGGTAAATTTTAGTACCATATGGCAACCCAAAACATTTTTCTTTAAAAAATTTTTAAAGTTTATAAAACCAAGCTATATTGTGCCGTTTTCAGATTGAAAAAGTACCTAACAGAACTCTTGTTATAACAATTTAAAAATAGGGCTTTTTCAAACTTTGGAGGGCTGCAGCATCGCAGCAGGTAAGGCTACAGAAAAAGGTTCTTGTATAAAATTATTTATTTTGCAAAACCTTATTTTCTCTATTTTAAACGATGTAAAAGTTTTTGTAAACTGACGGACAGAGAGGAAACTATATAGGCACATTTTTACAAAATTTTTTGAAAATGTGTTAAAAACACACCATACGAAGAAATTGTTCAAATCTTTCAAATAATTGAAACAAAATACAGCAGGCAAACATATATGCTCCTACATACAAATTCAATGCAATAACCTATTTAATGCTGTTATCAATAGTAAATTTTTTTGGTTTTGCCTTTTATACAATTTGGTTGAAATTTGATGAAGATTGGAAAATTTTATTTGAGACTGGATGCTTAGCAGGCGCTGCTTTATAGGTAAAAAAAAGAATAACAAATTTGTTTATGTAAAAAATTCTTGAAATATATTGGAATAATTCGGTATTAATTAAATTTCTTGCCCGTGTTATAACATGTTTCAAAGAACAAGCTGCTAAAAACATTTAGTACATATTTGGCTCAAAAGCAGCGGAACACATCGCGCTATGCATTCTGTAGCAAAGTATAACTATTGATGAGTAGTGAGTTCACTTTCTTTTACCAAACTTTTACTAAACCTAAATGAATTTTTTGTTAATCAAAATTTTCAACCTTTTAAGCTTAAAGGTATTCGAACATTAAAAGAACTGTTTCTTATGCCAGCAATTTACTTTTGAATTAAAACAGTAACAAATTCTCAATATCTACCTATTTTCTAGATTTTAGGGGGCTAGTACTACTTTAATACATTCTATACATTCTTTTTTATTTTATTTTATAATTTTTAGTTTTATTTAAATTTCTTTTAAATATTTTGACAATTTCCAAGTTGGATCCAATTCATTAATATTGAAAATCGATTTATGTATCTATTAACTAATCATAAATTATTAAAATAATGCCTCTTAGTAAATTTATCTGAATTAATAGTAATTCTTATGATAATTTATATAATAGTAAAACGATATATACCTAGTTCTTTGTTAATGTTTCTTAATATATTTTTACATACACACATACATAATAATATGAAAATATATGGTAGTAAATCTAATTAAAACGACGAAGAGTGTAGTAGAGTAGACAGTGTCAACTCTGGGATACCCGTATGACCGTTATGTAAACATTATATCATTATTCTTATAAACATTAATTACTTTTGGCAAAATTTCAAACGTACCAGCTTTGTTAGGTGTAGAGTAATGCATATAAGGGAAGAAGGTGTACGGCAGCTACTCGAACCTTCTGCAGTAGACCAATTAAATTTTGCTGTAACTTTGGCTATTACACTACACTATTTTTAGCAAAATTTTAGACACCCAGCTTCATTAGGTGTAGTTTAATGCTCATATAAAAGAAGGAGTTGTATGGCAGCTACTCGAACCCTCTACAGTAGACCAACCAAATTTTTCAGAAACTTTGGTCATTACACTAAACTATTTTTGGCAAAATTTCAGACACCCAGCTTTCATAGGTATAGAGTAATGCTCATATAAAAGAAGGAGTTGTATGGCAGCTACTCGAACCCTCTACAGTAGACCAACCAAATTTTTCAGAAACTTTGGTCATTACACTAAACTATTTTTGGCAAAATTTCAGATACCCAGCTTTCATAGGTATAGAGTAATGCTCATATAAAATAAGAAGTTGTATGGCAACTACTCGAACCCTCTGCAGTAAGTAGACCAACCAAATTTTGCAGTAACTTTAAATTGAAATTTTCCAAAACACCCTGTATTTATTATTATACCGTTAGAAAGGTCTCTTAACATTTTTTTCAGCGGTATATAATAAGTATGGCATATAATGACAAATAGCCTTACCAGAGAACATAAATACAAAACTGACATAATTATTTTATTAAAAAATACATTTTCATACTTTATTTCTCATACATTTATTGTGCCTTGGGGCTTTCTTGTTGAAATATGTATGTAAAATAGTAAGTAGGATGCAATTAAGAGATGGGTTTTAGTAATTTGTTTGGAGATGAAATTTTTATCCTCGTAGTATAATTAGTTTTAAAAGTATTTTGGAGATATGTATGTAAAAATATAATTAGAAAGAATCTTAGAGTTGGCTACAAACCAGAATTATGAGCTTTTTCCAGAATATTTATAAACATATATGTACACAAGAATATGAATTAGGAGGGATTTTAGAGTTGGATTCAACTTTGGAAGTTAGGGTTGGATTATTATATTCCATATTTATCTGGAAAAGCGGAAATCTTGATTTAGAATCCAACTCTAAAATGTCTTTTAATTCATATTCTTGTGTACATACACATAAAAAAATTTTGGAAAAATCGGCAATCCTGATTTTGAATCCAAATCAAAAATCCCTCCTAATTCAGATTCTTGTGTACATATATGGTGTTTGGTAACACATGCCGATTGGTCAAAAAAATTTTTTGGAAGTAATTTTGGAAAGAACTTTGTACTGCTTTGAATTACATAAAGTTTCAAAAAATGACTAGAATATTCCTAGAACAATCGTTTTACAAAAATTGCTTTTATAAATTTTAAAATTTACACCGTGTGTAATTTTTGGGTTAACTTTTTGCAGTAACATCAACTTCAATTAAACTCCATTGAGAGGCGCAGCAACGCGCACCGGGTATTGGCTAGTTATACATAAAGTAATAATTATGTGAAATATGAATTTGGAAGGCACCTTATCAGTAGACCAACCAAATTTTGCAAAAACTTTGGCCATAAAACTAAACTATTTTCGGCCAATTTCAGACACCCAACTTGATTAGGTGTAGAGTAATGCTCATATAAAAGAAGGAGTTGTATGGCAGCCACCCGAATCCTCTGCAGTAGAACAGCAAAATTTTTCAGAAACTATGGCTATAAAACTAAACTGCTTTTGGAAAAATTTCAGACACGCAGCTGTAATAGGCACAGAGTAATATTCGAGGAAGATTATAGTTGCCCTTGTCAACTTTTAGATAACCGTGCATACCCACTAGCCGTTATTTATTTGCCTTATACTATTATATATATTAAAAAAAAAATATAAAAAAGTAAAATAGTTAAAAAAATTTAACACATCCTGACCCATCATTTTCCCTTAAAAATGGGGAAGAGTATAGTAGAGTAGACTGTGTCAACTCTGAGATACCCGTATGACCGTTATATAACCATTAAATTTTTATTATTATAAACATTATTTACTTCTGGCAAAATTTCAAATATACCAGCTTTATTAGGTGTAGTGTAATGCTCATATAAAAGAAGGAGTTGTGTGGCAGCTAGCCGAACCCTCTGCAGTAGACCAACCAAATTTTGCAGTAACGAACTCACTGCACAGCAATCAAATTTTGCAGAAGCTTTCGCCATAAAACTAAACTACTTTTGGCAAAATTTCAGACACGCAGCTGTAATTGGTACAGAGTAAGGGTCATAAACAAGCGATAATAAAAAACCAAGGGTTTTTAAAAAAGCACAATATCAAAATAATATAGTGTTTCATACTAAGTATTTTATCGGAATATAATGTTCAAGCTTCAATATTAACGTTTAAATTACGAAATATATACGTTGGTGGCTGAGTTCCTACTTACTTCTAAAAACAGTAAATTTTTTATATTAAAATTCTAATAGCCCTTCAATTGGGAAGGTTGCTAAATTTCTCAAGGACCTAACTTCATCTAAACCCCGCGCCCCTCCCTCTCCATTTTTGTAGGTTCTGGAATTAAATTGTGAATTCCACAAAAATTTGGAATTTTACTAAAAATTATACTATCTAAGCAAAAATGGGTAAAACTGAGAGACACTTTCTTCAATTTAAAGAAGCGCTTTTATATTTAAGAAAAACCTTTAACATATGTTAAAATATAATGTTGGACCTTCAAATTTTGTATATTAATAAAAAAAAAACTGGACAGATATTCAAAAACTTTGTTAACCGACTCCTACTAATTTCTGAGCATCTAACTTTTACCAAAATCTCAAGACCCAAGCTTGAACCGTCAGAAGATATGTGTAGCCAAAAATTTTGCAAAAATTAAGTTTTGTGTAATGTTAAATTTTAGTAACGTATGGCAACCCTAAATATTTGCCTGTCAAAATTTATAAAGTTTATGAAACCAGCTATCGTTTGCCGTTTGCAGATTGAAAATATATCTAAGAGAACTCTTGTTATAACAATATAAATATAGGGCTTTTTCCAACTTTGGGGGGCTGTAGATCCGTAATAGATGGGGCTACAGAAAAAAATTCTTCTACGAAATTATTTATTATACAAAAATTTTTGAAAATGTGCTAAAAAGGAGTTGTATGGCAGCTACCCAAACCCATGGACCAAAATGGCTGGATTTAAAAAACAAAGACGGCTATCGCAGAAAAACGAATTTTGCGAAAATTTCAAGATCCTAGCTCCTTTAGTTTTGGAGTTATCGTGCGGAGGGGTGGACAGACATACATAGCTAAATCGATTTTTTTTTCGATTCTGATCCGATTCATACACTTGAGTCTATATCTACTTCTCTGCGTCCCAAACGTAATGGCAAATTTATTATGCCCTTTGACTTACAGTCATACGGGTATAAAAAAAAAAAAAAAAAAATTTAAATTCATTATCCCATTATTACAAACGTAGTGGCAAATTTATTATACCCTTTTGACTAATAGTCATACGGGTATAAATATTAGAAAACGAGGAAGATTAGTTGGTCTTGTTAACTTTTGGATACCGGTGGAATCTTAATATGATGTTGAAAATAAAGTGAACCATAAATTCTTTAATTTATAATATTAAAAACAACATATAAGAAAAGTCTTAAAATAAATACAAAAATTGGCTCACTCTAAACTAAAAGTTGGTTCAATTAATTAAGTGTAAGTTTGCCCTATTACTTTACTTGCTGATTTTCAATTGTAACCTCATATTTATAGATACATAAATGTAGGTGCTAAAACTAATTTGGCATTATAAAAAAGCAAATCACTAAACATCTCCGTTAACAAATCGCATCTATATAGCGTTTCATAACAGGACCTAAGGTATCTAAGAATCTCCAGTGTTTTAAATTTTATAACGAAATATTAATGATTGAAGTCGACACACAAACATTTAGTTGATATATAAATGTTTCAGCAATACAAACTATATTAAAGGAAATTAACCCTTTAATATTGGACATCATTACATTTCAATTTTGATTTTTTTACAGGAAGTCTTAAATATTTGCAAAATATCTAATATCATAATAATACACAAGAGTTGGCGAGACCTTGATAATGGTGATCTGAATTAAAGCTCTGCAAAGTATAGCCCCCGGGGTGTTATTTTCCATTTAATGAGAAATGACGTCCTGGGATTTTATTTCTCGTAGTAATTGAAAAATAAAGCCCCCAAAATATGGGAAATAAAGCCCAGGGTTCTATTTTAAGTTGAGCTACGACCTCTGTGAGAAATAAAGCCCCTAGGTATTATTTCTAATTTCAGTTGAACCTGCAAATGAAAAGAACGCAATGGTTTCATATGCTTTATGTTTTAATACGAATATAAACAGACTTTCTTGAACTATAATATCAAAAATAATTAGCACACATTTTGAAGTTCGAATCGAAATCAGGGGTATTCCCTTTTTTCCAAAATTCAAAAACAAATAATAATTTTACATGTACACTACATTTATACTACAAACTACACATATAACCCTGATTTTGTTACCAAAGTCTTGCATACATAAATAGCTCCACGGGCTGTCAATGGCTTTTTTATACCCTACACCTATAGAATAGGTAAAGGGGTATATTAACTTTGGTATGGTGTTTGTAACCACCTAAAGGAAGCGAGCTAGATATGGAAAAGTATATATATTTGTGATCAGCGTGACCGCCTTAGTCGATATAGCCATGTCCGTCCGTCCGTCCGTCCGTCCGTCCGTCCGTCCGTAGGCACGATAACTCAAAAAATAATGGAGCTATCTTGATGAAATTTTAACTGTAGGTTACTAGGACTGAAAGTACGGCGGGGATTGCATATGGGCGAAATCGGCCCATGGGTTCGGATTCTGGACCTTTTAATCGGTTTCAGGGCTGACGAACAAATATAAAAAATCACGATAACTCAACAACTAATGACGCTATCTTCATCAAATTTGTGCTGTAGGTTACTAGTAATGAAACTACTTCGGGAATTGCGTAAGGTCGGGATTGGACCATGGGTTCGGAACCTAGACCTTTTTGATCGAATTTAGGCCAAACGAGCATAATTCCGAAACCAATGAAGATAGAACCTCCAAATTTGGTATCAGGGTGTCCCTTCCTATTTCCTAAGGAAGGACCATGGGTTCGGAACCTAGACCTTTTTGATCGAATTTAGGCCAAACGAGCATAATTCCGAAACCAATGAAGATAGAACCTCCAAATTTGGTATCAGGGTGTCCCTTCCTATTTCCTAAGTGTTTTGTGAATTTGGGTCCCATTGGAGTAGTGGGTCGGGGACCAGCCACACATTTCCGAAGACCTTAAAGCATATCTTTAAAATTAATAAAGATAACAACTTGAAAAAATGTAGAAGCTTCCAATTTGCCACAAGGGTGTTCTTTACTATCTCTTGCGTGTTCCCCTAATTTGGGATCAATTGGAGTGGTGGTTCTGTACCCCTCTCAGACCTCCCAAGTTTTAAAGCCTTATAATCGAAATTACTAAAAATAGTTACTTAAAATTAGGATAGACCGTTCAAATTGTGTACAAGGGTTAACTAGTACTATAAGTACAGCGCGGACTATATAAGGGCGAAATCAGCCCAACGGTTCGGATTCCGGGCCTTTTAATCGATGTCAGGGCTAAGGAACATATATAAAAAATCACGATAACTCAACAACTAATGAGGCTATCTTCATGAAATTTGTGCTGTAGGTTATTGGCAGCGAAACTACGGCGGTGATTACGTACCGTGAGGATTGGACAATGGGTTCGGAACTTAGAACTTTTTGATCGAATTTAGGCCAAACGAGCATAATTCCGAAACCAATGAAGATAGAACCTCCAAATTTGGTATCAGGGTGTCCCTTCCTATTTCGTAAGTGTCTTTGAAATTTGGGCCCCATTGGGGTAGTGGATCGGGGACCAGCCACTCAGTTCTTAGGCCCTTAAAGCATATTTTCGAAATTAATAAAGATAGTAACTTGAAACAAATGTAGAAGCTTCCAATTTGCCACAAGGGTGTTCTTTACTATTTCTTGCGTAACCCCCTAATTTAGGATCAATTGGAGTGGTGGTTCAGAACCTCTCTTAGACCCCCCAATGTGTAAAAGCTTATCATCGAAATTAATAAAACTAGTAACTTAAAATTAAGATAGAGGGTTCCAATTGTGTACAAGGGTTAACTAGTATTGAAAGTATGACGGGACTGCATATGGGCGAAATCGTACCATAATTTCGGGTCCTGGAACCCTTGAAAAGTTCAAGGACTGACAAACATATATCTTAAAAACACCATAACTCAAAAAATAATGCCGGTATTTTGATGAAATTTAACAGTAGGTTACTAGTAATGAAAGTACCATGGGAATTGGTTGTGGTCGAGTTTAATTTCGAAGCCAAAGAATATATTTCCTATGTCCTATGTGTCTCCGAAATCTAGACTTAATTGTAGTGGTTCAGCTATGTTCAAAGGTACTTGCTGCATTTATGTAAAATTTATTTGAATATTTAAATGAATTATATGAAAAGGTGTAAATTTTTAATTGTATTTTAGAAATACATTTATTGCATATTTTTCTTTTATAAGCTTTTCTATTAGGTATATAAACTAACCATTTAAAATAATTGATATTTTAAAAATTTGGATTATTAAATATATTATGCTTTGATTATCTTTTTATCACAAAATTTAATAATTAGAATTTTTTTGAATTGGAATAAATATATTTTCATTTATTTCAAGTTTGTTTGTTTTTTAATATTTTTAAATAGATAAATTAGTAAGAATTTGTATTATTTTTTAATAGGTAGGGTAATTAGAAAATGTTTTTAGTATTATACAGTTAATTTGGTTAGCTATGTCTTACGATCAAATTAATAACAGCTTCTATGGTGTTAAAATGACTTATGGATATGTCCTTAAATTTGAACTAAATAGGTGTAGGGTATTTCTAAGTCGGTTGCACCGACTGACTGTTTCTTTACTTGTTTTTGCAAGAAAAGAGTACAATTTTATTTAAATTTATTCACATTTGACATGATTTTAGTCTTACAAAATAAAAACATATCATCATATAATTTATTAGTCATTTTATAAAACGTCAAATTTTGGAACACTGCACAGAACACATAAATTTAACGTTTGTAACGCATCGATCTAGACGAGCTAGATATAGTGTCAAGGGTACGTATCGGCTCAGAATCGAAAAATGAGTCGATCTAGCTATGTGTGTCTGTCCGTCCGTCCGTCCGTCCGTCCGTCTGTGTGTCAGCACGATAACTCAAAAACTAAAAGAGCTACAGTTTTGAAATTTTCACAAAATATTTTTCAATCAACTTCTAGGTTCCCTATTTTTTTTGGTTAAGATCAGACCAAAACTTCGGGTAGCTCTCGAACAACTAACTTTTTCAACTCTAACATTTTCATACAAAAATTTTAAATTTTGCTATGCATCTTGTATTTAACATGAAATTATATGAATTTTGTTTTTTTGTTTTTTTGTTTTTTGTTTTTTATGTAGATAACGATTTCGAGTTAGAATTTCATATGATTTAAATGATGCGTAGTTTATTTAAGATAAGCAAAAAAGATGACAAAGATTTTTTTTAAGTAAATGGCTTATTGATATTGATAGATTGATAGATTATGGATATGATGATTATTATATGAATATGATCATAATGAAGTTGATTTTGCTTAAGTTTAATATATTGGTGAATTAAAAATTAATTATAAGAGATAGAATTGAAAAATTAGAGCAAGAGTTTTGAAAATCACACAAAACCTTTTTTGGACATTTTTGAGGTTCCCTATTCTTTTTGTTTAAGACCAGATCAAGGTTTTGGGGAGCTGCCACACAACTTCTTTGCACCAATATGAATTTCTTAGAAACTGATTATACTACGAGGATGAAAATTACACACTGTTAGTTATATAATGGATCGAGCACTTATATGAAGTTTCAAAATGTTACGGACCCGTTTTCGGGCAGCTGCCATACAAAGTAATCAATTCGATAACTGTGAATCTAATGAAGCTACGAGGTTAAAATCAAAACTGAGCAGATAAAGTAATAGGACAACAATTGCTTTGATTGTTTAAATGTTTTGAATTACAAATTAAACAGTTCCAAATTTTGATGTTTTATAAAAACAAATCAATTCTATGATATATTTTTGTTGTGTAAGACTAATAACGGGCTGCCAATATTTTTTTTTGTGTGAAACAACAGCACAATTTTATTTAAATTGCATACCAATAGAGCAGTTCCAAATTGTAACGTGTTATAAAATGACAAATCAATTATAATATGATTTCGTTATGTAAGACTGAAATCGAACCAAATGTGTGTAAATTTATATAAAACGAGGAAGAGTGTAGTAGAGTAGACTGTGTCAACTCGGGGATACCCGTATGACCGTAACATATACATTATATCATCTGGTTAATTACTTTTGGCAAAATTTCAAACATTACAGCTTTATAAAGTGTAGTGTAATGCATGCTCATATAAAAGAAGGAGTTGTATGGCAGCTACTCGAACCCACCGCAGTAGACCAACCAAATTTTGCAAAAACTTTGGCCATAAAACTAAACTACTTTTGGCAAAATTTCAGACACGGAGCTGTAATGGGTACGGAGTAATACTCATATAAAAAAAGAAGTTGTATGGCAGCTACCGGAGCCCATGGACCAAAATGGCTGGATTTAAATAGCGATGACGGGTATTGCAAAAAAAACGAATTTGAAATTAAATATATTTCGATTCTGATCCGATCCATACACTTGAGTCTATATCTACCCCCCTCCTTCTCTGCGGCACAAACGTAATGGCAAATTTATTATTCCCTTTGACTATATAGTCATACAGGTATTATTAATATGAATTGAATTTTATTTTATTTTTGTTTAAATTGTAATAGGAAAGCAGGTAAGATATTCAGACAAAACTTAATCTTTTATTACAATTTTAAAGTAATAAAAAGATTAAGTTTTTAGTTTCTCACTATTTAAATTGACAACACGTTCCAAAATCTCAATTTTTATTTTTTGAGCAATATTTATACAAAATGTTAAATATTTGTCGAAGTATTAGAAATTTTATAAAGTAACTAGGTATTACAAAGTGCTTTCTAATGCTAAAATAGATAAAATACTCTAACAAAAATGCCAAAAAAATCAGGAGTCCTACTAATATCTATTTAATATAAAGATTCCATACCTGGAATCTTTAAACCAACCATTATAGGAATATTAAATCGCAATATAAAAAAAGTTTTTTTTCTTATATTAAAAAAAATTTAAATGTATTACAAAAAATATTACAATGTTCATAACAAAATTACAAATAATACTTACTTACCAATTTATTGGAATTTTCATGAATTTCGAAGATAAGCTTCTTAATTTTGCCGCGCAGTTTCATTACTAGTAACCTACAGCACAAGTTCCATAAAAGCAGCGCCATTAGTTGTTAAGATATCCTGATTTATTTTATGTGTTCTTTAGCCCTTAGATCGGTCAAAAGGTTCAGTTAATATTTCATCGAGATAGCTCCATTAATATTTGACTTATCGTGTTTTTTGGATATATGTTCGTTAGCCCTTGAACCGATCAAAAGTTCTAGAACCCGAAACCAAGATCGGTTTTCGCCCATATGCAGTCCCCGTCATTGTTTAAATACATGTTAACCCTTGTACACAGTTGGAAGTTCTATTTTAATTTGAAGCTCCTTTTTTTATTAATTTCAATGATTTTCAATTCCTTAAAGCATATGGTCTTCGGAGCTGTGTGCATGGTCTCCGACTTACTTCTCCAATTAGTCCTAAATTTCAAGTACTCTAAGGACATAGGTAGAGGCACAGTGATACCAAATTTGGAGGTTCTATCTTCACTGGTTTCGGAGTCATGCCTGTTTGACCTAAATTCCTTCAAAAATTTCTAGAACCCATAGTCCGATCGCGACCGTACGCAATCTCCGCAGTATTCTCGTTACTAGTAACCTACAGCACAAATTTCATGAAGGTAGCGCTATTCGTTGTTGAGTTATGCTGATTTTTGTTAGCCCTTAAACGATTAAAATGTCCAGAATCCGAACCTATGGGCCGATTTCGCCGATATGGAATCCCAGCCGTACTTTAAGTCTTAGTAACCTACAGATAAAATTTCATCAAGATGCTCCATTAGTTTTTGAGTTTTCGTGCCTACGGACGAACAGCCGGACGGTCGACTCAGGAAGTCACACTGATCACAAGTATATATACTTGTCCATATATAACTCACCTACTTTAGGTGGTTGCAAACACCATGCCAAAGTGCCTTTTCCTATTTCATATAAAAATAAATGAGAATGTTAAACGAAAATTATTATTAATTTTATTTACAAAGAACCAAAGGTTTTTAAAAAGCACATTTTCAAAATTATATATGGTTTCTTACAGAGTATTTTATCATTTATTTTTATAAAAATACATATAAAAATAAATGATAATATTTTAATTTAGTTATTTCATCAATTTATTAATTATGAATAATAGTGAAATCAATACTTAGAATATAATCCCAATGCACTCCAGAAAACCTGTTAACAAGTGCGAAATATAATGTTGGACCTTCAATATTAACGTTTAAATAACTTGTCTAGTTTTAATTTTAATCTCGTTGCTTCATTTGCAGTTATCCAATTGTCAACTTGGTATGGGAGCTCCCCAAAAATGAAGCCGTAACATTTTGAATTTCATATAAGTGCTTAGTGCTTTCATATAAGTTCTATTATATAAATAACCTTGTTTGATTTGCATCCTCCAAGCGTTATTAGTTTTGAAGAATTGGTCCGATTTTAACCACAAACAACAGGGAACCTAGAAATTGTCTTAAAATGAGTTTGTGTGAATTGCAAAACTCTAGCCTGTTTAGTTTTTGAATTATCGTGCTAAAACACGGACGGACGGTCCGACACACATAGCTAGATCGATTTATTTTTCGATGCTGATCCGATACGTGTTTTTGACACTTTATCTACCTTATCCTGATCGATGCTCTACAAACGGAGGGACAATTTTAATATTCCCGTGGGCTTATGAATGGGTATAAAAATTTATTACTCTTTAAATAAGAAATTTTTATTCTTCAAAATATATACATAATAGATAAAAATAATTATACGCTTTCTTTGTTTGGTTCCCATTTTGAAGGAACAATACTCATCCTCATATACAATTATCATGCAATCATAGAAAAACGAGGAAGAGTGTAGTAGAGTAGACTGTGTCAACTCTGGGATACCCGTATGGCCGTAACATATACATTATATCATCCGGTTAATTACTTTTGGCAAAATTTCAAACACACAGCTTTATTAAGTGTAGTGTAATTCTCATATAAAAGAAGGTGTTGTATGGCAGCTACTCGAACTCTCTGCAGTAGACCAACCAAATTTTGCAGAAAGTTTGGCCATAAAACTAAACTACTTTTGGTAAAATTTCAGACACGAAGCTGCAATAGGTACAGAGTAATATTCATATAAAAAAAGAAGTTGTATAGCAGCTACCCGAACCCATGGACCAAAATGGCTGGATTTATTTTACCATAACTTTGTTCGAAAGTAAACGCTATATAATGCTTTATTGTATTCTTGAAAATTATTTACACCTAATAAAACCTTTGGTCTCAAAATCCACCTAGTCTTGTTGTAATTGACTGACATTAATTTTTAATTAATTTTTTTATTTGCTGCCTTATGAATAAATTAAGTTTCAAATTCAAATATTTATTTATTAACACTTTGTATAAACACTCAGTATAAAGTTTGTCTTCTTATTGTGAAAATCAAAATCAAAAATCGAATTTATTAATATTAGTAATATTGTAAAGAATTTTTGCTCTTTTTTGCAAAATGAAAGCTAAAAAAACACCATACGGAGAAATTGTTCAAATCTTTCAAATAATTGAAAAAGGCGCTGTATTTTGTGGAGTAAATATTTATAATCCTAATTACAAATGGAATGCAATAACTTTTATAATGCTATCATCACTTGCAAATTTTTTCTTTTTTGTTTTCTATACAATTTTTTTGAAATTTAATGAAGATTGGAAAATTTTATTTGAGACTGGATGCTTAGCAGGCGCTGCTTTTCAGGTATACCAAAGAAATTTTTAGATGTGAATCCTAATTTTTACCAATTTTTGTATTTGAACTAAATTGGTAATTGTTATGATCTTGTTTAAATAAACAGCTATTTAATGTTTTAATAAGAAATCAACATGAACGCTCAAATGATCTATCTACTTTCTAGAGTATTCTAAATTTCTAAGCAATTTTTTTTTTTGAACAAATGCAACATGGACAAATTGCAGAAATTCGACAAAATTCCAAAAAAACGAGAAAGATTAAAGAAGTCTATGTTAACGTCACATTACTGCAAAGTGAAATCTAATCATAATATGTCTGGGTTTAAAAAATTTAAAATTTTTGTTAAATTATTTAAGGCATCATTTTCAAAAGATTTTACCCCATCCTTTCTTACAAAATTTTAAAGTTCTAGATTTGTTATATGATATCATGCAGACGGATGGACGGAAAAAAGTTCTCTCAAGTGAAACAGACAAAATTATTTTTCTATTACATGTTAACTGCTTAACTCTTAGGTTAATAAGCCTGTCTATACCGCAGAATGATATATATATATATACACAGAAAGATCTATACCACAGGATATAAAATATTATTATTAGAATTTATTCTAATGAATTCCACGGTGACATGTCTAGCTCCCTTTGTCATAAGTCCCTAGGGAGCTGTGACATGTCACCGAATTCCACATACAAGTTTAACATGAAATAAAACTGCGCCTTTTAAAATACAGAAACTTCTTAGATCTTCAAAAAATACAATGCTTTTTGTTATACATAATATTGTAATAAATTTATATTGGATAATAAGGCATTTCTATATCTGTGATTTGTATTATTTAACTAAATTTTTGAGTCTGTGTATATTTTTATATCCTACACCTATAGAATAAGTAAAAGGGTATATTAACTTTGGTATGGTATTTGTAATCACCTAAAGAAATCGAGCTAGATATGGAAAAGTATATATATTTCAGAACAGCGTGACCTCCTGAGTCGATATAGCCATGTCCGTCCGTCCGTAGGCACAATAACTCAAAATATAATGGAGCTATCTAGATGAAATTGTAAATGTAGGTTACTTGGACTGAAATTACGACGGGGATTGCATATGGGCGAAATCGGCCCATGGGTTCGGATTCTGGACCTTTTAATCGATCGAAGGACTAACGAACATATATAAAAAATCACGATAACTCAACAACTATTGACGCTATCTTTATCAAGTTTGTGCTGCAGGTTACTAGTAATGAAACTACGGCGGAGACTGCATACGTTCGGGATTCGACCATGGGTTCGGAACCTAGAACTTTTTGATCGAATTTAGGATAAAACGAGCATAATTCCGAAACCAATGAAGATAGAACCTCCAAATTTAATATCAGGGTGTCTCTTCCTATTTCCTTAGTGTCCTTGAAATTTGGGCTCCGTGGTGAAAATTATATTTGGGAGTGGTGAGTCGGGGACCATCCACACATTTCCGAAGACCTTAAAGCATATCTTTAAAATTAATAAAGATAGCAACTTGAAAAAATGTAGAAGCTTCAAATTTGCCACAAGGTTGTTCTTTACTATTTCTTGTGTGTGACCCTAATTTGGGATCAATTGGAGTAGTGGTTCAGTACTCCTCTTAGACCTACCAAGGTTTAAAAGCTTATCATCGAAATCAATAAAACTAATAACTTAAAATTAAAATAGAACGTTCCAATTGTGTACAAGGGATAACTAGTATTGAAAGTATGACGGGGACTGCATATGGGCGAAATCGTACCATGGTTTTGGGTTCTGGAACCTTTGAAAAGTTCAAGGGCTATACGACATTGTGTACAATACTTAAGCTATATTCAAAGGTACTTGCTGTATTTATGTAAAATTTATTTTTATATTTAAATGAATTATATGAAAAGTTCCAAATTTGTAATTGTATTTTAGAAATACATTTATTGCACATTTTTCTTTTATAAACTTTTCTAATAGGTACATAAACTAACAATTTAAAATAATTGCAATTTTGAAAAATTTTAGTTATTAAATATATTATGCTTTGATTAGGTTTTTAGTCATAAAATTTAATAATTCAAATTTTTTCACTTTTGTAATTGAATTGAAATAAATATATTTTCATTTATTTCAACTTTTTTTAATTTATTTGATTTATTTAATATTTTTAAATAGATAAATTAGTAAGAATTTGTAATATTTTTGAATAGATAAAGTAATTAGAAAATGGTTTTAGTATTACAAAGTTAATTTGGTTAGCTATGTCTTACGATCAAACTAATAAGAGCTTTTGTGGTTTTAAAATGACTTATTCATATCTCATTAAATTAGAACCAAATAGGTGTAGGGTATTTCTATTATATTTTATATTGATTTATATATTGTAGGTGTAGGGTTTTATATTATTACTGTTTCTTTACTTGTTTTTAAACTTCATAGCACTAGAATCGGTTTTGCAAATTAAGAATACTTACTCTCAAAATTTCATTCGTACGGCTATCCTAATGAACGGTAAGATTGCACTGTCGAACCTTATTTGTTGTTATTTGTTGCATTTTTTTTTCATAACTTGTTACTATTTTTGCAAATTTTTCTAATTATCAAATCCAGTTAAATATTAGTTCATCTTAATATTTTAGGCATTTATTAAGTTTTTAACGGCATTATATTATATGGAGGAAATAAGGCAGTTAAAGCATGAAATATTTCGCATATATAAAGTTTATGAAAATATCAATAACAAATACAGAAAAATTTTAGAAGAAGGAACTGCTAAAATAAAGTTAATTATATTTTTAAATGCAACTGGATGGGCTTTAATTGGATCGTCAATTTTATTCATTCCTTTGTACTTTAAGTTTTTCTTAAATGAAAGAATTTTGGTTATAAATTTTTTTATCCCGAAACTAAATCCAGATACAGAATTTGGATATATTTCATTATGTTTAATTCAAAGCGTCAGTATAATATTTGGTGTAGTTGGAAACAGTGCCGCAGATATTTTTTTCATATTACATGCTTTAATTTTGTGCGTATATTCAGATATTATAGAACAAACAATTATTGAATTTAACGATTTTGTTAATCAAAATAGTTCGACTAAAGAAGAAATTCGATTGAAATTTAAAGATATAACAATCTTGCTACAAGAATGCTCAAGGTCAATAAGTTAATTTTATTTAATTAAAATTGTATTTTTAATAAATATTTTATTATTTTAATGGTTATAAAATATAAAACTTTTTAGTTATGCAGATATAATTGTAAGTTTAGTAGCTTTCGTAGTGAATTTTCAAGTAGCTTGTGCAGCATACAGTGCAATTTTTTCTATTTATATTACATTAGAAGGAAATTGGCCAGCTTCATCGGTTTTTTTCCTTATTAGTATGACGCAACTTTATGTTTATTGCATCATAGGAACCTTTGTTCAAATAGCAGTAATTTAAAAAATAATATAAAATTAACTTGATGCTATATTTTTTTATAAATTATTTAAAAGGCTGACAAAACACTTCAATCATTATATGAAATAGAATGGTATCAACTGAATATAAGAGATCAAAAAATGGTTAAATATATGCTGCTAAAAGCTCAAAATCCGACATTATTTACAGTTTCTGGTCTTGCCGATTTATCAGTCAATATGGCTTTGCAGGTAAAATATTTAATTATGAAATTGGAGAAAGCACATAAATTTAAAATAATTGTTTTAGGTCACAAAAACTGTGTATAGTTTTGTAATGATGTTGATAGGTTTTCGTTAATAACTTTCAACATTTACTGATTGTTTGCAGATGGTTTATAATCATCAATAATAAAAGAAGATTAGAGTTTATAGGGATCTATAAAATAATTTTAATATACGTACATTTAAAATATATTTCTAATAAGTAAGGAATAGTGACATAAAATAAAAGCAAATCATTTATTTAGAACGGATTAACGCAAAAGCTGCAAAAAACGAGGACTACTATGATGTTTAAAATAAAACAACTCACAAATTCCCTTATGATATTATGTTAAAAACACAAAAAAATTTGTTTCTCACATACTCGAAAAACTAACAAACAAAAGCAAGTGATGAAACCAAGGGTTTTTAAAAAAAGCACATTTTTAAAATTTTATAGTATTTCATACTAAGTAGTTTATCATTTATTTTTATAAAAATATTATATAGAAATAATTGATAATATTATAATTTAGTTATATTATCAATAGTGATATTAATTCTTAGAATATAATGCACTCAATGTACTCAAGAAAACTAGTTAACAAGTGGAGAATATAATGTTGTAATTTCAATGTTAACATTTAACTTAGGAAATAAATACACTTGTGACTAAGTTACTGCTTACTTATAAAAACAGTAAATTTTTAATTTTTAAGTCCTAATAGCCCCTCAATGGGGAAGCTTCCCTTATATTACTAAGTAAACTTAAGATGATTCTCGAGGATCTAACCCCGCCCCTCCCCCATTCTCATATTTTTTAGGTTCTATGAATGAAATTGTGAATTCCACCAAAATTTGGAACTTTATTAAGAATTTTATTATTTAAGGAAAAATTTTTAACTAAGAGACACTTTCTCCAATTTAAAGAATCTGGTTTAAAATTTAAGAAAAACTTAAAATTTAGTATGTTTGTAAAAATTTTATATATTTAAAATATAGGTGGCGTATAGGTAGTAGGTGGATATTTGAATTACAGTTGCTTCAAAATTTCAATTTTCGACCCCTTAAAGCTCCTAAAGAGGATATGACAAAAAATTTTGTTTACCGACTCCTATGAATTTCTGAGAATCTAATTTCTCCTAGAATTTCAATTTTCTAGCTTGATCCGTGGGACAAAATATTTGCAAAAATTGGGTTTAGCGTAAGGGTTAATTTTAATGCCAATAAAAGCCATAAAAGCAATTTATTTTTGTAAAGCCTATAAAAGCAGCTCTCTTTTACCATTCCTAGATTGAAAATATATCCTACAGAACTCTTGTTAAACCAATTGAAATATAGGAATTTTAAATCTTTTTTAGAATTTGCGGGGAAGGAAGTTCGTTATCCTTCAAAATACAAAAAATATTTGACACATGTTGAAATCAACATTGAATTTTGTAAATTACTAAAAAAACTTTGAACAGGTATTCAAGTTACAGGTTTTTAAAATAACAAAATTTCTTTTTACGAGTCCTTATAGCTCCTAAACAGGGGGCGTTACAAAAAACTGTTGTTAACTGACTCCTACTAATTTCTGAGGATCTCATTTCTTACAAAATATAATACTTTACCGCAATAATATAAATTTGAAAAGCTTCTTAGTACATATTATTAATAACTAGCTGTCGGGCAGTCATAGAATTGTGGAATTCATTATATTAAATCAATCGTTCGAGTTGTTGACAAAATTGTTGCGATAATTTTTATTATGTATAGAAGAAAAATTATTTTTCATGCAATATTAGGGTAACATAAATTACACAAAATAAATTTTGGAAATCCACACGCATTAATAGCTCTGAATTTCGAGCACAGGGCCAATACCAATTGTATTTTAAGAAATATTATTTTTTTTTTTGAATTTTTTGCAAACATTCTTTGGATCAGATCAGAATCAAAATTATAAATATTGTATGTTCAATATCTGGTTAGTCTACTGTGGGTGGGTGGGCATTACTCTTTAGCTTTTGAAGCTGGGTGACTGAAATTTTGCCAAAAATAGTTTATTTTTATAACAAAAGTTTGTTCAAAGTTGGTTCGAGTAGCTGCCATACAACAACTTATTTTAAATGAGCATTAAATGAGCATCTACACCTATTCAACTTGGGTGTCTGAAATTTTGTCAAACATAGTTAAACCTAATAAAGTTGGTATATTTGAAATTTTGCCAAAAGTAATTAATGTTTATAATAATAATGATATACTGTTTATATAACTCTCATAAGGGTATTCCAGAATTGACACAGTCTACTTTACTACACTCTTCCTCGTTATACCCGTGCATACATATATGACATCGGGTATATTAGATTTGCTCCTCCGTTTGTAACGCATCGATCTAGACGAGCTAGATATAGTGTCAAGGGTACGTATCGGCTCAGAATCGAAAAATGAGTCGATCTAGCTATGTCTGTCTGCCCGTCCGTCTGTGTGTCAGCACGATAACTCAAAAACTAAAAGAGCTACAGTTTTGAAATTTTCACAAAATATTTTTCAATCAATTTCTAGGTTCCCTATTTTTTTTGGTTAAGATCGGACCATAACTTTGGGTAGCTCTCGAACAACAAACTTTTTCAACTCCAACATTTTCATACAAAAATTTGAAATCTTGACATGAAATTATATGAATTAGTATTTAACATGAAATTATATGAATTTTGTTTTTTTGTTTTTTTGTTTTTTTGTTTTTTGTTTTTGTTACAAAAAGTAGATAACGATTTCGAGTTAGGATTTCATATGATTTAAATGATGCGTAGTTTATTTAAGATAAGCAAAAAGGAACACAAAGATTTTTTTTAAGTAAATGGCCTATTGATATTGATAGGAATAATCATTATGAATATGATGATTATTATCTATCATTATGATCATTATATGAATATGATCATATGAAGCTTATTTTGCTTATTTTAATATATTGGTGAATTAAAAATTAATTATAAGAGATAGAATTGAAAAATTAGAGCAAGAGTTTTGAAAATCACACAAAACATTTTTTGGACATTTTTGAGGTTCCCTATTCTTTTTGTTTAAGACCAGATCAAGGTTTTGGGGAGCTGCCACACAACTTCTTTGCACTAATATGAATTTCTTAGAAACTGATTATACTACGAGGATGAAAATTACACACTGTCTATATACTGGATCGAGCACTTATATGAAGTTTCAAAATGTTACGGCCCTATTTTCGGGGGGCTGCTATACAACTTCTTTGCACCAATATGAATTTCTTGGAAACTGATAATACTACGAGGATAAAAATTACACACTGTTAGTTATATAAAGAATCGAGCACTTAAATGTTACGGACCCGTTTTCGGGCAGCTGCCATACAAAGTAATCAATTCGATAACTGTGCATCTAATGAAGCTACGAGGTTAAAATCAAAACTGGGCAGATAAAGTAATAGGACAAGTTAGTTGGCAAAGTTGGACATCACTCGGACCAACTTTTAGGGTGGGCTATTTTTTTTTTTTTTATGGGATAATAAGTTAATCAAAAATTATGGGATACCTAATAAGTTAAATATTTTTTAAACTATTTTACTTTCTTATATTTTTTTTGTAATATTTATAATAGCATAGGGGAAATAAATAACGGTTAGTTGGTATGCACGGGTATCTAAAAGTTGACAAGGGCAACTATAATCTTCCTCGTTTTGGCTATAGATACGTTACGAAAAAGTCCGCGAAAAAGCAATCGACTAAAATAGGATATGAAGTAATACAAAAGTAGCAGGTTAGTTCCAGATGCCAGAAATCAACAAAAATAGAAAATTATAAGATACATAAGTTTATGGTTTTATTGTGTATTGTACAATTTTTTTATTATGATATGTAATAAATTAAATCGAAAATGAAATTTTACATTACAAAATATTAATTTAAATTAAATATTTCACATGTAACTAATAAAAAAATAACAAAACCAAAAATATGTTCATCTTTACAAAATAAATTCTATGTATAAGTTTTATTTCTATTATCTAAAAAGCGAATTAGGTGTTCATTCTTTTTTTGAGTTGTCAGTTAAATATATATTCTATTTACATTAATAATTTAATTAGAACAAGTAATTAATTGTAACAATATAACTACTCAAGACTAGTTTTAATATCCATAGTTTCGTTACTTATGCTCTATTTAGATTTCATTTCATATGTATATCACAAGTCATACATAAGTAATAACGCTAAAACGAAAATAATAAAAAAAATTTAATTGTTATACCTATAAAATATTTCTATTCTGAAATGTATAAAATAACAAGTCATGAAAAAAACCAAAGTTTATAAAAAAGCACATTTCCAAAGTTATATAGTGTTACATATTGAGTATAATTTTGGAAATAGATATCTACACTGGTGACTAAGTTACTGCTTTTTTATAAATACAGTGCATTTTTAATTTTTAAGTCCAAATAGCCCGTCAATGGGGAAAGTTGCCAAATTTCTCAAGGATCTAACCTCACCCCTCCACCTCCATTGTTCTAGGAATTAAATTGTGAATTCCACCAAAATTTGGAGTTTTACTTAGAATTTTAGTATCTAAGCAAAAATGGGTAAAACTAAGAGACACTTTCTTCAATTTAAAAAACTGCTTTTAAATTTAAGGAGAAGCTTTAACATATGTTAAAATATAATGTTGGACTTTAAATTTTTGTATATTATCCAAAAATTGGACAGATATTCAAGTGACAGGTGCTTAAAAATAGCAAAATTTAAATTTTGGACCCCTTAGAGTTGCAGGGGCCGCAACAAAAAAATATTCTTAAACGACACCTACTAATTTCTGAGGATCTAACATCTCCAAAAGTTTTTATAGCTTGAGCCGTTCAGAAGTTATGTGGAGCCAAAAATTTTGCAAAAATTGAGTTTTAGATAACGTTAAATTTTAGTTCCGTATGGCAACCGAATAATTTTGTTAAGCTTATAAAAGCAGCTGCCTTTCGACGTTTTCAGATTGTAAATATACCTCATACAGATCTTGTTATATCATTTTAAATATAAGGTTTCTTCCGAATTTGAGAGCTGTAGCTTCGTAACGGGTGGGGAACACTAAGCAGATGAACCGCAAGTATGGAAATGGTCGAATGGTTAACGCGTTGGTCTAACCAGTCTTTGTATCTGTAGGAGTATGTATTTTGGGTTAAAATTTTGACCGATTTTTCGAAATTCTGCTTTGGCTTAAAAGAAAGCCCTAAAAAAATTTTGTTGAGTTCCATTAACCCATTGCGGCCCAACATCTTTTTACAGGTTTTTTCAATACTTTACTCTAAATTAGAAACGATTTCACCGGTTGACCTCAATTTTTTTATGTGTGAAGCAATTTGAAAATGGAGTTGAGTCTGTTAATAGTCGGTCCTACGTTTGGTCAAAAAAATTTACAATTTTTGGAAGTAAATTACGTCAAATTTTGGAAAGTAGTTTGTACTGCGTTGAATTACAGAAAGTTTCAAAAATTACTCGAATAATCCTAGAAAATCGTTTTAAAAAGATTGCTTTCATACATTTTAAAATTTACATGTGTTAACCGTGTGTAATTTTTGTGTTTACTTTTTGCAGTATCATCAACTTCAATTAAACCTCCATTGAGAGGCGCAGCAACGCGCACCGGGTATTAGCTAGTTATATTATAAAAACATAAATATTATGGTAAAAACAAGGCTACAAATATTTTAAGCCAAAACTTTTTTTAAAAGTAAAAACTGTTCACTTATTCTGAACAGAATAACTGTTCATTATTCAAAAAAAATAGTACCTTTTCGTTTTCTGTTTTAATTTTTTTTACTTTTTAAAACTTTAGTCCACTAATCTGCCTAGTCTTTTTTGTAATTGACTAACATTAATTTTTTAAATAATTTTGTAATTGCTATTTTATGCATAATTTAACAAGTTTCATATTAAAATATTTATTTATTAACACTTTGTATTAATATTCTCAGTTGTGATACTAATTTAACTGTCAGTATAAAATTTGTCTTCTAATTGTACAAATCAAAGGTATTAAACCCTATTGATTAATATTAATAATAGTTATTGTAAACCATTTTTACTCTCTTTTGCAAAATGAAAATTAAAAACACACCATACGAAGAAATTGTTCAAATCTTTCAAATAATTGAAAAATGTGCTGCATTTTGTGGGGCAAACATATATGCTCCTAAATATAAATGGAATGTCATTACCTATTTAATGCTGTTATCAATAGTAAATTTTTTTGGTTTCGCTTTTTATACAATTTGGTTGAAATTTGATGATGATTGGAAAATTTTATTTGAGACTGGATGCTTAGCAGGCGCTGCTTTACAGGTAAAAAAAAGGGTAACAAGTTTGGTTATGTAAAAGATTCTTTAAATTAATTGGAAAAATTCGGTATTAATAAAATTTCTTATCCGTGTTGCAATAAAATTTATATCGTGCAAGGAAAAAGATGCTTAGAACATGCTGCTCAAAAGTTGCGGAACCCATCGCGCTTTGCATTCTGTAGTATATTGTAAGAGTACTTACGATATAACAGAATGATATGACTTTTAGATATATAAAACTAATACGTATTTGCTTTAAAAATTTTATATCAATATTTCCTTCAATAATTATGACAGAAAATTCCATACAATATTGAGTTAATTTTCAAAATCCCCAAATGCATTCAAGTATATGTATTTTGTTGGATGTATTCAATTATAAAAAAATAAAATATTGATGTTGAACGTGTTTTATTTTAGAAAATAAAATATCCAAAATTTTCATAATAAGGACAAAAAATATTTTATTTATTTTTATGTAGATACTAAAATTTATTTATTAGTTTATGAATTAGTTTATTTCAGTTTTAAAAATCACAGAAGATTTTTTGGAAAATTTAAATAAATAGTAAAACTTTTTGGTATTAAAAATTGAGACTATGATTTACAGGATCATCCCTGTTTTAAGTTTTAATCAATTTCAGTGAAAAACTGAATTAATGGTATAGGCCCAATGTAAGCTTTGGTGCTCCGCTTGCTTCGCTTTGAAAAGCAAATAAACCAAGCAAAGTAACCAAAGCAATTTCAAATTTGCTCTGATACAAAGTCAAAATTAAAGTTTTTGGCTTTTTTTTCAATTTCACTGGTACCTTAAAAAATAAAATTTGTGTATACACTTACATTTAAATAAGTGTACAATAATATGATCTTAATAGTTTTTTAATCAACTCTAGCATCCATCCCGTTTAACTATTTTATGTATACATAAAAGGTATATGCATGTATAGTATATTTTAACAAGAATTAATTTAATATAGTCTGTAGAGGTTGCCGTAGTGTGGTCCCCAAACTCCCGCTAAACAAATTTTTGAAACTCTGGTTTTGAAATCGAATCTAATTTTTAATATTTATAATATATACGTATATTATTGTATTAGGGAGACAGCTTGTCGTATGACAGGTCTAAGTGTAAAAACCAAATTTTTTCCTGTTAAAATTTTTTATTGAATTTTAATGCTTTTGTCAAATAGATTTCATAATTTCATGATATTTACATATGAAACGTATTTCTCTTTTTAATTTTAATTTCATTGCATTAAAAAAAAAATTTTAAAAAATTTTGCCTTGGATTGAAATTGAACCTAAAATAAAATATAAAAAATAATTAGTCGCCACCGCTTTAACCACAATCGCTAATTCTTGCTAATGTTTGCAAACAGCAATTTTAAAGCAATCTTTTTTTAGAATAGATTTAGAATCTTATGTTCACCTTAGACTCAGAGAGAAATATAAACATAATATAACTCGGTTTAAAATATTTTCAAGTTAGCAACAATTTCAAATGGTTTAATCAAACCAGCGAAATTTTATATAATATTTTACCACAAAATGTGAACACTTTCTCAAATTTAGTGTACCCTTATGTACAGTACGGGTTCCTACGGGTATACAAATGAACGATAAGAATGCAGTGACGAACGAACCGTTTTTCTTTTTATTAAATTTCTTTTCATAACATATTACACTAATTTCTTAAATCTTTAAAATTATTTAAAAAAACTTTAAACAAAAATAAATATTTTTTCATCTTAATATTTTAGGGGTTTATTAAGTTTTTATCAGGAATATTTAATACCGAAGTTTTGAAGCAGTTAAAGGATAAAATATGTCACTTATATAAAGTTTATGAAAATGTCAATAACAAATACAGAAAAATTTTAGAAAAAGGAACTGCTAATATAAAATTAGTTGTAATTTTAAATGCTGCCGGGTGGGCTTTAACCGCATTTGCAATTTTGTTGATCCCTGTGTACTTTAAGTTTTTCTTACATGAAAAAATTTTGGTTATCAGTTTTTACGTCCCGAAACTAAGTCCAGATACAGAAGTTGGATATATTTCATTATGTTCGATTCAAAGTATGAGCATAATATTTGGTACAGTTGGAAACATTGCCGGAGATGCTTTTTTCATATTACATGCTTTAATTTTGTGCTTATATTCAGATATTATAGAACAAACAGTTATTGAATTTAACGAATTTATTAATGATGATAGTTCGACGAAAGAAGAAATCCGATTGAAATTTAAAGATATAACAATATTGCTACAAGAATACTCAAGGTCAATAATTTAATTTTATTTAATTATATTTTCATATTTATTTAATACTATCTAATACAAGGTGCGCGTTGCTGCGCTTCTCAATGGAGGTTTAATTTAAGTTGATCTAATTGCAAAAAGTTAACATAAAGATTACACATGGTGTAAATGTTATTTTAAGATGTATTAATGCAATTCTTTTTAAATGATTTTGCTAGGATTGTTCTATTAATTTTTTAAAGTTCCTGTAATCAAAAAAGTTCTAACTACTTCCCAAAATTGCACGTAATTTACTTCCAAAAATTTTTTTTGACCAATCGTAGGACCGACATGTGTTAACAAACACCAAGCCTGCTAACAGACTCAACTCTTTTTTCAAGGTACTCACGCATACAAAATTTGGAGTCAACAGGTCAAACCTCTTCAAATTTAAATTAAAATAACGAATTTATCTTTGGTCAAAACATTATTTTGTAAAATCGGACAAAATTTGGACCCAAAACTGTTAATAGTGTCAACTTAATTCTGAAGGAGCATCACATATACAAAATTTAAAGTCAATCGGTCAATTTCATTTTAGGACGGAAAAGTTTAAGTACTTGCACTACAGCCCCAACTTGGCGGTCCGTTAGAGCAAAATTTTTAGCCCAGGATTTCCTTCCGTACCCAAAAACCTCCATATACAAATTTTCATAAGAATCGGCTGAGCAGCTTATGAGTCTATAATATACATACAAACAAACAAACAAACAAACTTTCGCTTTTATATATATAGATTTTAATAATTTATTTATTGTATATAAAAAAAATGATTATTAACGTTTTAGTTATACAGATATAGTTGCTAGAGTGACAAGTGCCATAGTGAATTTTCAAATAGCTTGTGCAGCATACAGTGCAATTTTTTCCATTTATATTACCTTAGAAGGGAATTGGCCAGCTTCATCAGTTTTTTTTCTTATTAGTATGATGCAACTCTATGTTTATTGCATCATAGGAACCTTTGTTAAAATAGCAGTAATTTAAAAAATAATATAATATTAACTTGATGTTATAAGTTTTAGCACATTTTCAAGAATATTTGTAACAAATAGGCCTATAGAGTTTTACTATGTCCGTCCGTATGTTCACAAATCTTAAATCAAAATTTAACAACGGGTAGGAATTGCAAAAAACTAATTTAAAGGAAAGACGTGTTTCTGTAGTCACACCCGTTACAGAAAATCTGGAAAACCTCTATATTTAAAGTGTCATAACAAAAGTTCTATAAGGAATATTTGAATCTGCTTTATAAAACTTTACAGGGTTTCCATACTGTACTTTCATTTACCTTTGTGAGAAAATAAATTTTAGAAAAATTCTTGGCCACTTTTTTCTTCAAAATGGTTTAAGGTAGATCTTAACAATTTAGTGTATGTCTTTAAGAGCAACATTTAGCCTTTTAGGAGCTGTAGGAAATCAAAAAATTAAAAGATGGCATTTTTAAACAATTGTAATTTGAATACCTTGTATGTTACCAAACCTTTTTGAGGAAATATGCGAAAAATAGATCTGCAACAATATAATTGAACATGTGTACAGTTTTTCCTTAATTAAAAAGGGTTCACTAAAAGTTATAGAAAATGTATCTTGATTTTTCTCATATAATAAATTTCTAACAAAATTTCTAAAAAATTTTTGTAAACTCCTTTTTATTGGTTAATCTTGAAAATGTGCTCATTCTAAAAGTCATTTGCAATACTTAGAAGCTTACAAGTTATTTGCAATACTTCATTTAATTATTTAAAAGGCTGACAAAACACTTCAATCAATATATGAAATAGAATGGTATCAACTGGATATAAGAGATCAAAAAATGGTTAAATATATGCTGCTAAAAGCTCAAAATCCGACATTATTTACAGTTTCTGGTCTTGCCGATTTATCAGTCAATATGGCTATGCAGGTAAAATATTAAATTAAGAAATTGGAGAAAATACATAAATTTAAAATAATTGTTCTAGGTGACAAAAACTGTGTACAGTTTTGTAATGATGCTGATACGTTTTCATGAATAATTTTCATAATCTACTGATATGATGAACAGAAATAATATAATGTATAACTATTATGTCCTTCGCCTTCAAAATATAGCCGATCATTAAATTACTATATGGGTTTTAGTTGTCCAAAAACCATGAAGGAGAAAAGACTTATTAGACAACAAATCAAATTATTAAAAAATATATCATTCATTATATGCAGTACATTAATAAAAAATAAAATAATTTTCATATTATGTGTTAATAAAATTTTAAAATTAAATTGTGACATTTATTTGAATAATTAGTGTTTTTGTTTTATTTGTTATTTTTTTTTTTACTTTATTTTTAATTTGTTTTAATTTGTGAATTTACTTTTACTTTGTTTTTAATAAATAATGGGGACTGAAGTTCCCACCGTAATGGGGGCTTCTAAAGAAATACAATTTACATTATTGAATAAGGGAATTCAACTGAATCCAAAAAAAAAGGTTATAAATACGACTCAAGGGTCTAAATTCTTAATAATAACAAGAACAGACTAAAATAAGGATTTAAGATCTGTTTCGCCATTCTTGATTCAAAAAGCAATAAAAAGAAAAGGCGGTGCAGTAGAAATATGTGCAGAACTTGGAAATGTATCATTGCTGATATGAACAAACAAGTGATGAAAAAACAGAGGGTTTTTAAAAGGCAAAATTTAAAAATTATTTAGGGTTTCTTACTTTTTGTATCATTTATTTTTGTAAGTAATGATAATATTTAGTTATTTCATCAATTCATTATTAATTATGAATAATAGTCCCCACCCTTCCATTTTTTTTTTGGTTATAAGAAATCAATTGTGAACTCCATCAAAATTTGGAATTTTACATAGAATTTTAATAACTAAGCAAAAATGGTTAAAACTCAGAGACAATTTCTTCAGTTTAAAGAACCCGTTTTAAATTTAAGAAAAACCTTTAACATAATGTTGAAATATAATGCTGCAGCTTTAAATTTTTTATATTTGTAAAAAAAATTTGAACTGGTATTCAAGTTACAGGTGCTTGAAAATACCAAATTTTCAATTTCCGAGCCCTTATAGCTCCTAAACAGGGTGCTGGACAAAAACATTTTGTAACCGACTCCTACTAATTTCTGAGGATCTAACTTCTGCCAAAAATTCAAAACCCTAGCTTGAACCCTTTAGAAGATATGTGTGACCAAAAATTTTTTCAAAAATTGTGTTTTGCATAAGGTAAAATTTAGTACATTTTTTGTTGTATGGCAACAATAAACATTTGGCTTTTAAATATTTACAAAGCTTATAAAAGCAACTATCTTTTGCCATTTTCAGATTGAAAATACACCTTACAGAACTTTTCTTATAAGAATTTAAATATAAGGCTTTTTCCAACTTTTTGTGACTGTAGCCCCGTAACTTTGGGGAAACTATTTTTTTTTGCAATGCCTATTCGTGCTTAAAATTTCTTTACTCTATTTCCAATGGTGTAAAAATTTTTGTAAACATACGGACTGGCGGACGGAAAGACGGACGGACAGAGTGAAGCTATATAGGAACATTTTTACAACATTTTTTAAAATTGTACTAAAAATCTCAATCAAGCACAATTAGTAATAAAAATAATAAAATTGGACACAAATATAAATGTTAGGTAGAAGAACATTAAAGCCTAAACAATGCAAAAGGGAATCATCTTTTGCTCTGATCTTAAATATGTTAGTGATGAAAAATTGCCAACTGAAATTAAAGAGCAAAATGTATTTTAACCGATTTAAAAATAGAACACAAAATGGGGAAGAAAAAACGGGTTTATATACATTAATTTTTGAAACGACAGCCTTACCTTCTCAGGTTATAAACAACATCGGTTTCCAAATTTATAACATGATACCATTCATACCACCACCACTTAGGTGTTTTAAATACACAAAACCACCAAAATGCGTCAATTGCAATGAAGTTCATACCTCGCTCGATAAAAACTACCCACGCACAAAAACGAGAAAGGAAATAAAGACAATTCAAATCAATGACAATGCCGAAATCAAAGAAACAAATCAAAGGTACAGAATAAGAAACCCATTTTCATGAACTTTTGCTAATATTCTGCGTTCAAAAAATAAATGTACTTGGAAATGAACATGCACTAAAAATACGGATAGCACCACTGAAAAAAATAATGGACAGGTTAAAAAATAAATAATTAAGGTTGCCCGAATGTTGTCCAATTAATGTACATCTTATACAAAATTCGGCTTTATTAATGTCTGGCAGCATATTATTTTAACTTTATTGCTAATATTGGAGAAAATGAAAATTAAGAGTTCAAATTTTTGGCATACTCTTGCGATGAAGTTGGAAAATGAAATATTTATAAGTTGGAAAATGAAATATTTATTAAGAAAACCACTTTTTCTGTGTTTATGAATTAAGCTAGAATAATATAAAACTTTCCAATTGAGTGTTAGCATATTAAATGTATAATATTCAAAGTCAAGTCCGTACCTCAATAATTACAATTTAGAGCAAGCAACATAAATGCTTGTTTTCATTTCTTTTTAAATTTTCCACACAAAAGTAGGAAAACGTCAGATTTTATACCTTGGATTACAAAAAAAAAAGGGATTTAAATTCTAAAAATTCTGAAAATTTAAAAATTTTAGAAAGCATTACGAAAATATAACTTCGAAGTTTAGAAAATTATGGAAAAAAATTAATACCGTGTGTTAAATACTTTTTGTTTTGTAGAAAGGATTGCTGTACCGTTAAATAGAAAATACTTGAATTATATAAATTATATAAATAGTTTAATTTCTACTCAGAATATTATTATTATTTAAATGATGAGGCTTGATAGTTCAGAACGAATGTAGATCATTGAACGTGTTATTGAGTCGACATTATATTCTTATGAATGGCACTTTTGGTTTTTCTCATTATGTAATTGATTCAATGGCTAGTATTAATCGGTCAAAATTTTAAAGGGAACTGCCGTAATCCTGCTATACCTAATCCCGGTTTCTTTATCGAAAAATGGCTCTTAACTTTTCTTTGATTATTGGGAATATATTGTGTCCCATAACTGAAAAACAAATAGTTTATAAATAATTATACATATTAAGGAATGGGATTCTGAATTGGGAAATATTTTAGTGCTGGTTACGGAACAAAGGTTGCAATAATTTTTTTAGTTAGAGTTTGGGGGCGGTAGCCCCATTATATGAACTACTTTGTTAGATATTGACTTATCATTTATGAAAAAGTTGAAAAAATTTCAGAGTTAGTACAAAATCAAGGCATTCCTATTTTCCAAAATATTTAAATATATAGTTATTTGTGATTCTGAATTTGGAAGGATTTTAGAAGTAGTTCCAATATCAGACTATTTTCCCTTTTCTTCCTGTATTTTATTTATCACTTTTTGCAGTTTTTAATATATAATAACAAATAATTGAAAAGCGTGATTTAAAAAACCGGGATTTTGAAAAAGTAGGAAAAAACGTGGTTTTTGAAAAATATGATGTTTGAAAACGGGAAAAGCAGGATTTGGTAAAACAAAATTACAAGCCAGACCCAAACCTAAAACTAAGCTGGAATCTAAATTTCAGATTTTCAAACAAAATTAGAATTATGAATTAGAGTTTAAAATTGGAATAAGTTAAAAAATTAGATTTAAGTCAAAGCTTAGTTTTACTAATTCTACCCTTTAATTTTATAAATTTAAAAAAAAAAGGTTGTTGTTTACATTGCCTACATAATATTCAGCAACTGCAGATCTTTATAAAACAAAACTTTTATAATAAATATATTACAAGTAAAAAAAAAAAAATTTAAAACCGCACTAAAACTATGAAATGAAATTGAAAAAAAAAAATATATTGTATTGTATTAAATACAAAAATCCTTCTTTTTTTGGTTCCTTTATTTTATGTGATTCCGTCCTTCAGTAAATTCAAATTTCTAAAATAAATGTTTTTTTTGTCACTTACGAAAGAAATATTTATTATATTCATAAATTTTAATATTAATTTTTTACTTTGAACCTTTAGGTTATTTTTTTTTGTATTTATTTAAAAAGTTTTGTAAAAATGTAGCTACTGGTTTCATATTGTCTATCGGCTTGGATTATTACAACAATTTCTACCCTTTTTGAAATATTTTCTAGAAGGTACCCACTTTATACAACTTATTAACGTTACAGATATATAGGTTTCTAATAGGATATTTTAATTTACCGTTGTGTGAAACTAAATGTTTTAATTTAAATGTTTAACCCCTAATAACTGTTAAACAGTAGAAGTTTGAAACTTGAAATTTCGAAGTTGAATCCTTAGAGTAAGTATATCAGTTCTTTCAGAAAACGCTTTTGTTCTTTCCTACTTTTAGAAACTGTAATGGGTTTTAATCCGAAGACTCGCCATTTTTAAAATAAATATATTTTTCAATAGGATTTTTTCTTAGGTTTGGAACTAAATTTATTATTGGCAATCTGTTTTTTAAGGATCCTTAATATTTTTCATTACTTGATTTTTATTCCTTTTTTCATCTCATCTAATATAAAAAAATTTGTGACTAAAAACAAATAATTGGAATTATTTGGCTTTGAAAAATACAAAACCAAAAAAAAAACAAGTGATGAAAAAAAACCAAAGGTTTTTAAAAAAGCACATTTTCAAAATTATATTGTATTACATACTGAGTTTAACTTTGGAAATATTTACTTGGAAATAGTTACTGCTAACTTAAAAAATTTACTGCTAACAGTAAAGTATTTATTTTAAATTTGTTATAACCCTTCAATAGAGAAGGCTGCCAAGTTTCTCAAGGATCTAACTTCATCTTACTTCCTACCAACCCTCCCTTCCCCCTCCATTTTTTTAGGTTCTAGGAACTAAATTTTGAATAAAAATTTGGAATTTTACTTAGAATTATACAATCTAAGCAAAAATGATTAAAACTAAGAAATTCTTTCTTCAATTTAAGGAACCGCTTTTAAATTTAAGAAAAACCTTTAACATATGTTAAAATATAATGTTGGACCTTTAAATTTTGTATATTAAAAAAAAAAAAAATTGGACAGGTATTCAAGTTACAGGTGCTTAAAAATAAATTTAAATTTTCGAGCCCTTATAGCTCCTAAACAGGGGGCTTGACAAAAAAATTTTGTTAACCGACTCCTACTAATTTTTAAAGATCTAACTTCTCCTAAAATTTCAAGAACCTATCTTAAACCGTTTAGGAGATATATGGGACCAACAATTTTGCAAAAATTGAGTTTTATATAAAGATAAATTTTAGAACCGTATGGCAACCCTAAACATTACAACGATACATTTTTGTAAAGCCTATAAAAGCAGCTCTCTTCTACCGTTTTTCGATTGAAAATAACCCTAACAGAACTCTTGTTATATCAATTTAAATATAGGGCTTTTTTGGAATTTGCAGGGGCTGTAGCTTAGCTTCGCCACCCTTCAAAATTAAGAAAAACCTTTGACACATGTTGAAATATAATTATGGAGCTTTGAATTTTGTATATCACTAAAAACAAATTTGGACAGGTGTTCAAGTTATAGGTGTTTAAAAATCGCAAAATTTCAATTTTCGAGCCCTTATAGCTCCTAAATAGGGGGCTTGACAAAAAAATTTTGTTAACCGACTCCTACTAATTTCTGAGTAACTAACTTCTCCCAAATTTCAAGACCCTAGCTTGTACCGTTCGGAAGATATGTGTGTTAAATTATAGTACCGTATAATGTTAATAATGTTAAATTTTAGTACCGTATGGCAACCCTAAACATTTTCCTTTTAAAAATTTATAAAGTTTATGAAACCAGCTATCGTTTGCCGTTTTCAGATTGAAAATATATCTAACAGTACTCTTGTTATATGAATTTAAATATAGGGCTTTTTCCAACTTTGGGAAGCTGTAGCCCCGTAGCAGGTGGGGCTACAAAAAAAAATTCTTCTACGAAATTATTTTTTTTGCAAAAAATACCCATGGTTAAAATTTTTTTACTCTATTTCAAACGGTGTAAAAGTTTTTGTAAACATACGGACGGACGGACGGACAGACGGACGGACATAGTGAAGCTATATAGGCACATTTTTACAAAATTTTTTGAAAATGTGCTAAAAAAAATACAAAACAACAAAACAAGAGTTAACAGTTTTCATGGGAAAAATTCGCTTTATTTATTTTTTTAAGAATAGGATTTTGTTTTTTTTTTGAAAAAAAAATTCCTTAAGTAAATAAAATATAAGAAAAATTATGAGCCCTTTGGGTGCAAGATTTGATTATACATATATTAGAAATGTTAAAAAAAAAAATTTAAATATAAAAAAGACTTTTTAAAAAATTTATAAAGTAATTTGTATGTGCAATATATTATATACATGTATTATATAATAGTCAAAATATAAATATCTTTTTCAATATATTGCAATTCCTTTGTTAATCCTTCGGGAACATTTTTACTTCGAAAACTTAAAGGAAATTTATATTAGGCACGAATCTAAAAAAAAAGGATTACAAGGATGGATTACAAAAATGTTTATTCTCAAATGAAAATTGAAAGGTTTTAAAGTTAAAAAAAACCTTTTATTTATTCTATGAGTAAAAAAGATTTATGAAACTTTCAAAAATATTCGACTCCAAATATATTCTTTGAGTCTACTAGTTCAAAATGTCCTTTATGTTCTTAAATCAATACAAAAATTTATAAGTTACAATTGTACTGATCAGAATATTTTAATTAGCACCAAATCTTAAGTACTCAATCCTTAATCAGCATAATAGTGCGCCCACGCAACTTTTGGAATAGTGTTTTTAAGCTGATAGTTGAAACTTATATTTTGAATGTAATGGGAATAATCGATGGAATCCATTGCGTTAATTATGGTATAAGTTTTTCTTCTTGTATAATGTTGTTTGTATTATGAAGTTTGTTAATATTTCATGTAGATATTATAAAGTCTGGAAATTTTGAAAAAAATGGAAGACCCCCGATTCCCTGGTCCAATTTGGCGCATCCGCAAAGTCAAAAAAAAGCGTTTATACCAAATCTAATTAAAATCTTGCTGACATTGTAATGAATTATTAGAACTTGACATTTCCGAAATTCCTAGAATCCCATGATAATAGATTCAATTAATTAAACTACTATTCGCGGGTAACCATCAATAGTCTATATACTAAATTTGAACTCGTTCCGACGGATAGAATTCGGTATTTCTCGAAAAGTCTCTTGTTTTTTAATAGGAGGTTGAAATTTTTTATTATCTTGCTCACAGTCACACATACACATTTAAGCCTACACGACTACACAAAGAAATTTTTGGATATAAGCGTTTCCGCCAAGGGACTGATTTTAGAAAAGCAAAAACTTATGCAATTTGTTATGTAATCAAAAATATTGGTTATGTAAAGATGATGCTATTTGTATATTATATATGGTTTAAGACTCTCAGCACTTAAATTTCTTTTAACATTTAATTAGAATTTAATTTTAAATATTAGATAATTATCCAGGTGTATCCAAATTTTAATTTAGTTTTGTACATTACATAATATTATATCGAATTTAAAAAAACGTTTAAATTATAACTCCTATTCCCTACTGGAGCCTAATTTTAATTTACGATGGCACAACAATTTTTTTTTTTTTGCAAGATTTATAATCAGATATTTCAGAATTTCGAAATTAAATATTGAGTGGTTTCAAGTATTAACTGGAACTTCTTCGCAATTTTTTTTAGGTATATCTGATTTTTAGTTTAGTAGATCTACATATTTGATATTAACTGATATAAAATCTAATAATTTTAAAACAAGGCACTAATACAAATAAAACTTTTTCTCTGAAAGTTTTTGACGTTTATATACATGAAATAGCGATTGAGAATAAAATAACCTAATGTCAAAAAGATTCTTTATTAAATTTTAATTACTTCTTTGAAATTTTTCTCTACTCGCTTCCATGTAATTTAGAGTAAAGGTGAGAATAAAAATAAGTGTAATAAAATTTAAGTGGTTTAAATTACTTTTCTATATCTACTATAATAAAATAAACAAATTCTAAAGTACAAGGTATTTAAAAAATTTATCATTACAGTTTATTTGAATAGATTGTTTTTTTTTAATAACAAAATAAATTTTTTAGCACATTTTCAAAAAATTTTGTAAAAATGTGCCTATATAGCTTCACTCTGTCCGTCCGTCCGTATGTTTACAAAAACTTTTACACCGTTTGAAATAGAGTAAAGAAATTTTAACCATGGGTAGTTTTTGCAAAAAAAATAATTTCGTAGAAGAATTTTTTTCTGTAGCCCCACCTGTTACGGGGCTACAGCCCCCGAAGTTGAAAAAAGCCTTATATTTAAATGGTTATAACAAGAGTTCTGTTAAATATATTTTCAATCTGAAAACGGCAAACGATAGCTGGTTTCATACACTTTATAAATTTTTAACAGGCAAATGTTTAGGGTTACCAGACGGTACTAAAATTTAACATTACACAAAACTCCATTTTTGCAAAATTTTTGACCACACATATCTTCTGAACGGTTCAAGCTAGGGTCTTGAAATTTTGGGAGAAGTTAGATAATCAGAAATTAGTAGGAGTCGGTTAACAAAATTTGTCAAGCCCCCTATTTAGGAGTTATAAGGGCTCGAAAATTGAAATTTTGCTATTTTTAAACACCTGTAACTTGAGTACCTGTCCAAATTTTTTTTTAGTGACATACAAAATTTAAAGCTCTATAATTATATTTCAACATGTGTCAAAGGTTTTTCTTAATTTTGAAGGGTTACGAAACTACAGCCCCCGGCAAATTCCAAAAAAGCCCTATATTTAAAATGATATAACATGAGTTCTGTTAGGTTTATTTTCAACCGAAAAACGGTATAAGAGAGCTGCTTTTATAGACTTAACAAAAATTGGTCGATAGGGTTGCCGTACGGTACTAAAATTTAGCATTATATAAAACCCAATTTTTGCAAAATTTTTGGTTCCTCAAATCTCTTAAACGGTTTTAGAAAGAATCTTGAAGCCCCCTGTTTAGAAGCTATAAGGTTTCGAAAATTGAAATTTTGCTATTTTTAAGCACCTGTAACTTGAATACCTGTCCAATTTTTTTTTATTAATATACAAAATTTGAAGGTCCAACATTATATTTTAACATATGTTAAAGGTTTTTCTTAAATTTAAAAACGGTTCCTTAAATTGAAGAAAGTGTCTCTCAGTTTACCCATTTTTTCTTAGATAATAAAATTCTAAGTAAAATTCCAAATTTTGGTTTAATTCCTAGAAACTACAAAAATGGTGAGGGAAATGAGAAATTTGGCAACCTTCCCCATTGAAGGGCTATTAGAACTTTCAAAAAAAATATTTACTTTTTTTATAAGTAAGCAGTAACTTAGTCACCAACGTATATATTTCCTTAAACGTTAATATTGAATGTTCAAGCTTCATATATTCCGATAAAATACTTAGTATGAAACAGTATATTATTTTGAAAATGTGCTTTTTTGAAAACCCTTGGTCTTTTATCATTACTTGTTTAAGAAAACTTTTGGAAAACACTATAAACATTTACTTTTTATTTTCTTTATTAAAAGTATAATTTTTATTTTAAAATAAAAACTTTTAAGGGGCAAATACACGGTGTAACATGTCATGGGAACATTTGAATTTAAACGTAAATATGTTCTGACAAACTACAGTTTTGAAAATGGAAATCAATTCGTCCGTGGCAATAAATTTATTTTAAATAAAACCAAAAAAAAAAATCATGAACTGTGGACTAAAGAATGAAATTTAAATAGATTGAAATTGTTTTGTCAAGTTGATTTACTTTGAGATGATTGTTTTTGGTGATATTCGGATATTGTCAGCATTGATTGGAAAAGATGATACAGTAATGAGAGAACCCATTGATATTTGTTGATTCTATAAGAAAATAAAAAACAATTCTTATAGTACATACTTTATTTCTTATAATTTTTCCGAAGATGTTTCGCCCTCAAATTTTACTTTATCACTTATTTTGTATTGAAAAATACAAATGCTATGTAAACATTGCCACACTTACGCGAATATGTTCAGCCGAACTTAAAATATTCGTTAAAATATCAAAATTTTTTTAATTTGACGAACATGTTACGCGTAACACAAAACGTAATACATAAAAATTTGTTACGCGTAACATATTACTCCGTGTATTTATCCCCATATATTATTTAAAGAAGCCTTTCTCCAGAGTATCAACAAAAAATTGTTAACATAAATTTTAATATGTAAAAAAAAAATTATGTTATGTTTATTACTTAAAACTATAATTCCGCCTTACAACAAAAGCAATAATTGTTAAATGTTAAATGTCATAAAATATTATGTCACGTGCATAAATCTTTTTATACAAGATTGGAATGTACACTAATATAACTTAACACTATAACAAAATCATTAAGAATATAAGAAAAATTAAATAACATTCTTGTCTACTAAAAGGTATTAAAAAAAAATTATTAAAGGAATAAAAAACAGTTTAAAGAATTTAATTGAAGAACATTATTTTAGGAATATGAGATATGAGAAAAATGTGTGAATTTAAATTGAAGCTGAGGAGTAGGATTAAATTCTAAATTTTTGGATTTAAATCCTTGTACCTCTTTAACAATGAGAAATATTGAAAATTTTGGATATTATTATGAAAACCCATAAAAGCGACTAGCTACTGATATCTTGAAGCCGTTAAAAAACATTTTCGACCCACTTCAATTTAGAAACACGCTAATGGCACACTCTGTATATTTTACAAATATTTATTTATTTTTTTTCACTGATTGGAGTCCAATGGAGAATAACGATTTCCATTCTATTTCATATTGCAATATGCAAATAAATTAATTGAAACATGCAAAAAGTAAAATTTATATCATAATGCCTATTCGTATTATTCGCAACTTATCAGCAAAAGGAATTTTCGCAGAAAAAAAAAATTGCGTTTTAACCGTAAATATTTAATTGAAAATCTTTTTCGAAAAATTTTTTTTTTTTTTTTCAGTTAAAATCTAAGGGAATGTGTGTATGTAGATGTGTATTAAAAAAAACCTTCTAAAATTTGGAAAAACATAATTTGTGTGTGTAACACGGTATTTCTTGTGATATCATTTTGTAATTGTCGCCTAGAGTATTTTATATATTTAAAAATGATTTTTATGACTGTTCTGATTTCAATCCCTGGCACTAAAGTATCGTATTTGAAAATTGAAAACAATTTGTTTAAATTTAGAAAGGGATTTCATAAAATATTACATCTAACACAATGTTTGGATTATGTAACGTATCTTACAATTTGTGTTTTTTTTTTTAATTTTTCGTTAATAAATTCGGCCTTTAAAAAAAAACCCCACTATGGGTATTTATGTATAATATTATCTTATTATGCATATAAGCTTTGAAGAATAAGATCTTTGTTAAATTTATTATATCCGTATGACTATTAATCAAAAGATAAACTAAATTTGCCATTACGTTTGTGACGCAGAGAAGTACCGGTAGATATAGACTCAAGTGTATGGTTCGGATCAGAATCGAAAAATAAATCGATTTAGCTATGTATGTCCGTTCGTGCGCACGGTAACTAAAAAAATTAAGGAGCTAGGACTTTGAAATTTTTACAAATTCGTTTTTATGCAATAGCCGTCATCGCCAAATAGTCATAAATTTTGCCAAATGTGGTTTAGTTTTATGGCCAAAGTTTCTGCACAAAATTTGGTTGATCTACCGCAGTGGGTTTGAGTAGCTGCCATAGAATTTCTTCTTTTATATGAGCATTATTCTACATTTAATGAAGCTGGGTGTCTGAAATGTTTCCAAAAATAGTTTAGTGTAATGTTCAAAGTTACTGCAAAATTTAGTTGGTTTACTGCAAAGTGTTCGAGTAGCTGCCATACAACTCCTTCTTTTATATGAGCATTACACTACACCTAATAAAGCTGTATGTTTGAAATTTTGTAAAAAAGTAATTAATCGGATGATATAATGTTTATAATACGGTCATACGGGTATCCCAGAGTTGAAACAGTCTACTTTACTGCAGTCTTCCTCGTTTTTGAATAAATGTTGTTTCTGAAGTATTTTTTTTTTACAGTTCTTTAATCATATAAGCCTTTAGTTTTATAAATAATTTCTATTTGATCGAATTTGATTTTTAGTTATGATTTGATCTTCATTATTTTTATAAAACTTATATTGAAATTTGGTAATATCTTTAGATTACTAGTTTTAAATGTGAACGAGGAAGAGTGTTAAGTAGACTGTGTTAACTCTAGGATACCCGTAAGATCAAAATATAAATTTTGATCATTCGCTTAATTACTTTTCCCAAAATGTTAGATACTCAGTTTAATTGATTATTAAATTATTCTCAAATTTAAAAATGGAGTGTGTGGTATAGGAGCTTCTTAAATCTCCTACACTATACTAACCACATTAGTCATAAAAGCCATAAAACTTTTTGAAAACATAAAAATTTCAGAATCCTTAGTACTCTAGTTTTTGAGTTATCGTTGTGCTGATTCAATTTCGGGATTGGATTTCTTTTATTTTGCTAGGGTATTATTATATTACGAAATTATTAATTTACGCAAAATATTTTTCCAATATTCCAACAAAACAACATAACAAAAAGTTAGGGAACAAAAAATAATATTTAAAAATAAAAAACCAAAAAAAAAACATATCAGTAATATTTATCATTAAAATAGTTCACATTAGCTCAACATGGCGTTTAAACTTATTATTCATATTTTATTCTTAACTTTTATACTTATTTTGTAGAATATCACGAATATGCTGTTGTACACAAATAATATGCATTTAATATATAAGCAAAATTTACCCAGTTTGATTTACAAATTGCACAACATTCAAAATAATTTTTACTGCAAATTTCTTTTTAGAAATATCATATAGCGAATACTGTGCGAACACAATAGTGTTAAGTGCATGCTGCTGCGAGAATTAAAAACAAATTTAAAATTTAAAAAACAAAGTGACAATTGGTAAAATTAATAAAACTATTAAGAAAAGAAATTAAGAAAAAACCCAATGGTTCTTAAAAAAGCACATTTTCAAAATATATAGTGTTTCATACTGAGTTTAAATTTGAGAATATAAAATATATTATATACTGGTGACTAAGTTACTGATTTATAAAATTAAGAAATTTTTAAGTCCTAATAGCCCTTCAAAGGGGAAGGTTATCAAATTTTTATTAAGCAAAAAATTTTAAAAATTTATAAAACTTATAAAAGCAGCTGTCTCTTTTAATGTTTTTAGCTGGAAAATAAACCTCCCATCGTAATGGGTGGAGTTACAGAAAAAGTTCTTCCATGAAATTATTTTTTTTTGCAATATCTACTCGTAGTTAAAATTTCTTCTCTCTATTTCAAACGGTGTAAAGGTTTTTGTAAACATACGGACGGACGGACAAAATGTGTATACGCACATTTTTACAAAAATGAACCAAAAATCGATTATTTTGAACTGAGAAGAGAAACTGAGTATTAAGAGAGTTTTTAAAGTGCTGAATGTGCATACATGAAATAAAAAATCGAATTTCTTTTAAATATATATATTTTGACAAAAGATTTTTTTTAATTTAAAACGTTATTTGATTGTGATTCACTAGTGATTGCATATGGTTACAATTTAAACATGAGGTAGTACTAGGTCTTAGTGTACGTGTTTGTTGGAGCTGCGATAAGTGAATTAATATTGTTTGTCGATTATCAAAGCGATGCTCCTATATAAACCCCCCAATTTAAATCATGTATATATATTTCCACGCTATTCTCTTATCGACGCTCTTGTCACTTATCACAGCTCCAACATAAACACACACTTATAACATGTAGAAACGTCTTTGATTTTTAATGCATAATTTATTTTTAATACACATTATAGTATATTTTCATTATTTATTTTAAAATATTTATTAGTTAATCAAAACAACCACTTAAAAAAAATTAAAAACAATTAAGAATGATAGCCCTTGTCACATCTATGATATCCACTACACGAACACTATATAAGCACTACTCTACTACACTCTTCCTCGTTCTTTCTTATAAATTGCAAAACAAGATAAATATTTTATATTTTCTCAAATAATAACGCTTTCAATATTTTTTTTTTTTCGTTAGAATGTATTTTGTTAGTGTATGCATTTCCGTTTTTCTTTCAAATCCGATTCCTTTTAATTTTCTTTCTATATCCGGTGAAAATAAAAAAATTTGTTTTTGTTTTTTCTTCTGTGGCTATTTGACGTTCGTTTAGTGAAAAAACAAAATGAAAAAAATATCGCAAACATAACTTTGTTTTTTTTATACCCGTATGACTATAAAGTCAAAGGGTACAATAAATTTGCCATTACGTTTGTGATGACAGAGAAGGAGGGGGGTAGATATAGACTCAAGTGTATGGATCGGATCAGAATCTTGAAATTTTTTAGGAGCTAGGATCTTGAAATTTTCGCAATAGCCGTCATCGCTATTAAAATCCAGCCATTTTGGTCGATGGGTTCGGGGAGCTGCCATACAACTTCTTTTTTTATATGAGTGTTACTTTGTACCTATTACAGCTGCGTGTCTGAAATTTTGCCAAACGTAGTTTAGTTTTATGGCCAAAGTTTCTGCAATATTTGAACTGCAGTGGGTTCGAGTAGCTGTCATACAACTTCTTATTTTATATGAGCATTATTCTCCACTTAATGAAGCTGATTGTCTGAAATTTTGCTAAAAGTAGTTTAGTTTTATGGCCAAAGTTTCTGCAAAATTTGGTTGGTCTACTGCAGTGGGTTCGAGTAGCTGCCATACAACTTCTTGTTTTATATGAGTATTCCACTACGTACACTTAATAAAGCTGTATGTTTTGAAATTTTGCCAAAAGTAATTAACCGGATGATATAATGTATATGTTACGGTCATACGGGTATCCCAGAGTTGACACAGTCTACTCTACTTCACTCTTCCTCGTTTTTTTAAACAAACAAAAACTATTACTGACTGGTTCTTTTAAGGCAGGTTGACAAAAGCAAAAAAAACATTCGAAAATAAAAAAACGAAATTTGTTACTCAGCTGTTGAATTTGAAAATTTTGCCTTAAGGCACCCATTCAAAAATTAAATGTTATTTTTTCATTGCTCTTTTGTTTATCTTAAAAATTTTCGTGTTTCATTTTAGATTTTTGTGTAATTTTTTTTTTTTTTTTGGTTTTATTTATTTGTAGTTTATTTAAGTTTTAAACGTTGTTTTATTGTTAATAGCTATTACCGGACAAATAAAAGGAATAAAAATTGAACAGAAAAATGAAAACGTTTAATAAAAATTTTTAAACTAAACAGATTTAGTTTTTGTAACATTGTTAAAACTTTAAAAAAAAAAAAATTTTTTTGATTGTTTTGTACAGAGAAAAGAAAAGAAATGAAATTCAATTATTTTATGGAGCTCGCAGAATTTTGACAAGACTGTGATAATCAATAAATTATATTTCGACCTGATCGACACTTACTTGAAACTTCAATTAATTTTGCACATCTTGTGTTAATTCCATTTTCACTACTTTAAGGAGTAAAGAGCAATTAACAAGTTATTCAGACTAGACTTCCGTTTCGTTAATTGTTATATTCATTAAGCGGTAGATTACGCGGTTGTTGCTATTGTATAAGATTATAAATAGACAAATTATAATTTTTTCTGCGCCATCTATTTTCTTACACAAGAGTTATATATATTTTTATATAATCCGATTTTTTATTATTATGACGATATAATTATAAAATTTTACGATACTGTTTTTATTTTTGCATATAATCTGACAAAAGTTTGAACTTGAGATTTTCATCTTAAAAGATTGGTGTCTAAATAAAGTAAAATTTATAAGAATCCACTTAAGATTTAAATGTGTAACATAATTGATTGGACGACCATCTGAAGACGTTTACAAATATATAATCTGAATAATTTCGTATTTCTTTTACACAGTTAGTGATTTTCAAGTATTTTTGTACTTAAATAAGCAAACCAGTACCAGTAGTAGTATTTGAATTTTAATATTCTTTTTTATATTGTTATTGGTAATTAATTAGTATTAGTACTAGTTTCTGAGATTTGTGAGTCATTTTCTATAAGATTTCAAAATTATTATAACAGTAAGAAGTTTTTTCAAATTCAAACATTAAGAAACAGTTATTAAGTTAGTAACAGACAAATTAGTAATACCATAAACCTAGAAAATTAAACGGAAATGATTTAATTTTGAGACGAAAAGCCGAAAAATTTGACCAACCGTCGGCCCCACATGGGTTAACAAATTCTAAATCTGATAATAGTTTCAACTCAATTCTCAAGGAGCATCACGTATACAAAATTTGAAGAAAATCTGTCAAATCTTTTAATTTGGAGTAAAGTAATGAAAAAACCTATAAAAAGGTGTTGGGCCGCAATGGGTTAATGGAACTCAACAAAATTTTTTTTGAGGCTTTCTTTTTGACCAAAGCAGTATTTCGTAAAATCGGACAAAATTTGGACCCAAAATTTTTTTTGGCCAACCATCGGCCCGACATGGGTTAACAAATTCCAAAACTATTAAGAGTGCCAACTCAATTCTCAAGGAGTATCACGTATACAAAATTTGAAGTCAATCGGTCAAACTGTTTTCATTTTAGAACAAAAAACTTGGCGGTCCGTTAAAGCAAAATTTTTGGACTGAAGAAAAGTTGTTCTAGAAAGACCACATGGGATACTTATCTCTTTTATAATTATATCCCTTTAAAAACTTTAAATAGAATCAAAAGTATTATGTGAAAATTTCAATTTTTTACGCATACTCTTTTCATGTGGACTTGATCCTTTTCTCAAGACTCTTCTCTCTATTTAGAAATGAGTTTGATATTTTTTCAAGTTCAAATAGTCCTAAGTTTTCAAATTAAATTCGTATTTTTTTAAAAGCCGCATTTCAAACGGATCCAGGAGTTGGATCGATATACTAGAAAAAAGTAACTTAAAATTACAGTAGAACCGAAATAAAGCAAGAAAAATTGAAGAAAAAGCGAATTTAAAAAATCTAGAATTCTGGATCTCAAGATGCGGGGCGTTTTTAAGAAATTGGACGAAATTGATTTGGAAAAAGACAAAATTGATTTTAAACAAGACAAATTTCATGTGAAAAGGTACCAAATTCATGTGAAAAGAGTATATGCATAGAAGAAAAAAGTCAAAATTCGTTTACCAAAATTTTCATATTTTAATATTTTATTCTTTATCTTAAGATTTTCCAGTCTGTGGCTGGTCCATTATAAAAAATTTAATACAAAAGTTCGTCATCTATTATTAAGTTTCTTGCACCTGTTCATAGTTTAGTTAATAGTTTATTATTAAATATAAACAAAGTCAGTTTTTTTTTTTTTAAACTATGTTACATTTTAAAAACTTCATTCTACTGTGTTTTTTTTTTAAATAAAAATTATTGAATTGTTTTATAATTTCTTTTTCAGATGTGACCTGTGCTGAGATTTAGTATAAAAATAACAAGATGTGACTTTCCTTTATCCTAATATGATATAAAGTTATTCTTTAACTGGGAAGTTTTCCATTTTTTTTTTTTTTAAATGTCAAAGAGTTATATAGGAATAAATAAAAAATAATTAAACAACTTTTATATTAAAACTTTAAAAGTCACAAAATAGACTCATTTTATACTTTTAATTATTGCACATTTTTAATTAGAATGAATGCAAAAAAAAGAAAAGTTTATAAAGTTTTATTATAAATTTATTATGCAAAAATATATATATTTTTTTTTTTCAATTCATTTTCATATTCTGATTTATTATGAAATAAACGAGGAAGATTATAGTTGCCCTTGTCAACTTTTAGATACCCGTGCATACCCACTAACCGTTATTTATTTCCCCTATGCTATTATAAATATTACAAAAAAAATATAAGAAAGTAAAATAGTTTAAAAAATATTTAACTTATTAGGTATCCCATAATTTTTGATTAACTTATTATCCCATAAAAAAAAAAAAAATAGCCCACCCTAAAAGTTGGTCTGAGTGATGTCCAACTTTGCCAACTAACTTGTCCTATTACTTTACCTGCCCAGTTTTGATTTTAACTTCGTAGCTTCATTAGATTCACAGTTATCGAATTGATTACTTTGTATGGCAGCTGCCCGAAAACTGGTCCGTAACATTTTGAAACTTCATATAAGTGCTCGATTCATTATATAACTAACAGTGTGTAATTTTTATCCTCGTAGTATTATCAGTTTCCAAGAAATTGATATTGGTGCAAAGAAGTTGTATAGCAGCCCCCCGAAAATGGGGCCGTAACATTTTGAAACTTCATATAAGTGCTCGATCCATTATATAACTAACAGTGTGTAATTTTCATCCTCGTAGTATAATCAGTTTCCAAGAAATTCATATTGGTGCAAAGAAGTTGTGTGGCAGCTCCCCAAAACCTTGATCTGGTCTTAACCAAAAAGAATAGGGAACCTCAAAAATGTCCCAAAAATGTTTTGTGTGAATTTCAAAACTCTTGCTCTAATTTTTCAATTCCATCTCTTATAATTAATTTTTAATTCACGAATAAATTAAACTTAAGCCAAATCAACTTCATATGATCATTATTCATATAATAATCATCATGATGATTCATCATATATATTCATAAATATCTATCAATATCAATAAGCCATTTACTTAAAAAAAATCTTTGTGTTCTTTTTTGCTTATCTTAAATAAACTACGCATCATTTAAATCATATGAAATTCTAACTCGAAATCGTACAAAAAAAAAATACAAAAAAAAAAATAAACAAAAAAACAGAAAAACAAAAACAAACAAAATTCATATAATTTCATGTTACACGGTGCATAGCTAAATTTCAAATTTTTGTATGAAAATATTGGAGTTAAAAAAGTTAGCTGTTCGAGAGCTACCCGAAGTTTTGGTCCGATCTTAACCAAAAAAAATAGGGAACCTAGAAATTGATTGAAAAAGTATTTTGTGAAAATTTCAAAACTGTAGCTCTTTTAGTTTTTTAGTTATCGTGCTGACACACAGACGGACGGACGGACGGACAGACACACATAGCTAGATCGACTAATTTTTCGATTCTGAGCCGATACGTACCCTTGACACTATATCTAGCTCGTCTAGATCGATGCGTTACAAACGGAGGAGCAAATCTAATATACCCGATGTCATATATGTATGCACGGGTATAAAAATGAATTCTGTTTCTGATTTATAAAAAAAAGTTTTTATATTTGATTTTTAATTAAGACTTTATTAAAACTACAAAATAGTTTTTAAAAAAGAAATACAATATTTTTTTAAGAATTTAAAATTCGAATTTTAAAAAATTTTGCAGAAAATAATCGCAAGTAATGAGCTAGATGGGTGTGTACAACTAATTCATAAATAAAATGACATTTAACTGTCAAAAAAATTTCAAAAATAGAAAGACATTGTCATTACGGTTACTAATAAATCATTACTCAGCACAATGTGATATTAGAAAAAAAATTTTTTGTGATTCTGAAGATCCGTAAGATATGGCTGGCTTAAAAAACTTAAAATAAAACTATAATTTTCTAAAACTTCGAAATTATTACTAATTTAATTTTTCCATTTAATAACTGTTCTTAGCGCAAAATTCTGATATAGAAAAGTGTATAAATTGTTTTTGAAAATTATAATGGGGCTTCTGTAATGGTTAAATACATACTTTATACTGCGCGTGGGAATATATTTTCAAAGCCTGCACAGCTCTTTAGACTTTTGCAATTACAAATTATATAAACAAAATAAATAATTATTACGTATAGTTTAATAATAGTATTAATTCTTATGCCAATGACTCAGTAGTAGAAAAAATTCTGCTAGAGGCCTCGGTAGCTTTGTAGTTAAGCACTTGGTTTATTAACCTGGGGAATGCGAATTCGATCCCCGCTAATTTCTTAATCTACAGTTGTTTCAGTAATCGATGGCTTTAAAGTATTGCATTATCACTAATGATACGAAATACTATATATGTAAATAAAATTTATTCTAAAATATTCTGAGCCTGAAAGTATGCAATTATTTGAAAAAAAATTTATATATAAAATCGAAATGAGCTTTTTTAAAATTTTTAATTCCATTTAATTAATTTGCATTCAAATATTATGGCCCTGATTTCGATAGTTATCTTACAATATTTTTTTTTTAAAAAACAAATTTTTTTGAAGTCGCTAGCCATAAAAAATTCCTTTTAATTTCAAATCTCATTTCATTTTTCCCGACTATTAAATTGCAAAAAATTATTAAAAAGAAATGGAAAAAATTCATTTTAATTTTTATAAAATTATTATATTAAAATCGAGGTCATAATATTATGTGAATATTGAAAATTGAAAATTATGTAAAACTTTTTATTTAATATAAGTCTTAAATGGCGTCTCGACTACTGATAATTTCTATTTAAATATTACGTTTTACACTGAATTACACAATATTGGTAAAGCCTGCAGCTGCCAGGGCTGCCATTTTGGGCTGATTTTAATTTATCTTACATCTTTTACATCTTTTCTGACGTTATATCTTAAAACTACTTTGGTAGGTATTTTAATTAATCTATATACTGTTTAATTTAATTATTTAATAATTTTATATTCAGTATAAGTAACAGATTAAGTTAATAAATGAATAAAATTTAATATAAGATAAAGTCATTATCATAAACCAAACTCAGTCATTTAGACCAATAAAAAACGACTCATTTTTATTTTATTTAATGAATTTTATCGAACTAAGTTTTGTAAATCTTACATTTAACAAAGCACAAAGTAAGTTATTAATAGTAATTTAATATTTATTTTTATTTTAAATAAACTTTTTAAATGTTTAGATACATTTTAAAAACAACATATTTCAACAAATTGTATACTTTTTTAAATATTATTTAAAAATGTAACAAAATATAACAAAGAACATTTGTTTTTCTGTGAAAAACGTGTACCGAATGCATTCATTTAAAATTTTCACTACAATAGTTTTTCTTTAATGCATATAAATTTAAAATCACTTTTCGAATATTCACCCTTTAATAAAGAATTTCAGTTACAATGAACGTATATTTAAATGAAATTGGTTCAGTATGTAAAGACATTTAGTCTTTAGTTAGTAGCTTTATTATGTTTCGTGTTCTTCTATCACATACGACTACTCGTATTTTATATGCATAATCTGGTACTCACTATTCATAGTATATACTTGGAAGTACGTGAATACATTAAAATAATTTTATTTCAAATTTTATTTCAATTTATTTAAATATTTAAAAAAAAAAAATTTAAATAAAAAAAATACGTTAAGAGTAAAAATTAAAGAATTTGATGTTATCTTGTGAATTGAAGAGAACTCTTTACTTAGCAAAATGGTGGCATTATTTAATAACTGCTTAAAATGTTTTTTTTTTTTTAAATAAAAAAAACGAAGTAAGACTTAAGATTTATGAACTTTGTTAAGTAAACAACTTTCTCTTAAAAAAAACTATATAGAATCATTGCATACATTATTTTAAAATGTCTCCATTTTTAAATTTATTTTTAAAATATCTTAAAGTACTAAATAAACTAAAAATTAGTGTGTTTAAGTATATTTAAATTTAATTTTTTTTATGAGTATGAATGGGTAACATTAAATGTCATCTAGAAAAGTAGTACTAGGTTCCGAATGGAAAGCGTGATAGTAGCGGATTAAATTTAATTAAATCGGTTCCTCTTGTAAAATCAAATTTATAAGAGGAACCTAACTATAATAATTTACAATAAAATCAAATTTACAATATTTAAACTTCACCTCTAAAGTTTATTTTGCTTCTAATCGAGCATTTTTCACAGTTCTCATTCTACGTTAAGAGAGTGGAGTTTTAAAAGCTTCATTTCCCAAGAACAAATATACTTCTTCGCTTGTTGTCTATAAATGAGTTAATAATCAAACCTTTCAAACGTTTTCAAGGAGACATTTAAATACTGCTTAAGTATTGGAGCTCATGCTTATACGTTTTATGCTTTAAACGTGATGCTGACTACTTCTCCCGTTCTATGGATTTTTTCTGAATATCTAAACATATTCTTCACAGACAGGCAAGTTTTTTTTACTACTTTTCAGGATAAGATGCAGGATCAAGTAATTGAAAAAGGGTTTTAAGGAGCTTAACTTAAATACCAACGTTTTGAAATATGTTTTTAGTTCCAGGCTAAAACTACAGTAAAGAAAATTTAAATTTTTCATATTGATTTTATAAACGAAAAATGAAAATCAAAGAAATAACAGGAATATCTAGAATAAAAGAACTGTAAAAAAATATAACATTTTTTCATTTGTAAATTCAAAAGAAAATGCTGTCTTGCTCCTGACTATTTTCTATTATTCTTAAATGTTTTTCTTTAATGTTTAAAAGTAAAAATTCAATCGTAGATATTCAAAAAAAAAAATACAAAAGAACCCAAACCCGGAAGCAGACAATTTGAACATTTTTTGAAAAAAGTGGAAAAAATAAATGACTTCCGTTTTTCAAAAAAAAAAAAAAATGTCATTTAAGAAGTAATTTACGTAAAAATTTATTTTTAGTATATAATATACATACTTGCAAATTGTTAAAGAGTTGTTGGATAACATATGTGAATAAAATATACCTTGTAATATGGTATAATAGTATGTAGTAGAGACAAAAATGGCAATGACATCAGTTTCTAGTCTATCAATTTTTATTATTTTTTTATTTTGGCTGTATGAGAAAAAGTTCCTAAAACCAAAAATGAAAAAAGTCACCAAAAATTTGTATGAAAGTTGAATGAATTTGAAAATTTTGGGATTTTTTTTCGTAATTTTGGGAAATTTTTTATATGAATTTTAGGAACTTTTTTAAATAGTCCCCAGAAGCATTTTTTTAGCATATATGACATTAGGTTCAGTTTTTTGTGCGTTTAGTTTTTAATAATATTGGTTTTTTGACAAAGCAAAAGGTATCGCTTTTTTCAGAAAATGTAAAACAATTATGCTTTATTTATTCCTAGTAGCATATAATATATAAGGCGTACCAAAGCCCTGCTAAAAAATTTATTGGAACCAACAATTTGTAACCAAAGCTAAAACCCTACTAATTTTTATATTCTACAAATCATAACTCAGCAATAAGTGTTTAAAGAATGGGGGCTACCACCCTTAAATCCTCGCTAAAAAATTTATAAATAACCTAATTTTGTATCAAATCTGAAATATCTTATAACGCTTTTTCATAAATAATAAGTCAGCAACAAGCGATGCGGTGGTGAACAAATTGTTGAAACCCTTATTTTGTATTCAAATTTTTAATCCCAACTAACTTTTGACAAAAATAATATTTCAGCAAAGCTACTAATAAACTGCCTTCTCAGTTATTATTCTGGAGAAAGTGGCAACCCTAATTTTGGGTTCTACTGTAAAAACTCTCCGAATACAGAAACTCACATATAAATAATTATTCTGGAAAGAGTTTGCCAAAAACGAAAATTGGAACTTTTTTCTGGGGACTTTTTGTTAAAAAGAAAATAACTGTTTATTTTTACATAATAGATAAAAAATAAAATTTGATGATAAATAGTTACTACAATTTAATGGAGTTGACATTAATTAAAAGAAAATTTTTCAATCAATATAATGTAATATAATGATTGAATTTAATCTAAGAATGATAATTTAATTAATTAAGCTAAAATTACATTTAAAATAAGAGAAATAATATTTAAATCAAGATTTTAAAATTTATATTATGAGTATATACGAGTTGTTGCAATTTAAAAGTTCATTCAAATTTAATTTAGAAAATTAACCGAACTCTATATTTAATGAAGCAAGGTATTTGAGACTTTTCCAAAATTAGTTGAGTTTTACCCAATGACCTTGCGTTAAAATTTATATAGTACAGTGCGTTGGGGTTGAAATAGCTGTCATACAACTTGTTTTTTATCAAAAGTATTACAGTATTTCAGAAGTATTAAAGTTTAATAGCCGAAGTTTCCACAAAATATGATTGGTCTAGTATAAGAAGTTCAAATAGCTGCCATACAATTTATATTTTTTTTTGTAGTTTAGAGCATATTATAAGTTGTAAATTTTAAATGTTACAAAACTTACGCATAGTAAAGTGTATTTTATATTATGTACGTGCTGCCGTCATACAGTTGGCACAGTAGAGTCTACTGTACTTTGATTAATATTTCTGCCTCGTTCTGTTTATTTTTGAAACTTAAAATCGCAATATTTTAAAGAAAAATTTAATTAGTTCGAAAATTAGTACCGTACGAAAAGAGTACCTCCAATACGAATTTTATTAATGTCATAAAAGAAAGGGAAAAAACTTAAAAATTTGGGCACGTTGTTCATTTTCATTTTTAGCAAAAATTTTATTAAAATTTAAATAAGGAACCAATCGACATTTAGAATATTTGCTATAATACTTATAGATATTCCATTTCTGGAATGTTTGTTTATATGAATTCCTAGACTAGAACTCAAAATTAGAATTGCCCCTTTTTTTCAAATAATTAGGTAGAGAATATTTTATGAAAAGTTTTGCTAACCTATTATTTTGTCAAAAGTTTGTTAAGACTTAGGATTTGAATACAAAATTGGGGTTCTCATAAAATTGGCAGCTCTATATTAAATGCTTCAATACAGGGACAAATAAAACTCTTTTTTTTTTTTTAAAAAAAAACCAATTTTACTTCGAAAATAAAACTTGCTACAGAAAAACTTGAAATTTTCACACAACCAACTGAATGCAGTTGTCAAATATCCCATAAAAATACTTTTGCGAATTTTTTTCTTTGGGGACTTTTTTCATATGAAATCAATGAGAACCCAAAAACGGTTTTAAAAAAAGTCCAAACATTTTAAAAATGAAAAAAAACATTAATGTATCATAAAAATTTTGGGGCTGTTTTCATTTTTGTTTTTTGGCACTTTTTTCATGGGGATTCTTTTCATACTGCCGATAATATTTCAATGTTTTCTAAGAAGAATTAAAATTGATTTTTGAGTTAAAATAATATGTTTAGAGGTAAAAGCCGTACCTAAAGATTCCATATTATTGTTGTTATTTAAGGACAATCTAAAAATGTAGTATTAAAGAAGTTGCAGTATAGAGTAAAGTTTAATGCAATTTTTAGGCACTAATATAGTAACAATTAATTCTACAAGTTGTTTCAAATGAAATTTAAGAAATCCTTATATAATAATGTGATAATTTCAAAATTTAAATATTACATTATCTAACAAATTTTATAAATTTTAATATTCCTTTAATTTATATTTAAACTTTTGTTGGGATCTAACAAAAAATTTTTAATTCTATGCTTTTTATAAATTTTTTTTAATCACACTTACACTACTATTTGTTTTTTTGTTATTAAATTGATTTGATTTAATGCTAGGCCTTTAAACCTCCTACTTTTTTATAAACTCTAATGAACCTGGCATTGGCATTGGGAAAAAAAATCTACCCTCACAATCGTTTCATTAGACTTTTTTTTTTTATTCTTGGGGTGTAATTTTTAATATAGTTGGCAGTTATCACTTGTACGATCTTTTAACTTAATTATCTATGTATTTTTATATATCAATATAAATATATATATATATAAATATATATTCATATATTATTGTATATCTTTAAGAAGGAAATAATATTAATATAATGTTTATGTATAATCACATCTTATTTAAGTAGGTGTGATTGTTTCATTATACTACTGTATATTGTATAGTTTAGGAAAATTATAAGAAATTGAGAAAATTATATTAAGACGCGAAAAGATTTATTGCTTTTTTTTCATATAAATCATCAAGAAAAGAAAATTTAGTCATGTTTTTTTGGGGCCTCTTTATTTATTTAGATTTATACCACTATTATATTTATACTATATTTTATTATACTCTGTATATACATATTATGTATGCTTAAATGACAGTTATGAGCATAAGGTTTTTGTGAAACCCTTCTTGACCTGAAAAACTTTGATTCAAAATCATATACTATATATTAATTCTAGTAATGGTTCTGTTAATGTGTATTTTCTATGTTGAATTCAAGAGGCTATTTAAAAATTGAATTGGAGATTCGAATCTAAGCCAAGAAGGTATAAGTACCTTTTTGTTTTTTTTTTTTTTTAAACGCTAACTTAACGCTAGGAACGAATTCCTATATTCCTATATACATGACATATTAGAGGGGAATTAGGAGGTAGGTTGGAAATAAATCGAAAAGATTCGTTTTGAATTTTTCCAAGTTGTAGTATGGGACATTATTAAAAGAAGGGAAGCATGTTCCACATCTTAGCAGTCTTGACGACAAATGAGTTTCCATAACCAATTGTAAGCCATCTTGGAATTTCCACAGTGTAGAAATGAGCACTTGCTGCTCCTCTGGTGTTACGTTGGAATTATTTAAGAGGAGGCATAATTGACTTTAGTTCAATAGAGCAAGTGTCATTACCTACAAGATATCTATAAAACAGCTTATTAAAGAACAAATACAATATTATTTTGAAAAATTTAAATTTTTTAAAAATATAATAAACATAAGTCATAACATGCAAACATACTACTACAACTGTACAGGTATTCTTTTTTCAAATGAACTTGGTCCTTTTTCACATTCTTTTTAATTTTATCTATTATTTTATTTGCATGTGGTCCGTCATTTTTAAAAGGCAGTTGTATCTTGGAATTCAGAGTCGAACCGACATTATTAGAAAAATTTAAATAACTACAGTGGTAACAAAAATAAGCAAAAAATAAGATAAATCCCAAAAAATTACACCTAAATTTTTCGGAGCTAATTCTTATGGCGAACTTAGAAGTACAATATTTTTAACATTTGTTGTTGTATTTAGATTCTTCTGTTAAATCGGTTAGCACTTTTAAATAAATTAATCTGACTACTAGATTCCAAGAAAGAGGGCTAATGAAAAAATAAATCAAATTAATTTGAAAATTTAGAACTATGTATTTGCAAAGACTAAATTGATTTGAAAATCGACAAAATTCATTTAAAAAAGGACCAAGTTCATGTGAATAGACTATATATAAAATTTCATTTAAAATTATTTTGATTTGCATTTATAACTCACAATAATATAAAAAAATTTGATACTAAAATTAAATTTTACGAAAAATATAAAAAACGGGTAGTTTCCTTTTAAATTCACTAAAACTATTTATTTTTACAAATACCAGTATTTCGTCCAATAAATGTAGCCTTCTTTAGTGTTAGTACTCTATTAGTATAGTAATTAATAGAATACAATCTATTAATAGTAATAGATTAAATATTTAAATTCTACATCTAAATAAATTTAAATTCTGATAAATTTATTAATTTAACTAATTAATAAAAATAAATTATTAAAAGCGTCTACTCTCTTGTCCACAACTGTATAAGACAAAACTCTGCAAATAACTAAACATCCCTTCATATATATCATTATCTATAAATACAAAAAAAAAATAACTTTTAAAGCTTTAGAATAGCTTCTAAGATAAATTACTGAAGTCATTTAGAAAATTCCAAGGATAACGATTTCATTATGATAGAAATGATTCTGTAATTTTATTTTCATTTTAATATTGAAACATTTTTGGATTCTTATATTCTTTCTCCACTTCATTTCATCTCCACAGTGAGCAGAGTTTCCGTTGAAAAATTAGAGATTGAAAAAAAACCGGAAATATTTAAGAGATATTTTTTTTTTAACCTTGGGCAGTTTCAATTAGTTGGACATAAAGATGATGAAGATCAATATTCTTTATGATAAAAATAAAAATTGAAAAAAGTTAATACAAATTTAAAACAATAAACGATATTTAAATATATTATGTAGGACATTATATTATATAAATTATTTTATTGAATTATTTTAGATAATTTTTTTATTTTTAAAATTTTTTTATATTAAATTATAAAAAATAATTGATTTGATACCTACATATAGAACTATGTTTGGAAAGATATTACAAATATTCATTACTTTAAATTCTAATGTTTAGCTGCTTTATAAAGATATTGAATGATATAAAATCTTATGATATTAAATCGATATATGTAAATTTATACACCAGCTTTAATATATAAAACTTTTTTTATTATTCCTCTTCATCTCCATTAAGGAGTCAGGGCATTCAGCAAGTCAAAAAGACTAGGCTATCTATTCATTTCAATTATTATATTCATTAAGCCGTTGATTACTCGGCTGTAGTTGTTTTATAAAATTTTAATTAGGCAAATGTTTTTGCACCATCTATTATCTATATATATAAAAGGGAATGTTTGTTTGTATGTTTGTCTGTTTGTTTGTTTGTTTGTTTGTTTGTTTGTTTGTTTGTATGTAGCGAATAGACTCCTAAACTGCCCAGCCGATTTCCATGAAACTTTGTGTATAGGGGTTTTTGGGTACGGAAAGAAATCGTGGCCCAAAAATTTTGCTCTAACGGACCGCCAAGTTGGGGCTGTGGTGCAAGTATTTAAACTTCTTTGTTCTAAAATGAAAACGGTTTGACCGATTGACTTCAAATTTTGTATACGTGATGCTCTTTGAGAATTGAGTAGACACTATTAACAGTTTTGGAATTTGTTAACCCATGTCGGGCCGACGGGTGGTCAAAAAAAATTTTGGGTCCAAATTTTGTCCGATTTTACGAAATTCTGCTTTACCTTTAAAGAAATCCCCAAAAAAATTTTTGTTGAGTTCCATTAACCCATTGCGGCCCAACAGCTTTTTATAGGTTTTTTCAATACTTTACTCTAACTTCGAAACGGTTTGACCGATTGACTTCAAATTTTGTATACGTGATGCTCTTTGAGAATTGAGTAGACACTATTGACAGTTTTGCAATTTGTTAACCCATGTCGGGCCGACGGGTGGTCAAAAAAAATTTTGGGTCCAAATTTTGTCCGATTTTACGAAATTCTGCTTTGGCTTAAAAGAAAGCCCCAAAAAAAATTTTGTTGAGTTCCATTAACCCATTGCGGCCCAACAGCTTTTTATAGCTTTTTTCAATATTTTACTCTAAATTCGGAACGGTTTGACCGATTGACTTCAAATTTTGTATACGTGATTCTCCTTGAGAATTGAGTTGACACTATTAACAGTTTTGGAATTTGTTAACCCATGTCGGGCCGACGGGTGGTCAAAAAAAATTTTGGGTCCAAATTTTGTCCGATTTTACGAAATTCTGCTTTACCTTTAAAGAAATCCCCAAAAAAAATTTTGTTGAGTTCCATTAACCCATTGCGGCCCAAAAGCTTTTTATAGGTTTTTTCAATACTTTACTTTAAATTCGAAACGGTTCGACCAATTGACTTCAAATTTTGTATACGTGATGCTCCTTGAGAATTGAGTTGACACTATTAACAGTTTTGGAATTTATTAACCCATGTTGGGCCGACGGGGTGTCAAAAAAAATGTTGGGTCCGAATTTTGTCCGATTTTATGAAATTCTGCTTTGGCTAAAAAGAAAACCCAGAAAAAAATTTGATTGACTTGCATTAACCCATTGGGGCCAACAGCTTTTTATAGGTTTTTTCAATACTTAACTCTAAATTAAAAACGGTTTGACCGATTTTCTTTAAATTTTGTATTCGTGCTCCCCTGTGAGAATTGAGTTGACACTATTAACAGATATGGAATTTGTTAACCCATGTCGGCCCGACGGTGGGTCAAAATAATTTTGGAAGCTAATATTGTCAAAATTTGCGAAGTACTGCTTTGGCTAAAAAGAAAGCCCCAAAAAAATTTTGTTGAGTGATTTGGAAGCAAATTACGCCCAATTTTGCGCAATACTGCTTTGCCCAAAGAGAAAGTGTAGAAACGATTTGACCGGTTTACCTCAAATTTTATATGTGTGAAGCAACTTGCCTCCATTGAGAGGCGCAGCAACGTGCACCGGGTATTAGCTAGTCCTTTATAAAAAGAGGTAATGCTCATACTGTAAATATTTTAAAAACATGAACCTGGACCCAACTTCTTTTAGAGTCAAAGATAAGTCTGAAATATCTTGTAAAAGATATTTTGCAGTAAATTTGGCCATTACACTAAACTATTTTTGACGAAATTTCAGGCACCCAGCTTTAATAGGTATAGAGTAATGCTCATATAAAAGATGGAGTTGTATGGCAGCTAGTCGAACCCTCTGCAGTAAACCAACCAAATTTTGCAGTAACTTTGGCCATTACACTAAAGTATTTTTGGCAAAATTGCAAACACCCAACTTTAATAGGTATAGAGTAATGCTCATATAAAATAAGAAGTTGTATGGCAGCTACTCGAACCCTTTGCAGTAGACCAACCAAATTTTGCAGTAACTTTGGCCATTACACTAAACTATTTTTGCAAAATTTCAGATACCCAGCTTTAATAGGTATAGAGTATTGCTCATATAAAAGAAGGAGTTGTATGGCAGCTACTCGAACTCACTGCAACCAAACAACCAAATTTTGCATCCATAAAATTAAACTACTTTTGCCAAAATTTCAGACACGTAGCTGTAATAGGTACAGAGAAATACTCATATAAAAGAAGAAGTTGTATGGCAGCCACCAGAACCCATGGACTAAAATGGCTGGATTTAAATAGCGATGTTAGCTAAAATTTCAACATCCTAGCTCCTTTAGTTTTTGAGTTATCGTGCGGACGGACGGACGATTTTTTTTTCGATTCTGATCCGATCCATACACTTGAGTCTATATCTACCCCCCTCCTTGTCTACGTCACAAAATTAATGGCAAATTTATTATACCCTTTGACTATATAGTCATACGAGTATAATAAATTAATTTAAAAAAGTTGTATGTTAAACATAAAGTGTGAATTTATACTTGAACAATAGCGAATTTTCATTTATTTAAGATTTCGTTATAAAATTAAAATATGATGATTCAAGAGCAATTAAAAGCAAGCTGTTTAAAAACTTTTTTCATTATTTAAATGTCATTTTCTAGAACATTTATGTTGAATGTAACTGAGGAGGGCCTACAATTTAACAAAACAAACTTTAACGAAAGTGCAACTGTTATTCAATTAATACCAATGTCTTTTTAAATATCAATGTAATATTTTAACACTAATAGCCTATCTACAATTAAACGCTCTCATTCCGCTCTCTACACGTAGCTATCTGTCAAACTAAGTTAAATGTATTGAATTAAATGAAAGTGTCTACAGTTAGACGCAGCCATGTCGCAGTCATTAAAAAAATTGTTTAACTTTTTAGCTTTCTTTCCGTATTCAAATGTCAAATAATTCAACTTTGAAAAATATTTTTTTTTTCCGTATTCAGATGTATTCAGATATTTGAATTTTTTTTTAATATCCGAATGGCGTAGTGGTAAAGACGCCGCCTTTCATGTGGAAGGTTTAGGGTTCAAACCCCGGTCAGATCATATCCAATAAAAAAAATATCGTAAAATTATATAGTAATAGTTTATATCGTAATATAAAATAAGATTTAATAAAAATATATAAATAACTCTTGTGTAAGATTATAGATGGCGCACAAAGTTAACATTTGTGCATTCATATTTCATAACCTTATACAATAGCTACAGCCGAGTAATCAACGGCTTAGTGAATATTATGATTAAAGAAACTGAAGCCTAGTTTAAAATAAAAACTTTGTGAATGCCCTTTACTCCTTAAAGGAGTGGAAAAGAAATAAAAAAAAAAAAAATATTTTTTATGGAAAAATAAAAAAAAAATATAACAGAATAAAAAATTAATAAAATTATTAATTATTTTTCTATCTTGGATTAAATAATATCAAACTGTTATTCAAAATAGCTATACAATAAACTTTAAACTATTGAATATATTTTAATTCATGAAATTTGTAAACAAAACAATGTCAAAAAACGCTGTCATGTACATTTCATTGTAGACACTCCTTTGTTGACTACTTAATGAGAGCGACGTGAGAGCGTCATTGTAGATAGGCCATAAAAGTCAACATATATTTGTTTTCGGTATTAAAGTATTCATATTACGATTATGATTAAGTTTCTCAAAAATAAATATCAAAGTGTAAAGCCGTTACATTTAAAAAAAATTTTTGACAATTTTAAATAAATTATTACGGGAAATTTAGAATAATATTGAGAAAATATTGAAACAAATTATTGAAAAAAGTGATACACATTTTGAATAATAATTTAAAATAATTTTTTTTTAATAAAATATTCATAAATAATTTGGTGGACTGTCTTTTTGTTTTTTTTTTTATTGTAAATGATTAGAAAATCGTGTTTAGAATTTAGCAATTGATGTAATAAATCGCGATAGTAAATATATTTAGAATAAATTTGGAGTTTGAAGGACTATGTTAGTATTATTATTATTATTATTATTTTCATTACATTAAATTCGATACAAATTCTTATAAAAATTATCACAAAAATTACCATTTTTATCTTTTATCTGGTCGTTTTTAGCACATTTTCAAAAAATGTGCCTATATAGCTTCACTCTGTCCGTCCGTCCGTCCGTCCCTTTTTACCTACGAATGACAAAAAAATATCAGGAATGGGTAGGTATTGCAATAAAAATAATTTAATGTTAAAACTTTTTTTTGTAGCCCCTCCCGTTACGTAGCTACAGCCCCACAAAGTCGAAAAAAGCCCCATATTTAAACAGTTATAATTAGAGTTCTATAAGGTATATCTCCAACCTGAAAACGGTAACAGACAGCTGTTTTTATAAGCTTTACAAGTTTTTAAAAGCCAATTGTATAGGGTTACCATACGGTACTAAAATTTACCGTTATTCAAAACTAAGTTTTACAAAATTTTTGGTCCCTCATAACTTCGGAACGGCTAAATCTAGAAACTTGAAATTTTGGGAGAAGTTAGATCCTTAGAAATAAGTAAGAGTCAATTAACAAAATTTTTTTGTCACGCCCCCTCTTTGGGAGCTGTAAGGGGTCGAAAAGTGAAATTTTGCTAAAAATTTAGCTTTTAAACACCTATAACTTGAATACCTGTCAAAATTTTTTTTTATTTGTATACAAAATTGAAAGCTCCAAAACGAAAGTTTCAATAAGTGTCAAAGGTTTTTCTTAATTTTGACTTTGTCCGTCCGTCCGTCCGTCCGTATGTTTACAAAAACTTTTACACCGTTTGAAATAGAGTAAAGAAATTTTAACCACGGGTAGATATTACAAAAAAATTAATTTCGTAGAAGAATTTTTTTCTGTAGCCCAACCCGTTACGGAGCTACAGCCCCCCAAATTTGGAAAAAGCCCTATTTTTAAGTTATTATAACAAGAGATTTGTTAAGTATATTTTCAATCTGAAAACGGCAAAAGATAGCTGGTTTTATAAGCTTTACAAAAATATAATTCTTAAATGTATAGGGTTACCATACGCTACTAAAATTTACCATTAAGCTAAACACAACTTTTGCAAAATTTTTGGCCCCATATATCTTCTAAACGGTTCAACCTAGGCTCTTGATATTTTGGGAGAAGTTAGGTCCTCCAAAATTAATAGGAGTCGGTTAACAAATTTTTTTTGTCACGCCCCCTGTTTAGGAGCTATAAGGGCTCGAAAATTGATATTTTGCTATTTTCAACCACCTGTAACTTTAACACCTGTTCAAATTTTTTTTTACAAATATGCAAAATTTACAGCTGCAGCATTATATTTCAACATACGTTAAAGGTTTTTCTTAAATTTGAAAGAGTCTCTTTAAATTGAAGAAATTGTTTCTTAGTCTTAACCATTTTTGGTTAGATAATAATATTCTAGGTAAAATTCCAAATTTTGTTGGAGTTCCAAATTGATTTCCTAGAACCGGAAAAAAATGGAATTTCGACCCCTTACAGGAGGGGGGTGAGCAGATCCATCATAAGTTTGCTAAGCAAAAATTTGGGAACCTTCCTCATTGAAGGGCTACTAGGTCTTCAAAATTAAAACTTTTATGTTCTTATAAAACAGTAACTTATTCACCAGTGTAAATTTTCCAAAATTAAACGTTAACATTGAAGCCACAACATTATTTTCCGCACTTATTAACAGGTTTTCTTGAATTCATTGGAGTTGTATTCTAAGTATTTCACTATTAGTCATATAATTAATTATTAATGAAATAACAAAATTATAATATTATCATAATATATATTTTTATAAAAGAAACTCAGTAAGAAACCGTATATAATTTTGAAAATGTGCTTTTTAAAAACCCTTGGTTTTTTTCCCTCACTAGTTTTTTTAAAGTGTTCAAAATTCTTTACAAACATGTTTGTTTTTTTTTTTATAAATATTTTATAATATATATTAAATATCCAAATCAATATATTTGTTTTCAGTTCCTTAAAAAATAAGTCAAATTTAAATTAGATATTCTGTTTATCTTATTACTAATCAAAATAAGAATGAGTCTTCATTGTTTATTTTATTCCTAATAATCAATAGCACGACTATGAAGCAGGTAATAACATTAAAAAAAAATTTTGAATATCTATCTCTTATTTTATAATATTTGAAAAACAATGTATCAATAATAAGATATATTATTAAATTTTCTCAAATACAAATAGTTCAATCAAATAATTTATTCTATTCTATGTACAATATGGATATACCTATGATAAAAGTCCCCAAAATTTGTATGATATTTTTGGACTTGTTTTCATATGTCGTTTTTCCCCTTATTTTGTGGGTTTTTATAAAAATGTATTCTTGGGTCTTTGAAAAAGCAGAGGCATCATTACACGTATCTAGGTTCTTATAAAATCGGAGGTTTTTTTTTTCTCAACTGTATCAATTAATATAATGTAGGCTAGGCTTCACCTGCAAAGCCTTGTTAAATAATTTATTAGAATCCTGATTTTTTAATGAAAGGAGTTCTCTCCAGGAGTTTATTAATCAACTAGTAATATTTTTTCATAAATCATTAAATTACAAACAAAAAATTAAACATAATAAGGATGTCAGCCAATCCTCCCTCCCCCCTCCCTCCCCACCTCGTCAATAAAATATTCGAACGCCTAATATTAATTGTACTTATAACCTCCTTAACTTTTTTTCGTACATAATGTCAGTAAGACAGCATTTAATTTTCGAACTTTTTTCCTTCCTTTGGGTGCTTTTATAAAAAGGGTATTTTGGGGACTATTCCCATTTTTTTGGGGATATTTTTCGTATAGCCATACAATATTTCCTCAATTTATAATGGGGGAGCTTTTAATTTGGGACTTAAAAATATTTGGTAGGTATTTTATATAAACTCAAGTGGAAATAATGTAATTTTAAATGAAAAATATTTAGTTTAATAATATTCAAAAATAATAATAATAAAATAAACAGCATTTATTTATATTATATACTGATTCTTAATTATATCTAATTGGAGCTATAGATGGATACTAATTAAACTAAATTGATTGCTTCTATTATTGTGCTATTTAAGGACATTCAGGAAAATATTTTTTATGCAAAATATGATTCTTATATTATTTTTGTAAATAAACAAACCAATCTGAGTATTATATTTAAAATATTCTTTATTATATTAATATTAAACTTAAATTAATATTTAGTCCTATAATAAACTAAATTCTATCTAATATAAATTGTCACAAGAACGATATTATATACAAATATATATACATTATATTTTATGTATTTCTATATTTAAATAAGATTATTTAAATTCAAATCCCGTTTTGTGATTATTGATTACAATATTATACAGTAGATAATAAGATATTTAAGATTATTATATCATATCAACGTCTCTTTTATAACATTAAAAATTCATGAATATCATTTTTAGCTTATTCTGTTGGTTTCATCGTCCTTTTTAGGACGAACAAAAAAAAAAACAAAAGGAAAGAAAAAAAAAAAGTGTAATAATTTTGCGAAAATTAAATTATATTAAAATTTTATTTTCTTTTGAATTGATTTATATTTAATTTTAATATAATAATAATAAAATGAAGAGAATGATATTAAATAAATATTATATCAAAATAAATCAAGGATCTAAAAATTTATAAAAGCCAAATATAAGCGATTTAATTATAAAGGGTTTATTTTAATTACTTCTTTATTTTTGTACTTTGAATTGCAAGGATAAATTTTAATAGAAATTAAAAAAATTTAAGAGCTTTAAGCTTAAGTATTATTTGATTTTTAATTTTAATTTGCATACCAAAAAATGCTGGTATTAATTAAGTATTACTTTAGTACTGGGATGATTAAAGTTTTTTTTTTGTTTTACGTGCTAACCTACCTGTTCACTGTTTTAGGCTAAATAGGCACTTTATATATGTCCATGTCGGAAGAGGGTATTTCATTCATATTGATCAATGAATTCTCATACAATTAAAATATGAGATAGTACTACGCCTTTTAATATATAATTTGGTAATTTGAGTTATATAGTATTACATATGTGTGAGTTATATTGTTCAATTAAATTATTTGTTTATATTTTGTATTTGTTTATATTCATATATTAATTTATTTTTAATTAAAGAAAAATTAATGTTAACTCAAATGCGAATAATGTTAATTCAAATGCGAAGGCGAATGGTGGCTTAACCGAGTCGAAAACTGATAAAAGTTTTTTCACTTTCACTGGGATTCGAACCCCGCCCTTTCGCATGAAAAACTGGCACTCTAACTACTGTGTCACCCAGCCGAGATTTATAATAGATTGATTTTAGAAATCAACTGTGTACATTGCAAAATTTGTGCTTCAGAAAAATATTTGACAAAGATATGGAAGTGGTATACTTGTACATCTTGTAAATCTTTCAAATAGCCAGTTTTATTCCGAAAAACTCCGAATAATTTTAAGTGTATTTGAATGTGAACGTCAAACCGCCTTGCATTATCAGTCAAATATTTTTGGACATTTTATTACCATAACCTATTTTACATAATAAATAATTAATATTACGAAAATAAGTCACTGTCAGATATTTTTTTTTAGATTTACGGTATTTATGAATTAAATACTGTACAGGATTCTCAATAGGTATGGAGCTCCTGTCTTCTAGTCTTATTATAACAAACCTGTCAGGTAAAAACTTTCAAGATATTGCTAATAAGATATCAATCTTCTTAAAATCACTATTTAAAATTTGTTGAAAAACTTCATTAAAATCGTGGGATATGTTTAGATGTAATTTGCTTAGCTTTTATTACAATATTCTAATTTCGACTTTAAACTCAAATTTCTGTATTTTTTGCATACATATAAGGTTTTGTGAGTTGAAAGAATTTTAAGTTGCTTTCTTGGTAAAATTTGCAGTATGCTCCAATTGACTAGTCATATAAACTGAACGTGAGAAAAAGAAAACTTTTAATTTTTGATTTAAACAATTTTAGGGTAAAATTTAAATTCAATGGTGAGTAAATTTTATTCATAATGATTGTTAAATAGCATTTTAAATAAGGAATTGATTTATAATAAATGCAATATATCTGAAAAAACTATAATATAGAAAATATTATTATTTATTCTAATTTAAATTAATTTACAATATAGAATACGGTTTAGAAAACATTTTTATAGTTGTTGTTTATTGTAATTTTAATTTGAAGTTCCATTTAGTTTTAACTTTTGTCCGCATTTATCTATTTGGCGTATTTTTTCCAATCTATGTTGATTATCTTATTATATTCCAGTCGTAACTTAGAATCAGCTGACGCTGGTATCCGGAAGTAAGTTTTAAGTTTAGTGTTGACTGTGAACTGTTGAATGTTGTGTTATCGTGAAGTTTTACTTGTTTATAATTAAATTTTTTTTAATTTTATAACTCTTGGCTGTTTGTTTGATTATTTAGTTATTGTGAATAATTTAGCAGTTGTTTTAAAATTAATTAAGTTTAAAATAGATTGTAATTTTACTAATTGTCGATTAGATTTAAATTTATTTTATTAATTTATTTTTATATTGAATCTTATTATTGGTGAATTTTTATAATTATTCGTTAATTATTTTTTGAATTTTTTAGATAAAAATAGCTGACTGGATCGAAACCTCTGGAATACCTGCTGCATCCTAACGTACATGTATCTGACCCTTTTATCTGATGAATCCGGCTTTAAGAATTAAGTAAGTGGTGTGTTCAACTCCAATTTTTGTTATATATTGTTCTTGTACGTAGGTAAGGAAACCTTTAGTGCATTAAAATAAAAAGAAATTAATAAGACTACTTTCTGTTTACTTAATAAAACTTTAATGGATACTTTTTAAATTTAACTATTAAAACTTCTGTTTCTACAAAACAAACTAAGAACATTTTTCTTTAAAATTTTATTAAATCAAAAAACAAACCAGACACTTTCAAAAAAAGGAAGATTTTTATTTAACAAGTTTTAATAACTCACAACTTCTGAAAGAAATTGTACAATATCTACCAACTTCTATTAACTTTAACAAAGTTCCAAAAATTTATTATACAAAACAAATTTTTTTTTAAGTATTGCCGTTTTTTTTTTTTTTTAATACATTAAAAAATATGAACTCATGCTTTAGTTTATAAATTATAAAAAAAAATCAACTATAATTCAAGGAAATTTGTTTGAAAACTTCTGGTAAAAAAAAACTAATGAGAAAAGACATTTTCATTTCAATACACAAAAGTGATCATCAACTATTCAACCAAATAACTAATACTACAAAACAAAATTTTATTAGTAAAAATGGAATTTTTTTTTTAACTCAACACAACTTGCATTCAACTTGTCACTTTACAAAATTATGATAGCTTCTTATACGAAAAATTTAAAAGAAAAACAACGGTAAAGGACACAATTTAAAAGAGAAAATTTATTGAAGAGACAAAAGGGTACATTGAAATTAATCTGAATATCAAGTTATATCATTTCATGAAGCTAAAATATGACTTCACTTCACAATTTTCAATGAATGAGGTAAAATACTCACAGTTCACACACATATACATCATATAAGAATTATAAAGATACACGGATGTACAAAATAAAATTAGCAAATTTGATCGAATTGTATTTAATTATTCGATGAATTTTATAATTAATTTTGCGGGTTCCAAAATGGACTTGTATTTTAAAATTGTACTAAATCTGGCAGATAGTTATTTTGTTATGTAGAAAAGTCACACCGAATAATATTAGGTTTATTGGTATGTAACGCAATAAAACTGTCAAAAAAGATTATACTTGTCAAATTTTAGTGTAATTTTGATAGCAAATTTCATTGCAATTTAATGGATTGTAATTTTGATTGTATTTAAGTCTTAATAAAAGTCTTGAGTGGTTATTATTTCACATTTTTTGGAGAATATCTTCAATATTTGTTTTTGGATATAAGACCCAAAATAACGATATAAGACCCACAATTTCGGAACTTTAATTCTTTTATTCCGTTATTTATTTGACGTTACACTGCTGGGATTACTTTGCAGAGCCGATTTTTAAAAGTTTATTCTAGAAGTAGCAGATTTGTTGCAAAGTATTAACTAATTAACTTTTACGCAACCTTATGCTTTGATTCCAATATATTTTGACCGTTACTGTCTTTTTATATTTGTGTGTATATTGAAAATGCAATGTGGTTATATTATTATGTACTTATTGGTACATAAACTACTAAAGAATACGTCTATGTAAAAAATAAAAAAAAAATAAGCTTGTTTTTGCTTAGTGAATCGATAATCCTTAAAATAATTTATGAATAATATCTCCTCAGTGCATTTGAAGGTTTCCTTCTAAGTGTTTATTTTTTTCTCCTTCAATATTTAAAAAAAATTTTTTTACTCCAAGAAAAAAAAAAAAAAAAAAATCTGAATGTTTGATATAATATGAAGGAATTAAATTCTTAGGAAAAAAAAATTATTATATTTTTACGATTTAGTTTGAATATCGATGAAGTTTTAAAAAAAAAAGAAAAAAACAAAAAACAAAAAACGTGGTAGGGAAAAGAATTTCATAGTATATAGGTATAGTGATATATTGAGAGTTGAGTTTAAAATAAAAGGGTAATATTTAAACAGACTATGGTAGGTACTCTTTATAGCAACATATATCTAAAGATTTAATGAATTTCATAACTACTGGTATGTCCAAAATATTTATAAAACTATTAATTAAAATGAAATTGAAATAATAGGGAGTTGCTCGTCCCTTAGGTTTAACATTAAAAGTCTATAAAAGATGCCTTTTAAAAATAATATTTTGATTAGCTAGTAAATTATAAAAGAGTCCGGATTCATCAAACGCTTGGTTTCAAAGATTATTCAAACAGCAAATATTACATCTGTTGTTTTACTCTAGTATTCAGAGTTTAAATTAGAATCCGCATAAAAATTAAAATTGGTTACTCTAAGAAGATATTAGTTTTAGTTGGGATTATGCAGAAGGATTAACGGAAATACTAGAATGACTCAACTTTTGAGTTGAGTTGAAATAATTCAAAATGAAAGGAAGATTTTTTATTTATTTATTTATAATTAGTAACAGAACATAATAATAGTAAATATTGCCTGATATTATTATAGTCCTTTGCTTATTTGGCATTTGGGCTTATCTTAAATTAAATACTTTCTATTTATTTATAATTACTATATATTAGTTATTTTATTTATATTATATTTGTGTATTTAAATTACATTTGGTCTCCAAGGGGATTTGTAAAGAAAAATTTGTTTTCAATCGAACCCGGACCCCCTCGGTTAATAAGCCAAATGTTTACCCACTACACTTCCGACGCCCTGAAGGGAAGATGTTTAGATTTAAAATTAAAATGAAATTTTAAATTACAAGGTATTTTTAAGATGCGTAAAAAAATCAGAATCATTCAATCCTCCATAAACCAAATTACGCAGTAATAGGTCTAGTATGACAACTTCGGAATGAAGAGGTGCCTAGGATGGCAGCTCTTATTATTTTAAATTACTTGTCTTTTAAAACAATTATTTTTACAATTTTAAAAGATTGTAATTAAAATTTGAAAAATTCAGAATCAGAAATTTAAAATTATGTGCTAAAGGCAAAATTATAATTCTAATATAAAAGGTTCTCATACACGGTCCTCTTAGAAGATTAAATTAAAAATTATAGAATTGGATTGAAATGATTTTTCCTCCACTAATATTTGGTAATTTTATGAATATCTTAATGTGTTAAATATTATCTGAATTAAAACTGAATATCAATTAAACCGTAAAAGGACATGTAAGGATTTCAAAAACACAATTTTGATGTCACACTTTTAATTAAATACATAAAAATCATACATAAAAAATTGTGAAATATATTTTCAAAGGACAACATTAACATTCATTTGAATTTCTAATAAAAATTTTATTTTAAAATTTCGAAAACAATATTTTGTTAAACGTCTCCTAAAATTTATAATAATACTTTCACATTTTTGAATTTCAAGTAAAATATTTTTTAAAATATTATGCATTTTTTTTTCAAATGCATTCAGAAAAAAAAAAAAAAAAAAAACAACAAAACTCTATGAAAAGAAAATCTTTTTAATGCTATCATATAGATTTATTTCATATATAAAACGAATTCTTATGCTAAGGAAGGGAACAAAAAAAAAAACCAAAACAAAAAAAAAAAAAAAATAAAAACAAAAATAAACTTCTTAAAAAGAACTAAGAAAACCGTTGTGCTTCTTTTTTTTTGTATTTTATAGCTTCCAGCATTGATCTATATCCAGTTTTAAGCAAAAAAGCTAAAGGGAATTCAAAGAAAACTTTAAGTTATTTCGGTTTGTTTTTTTTTTTTCTATTATTTTTCTTTTTTTAATGCATATTTTTTTTTCTATCTCTTTCTTTCTTTTTTTTTTTTTTCTTTTCGTTATCAGTGTTGAGCTGCTAAATACCACCGTTGATGCCGACAATGTATAAATGAATAGAAAAAAAAACATAAGAACACAAAAGGATATGAAAAAAAAAAAAAACAAAACACACAAGTAGGAATATTTCTAATATGGTGAAATTTTTTTGGTAAGACAGATCCAGTATATATATACTCTTTTCACATGAATTTGGTACTTTTTCACAGGAAAATTGTGTATTTTGAAATGAATTTGGTTTTTTATTGCAATTACAAATAAAATTTTAGATTATAAACTTCATAACAACCCTTTTTCTACGACTGTATTATATATCTATAGCCCAAAATAAGTGTCACATATTCAAACACTTAGAATAAACTGTTCTAAAACTTTTAACTTTAATCGTACCAAATTGAAGTTAGAAAACGTATAAATAACATACAGTAAACTCCACCGTACCCGGTCTCAAGCCCGGCTGAGAGAGAAGGGCGAAGAATAGTTGCAACCTGAATGGCTACAAGCCGTTGTCTTAGGAAGTAGGAAAATGTTATATAATGTAGTTGAACTCGTAACACAGTAATTAGAACGTCAACGCATTATATAACAAATTCTAAAGTAAATGCCCTACAAAGATGGGGGCTTGGCATATAATTAACAGTCGTATTCAGTAACAAACATTATTAAGAAATCAAAATCAAAGGAAGGCGGCAATAGACTGCAGCGCCATACAAGAAGAAGAATGACATATGGTAATACTGATTTGTCATCATTAAACTGCCATTTTTTGACAACTAAAAAGTCCATTTATTGCGAAATAAATTAAAGAAATTTAAATAATTATTGCTTCTTTTAAAATCAAAATAAATTTTTTTAATTAGAGATATACAAAACCAATGTAAGCATTAAATAATAAACTTTTTTCTTGAAACAAAATTTGGTGTTCTATAAAAAGTACAATCGGATAACATGTAACAAAATTTTTTATATTTTAGAAAATTGACAGTGAAGATATTCTTTTGGAAAAACACTATTTTAAAGGCCTTGAAGAGGTAATTGAAAGACTTACTGAAGAAGAATTGAAAAAATCACCCTTGTACCAAATTAGAAAATTCTATCTTTATTCCAAGTCATATCTTCACTAATTTCGAAGATAAGTTTTAAAGGTTTTTGAGAGGTGCCCAAACCATCGCTCCAACTAATCTTAAATTTTAATAGTACAAGAAAAATAAAACAACTAACAAATTTGAAGGTCCTACCGTTATTGGTTTTGTACATATGCTCGTTTGGCCTTGTTTCGATCAAAAGCTTCGAATCCGAGCCCATGGTCCAATTTTTTTTGTTGAATTATCGTAGGCACGTATACGGACCGTGGGACATACAAATACCATATGGAAAAGGACTAAATTTATGTGAAAAGAGTATATAATACATACAAATATATTTCATGAATCTTTTTCTTTATTTCTTTTGCATTTTTTTTTTTAATATGCGCTTTGGTCTTGTTTTGAGCCTTTTTATGTAATTTTAAATTTTTTTTTAAAATTTTGGAAAATCGAGAAAAAAATGTTAAGGAATTCTCTGAAGTACTATAAACGTTTTTTCAGCTTTTTATTGTAAATTGTGAATTGTAAATTGTGAAATGAAAAACCTTTACCTTTTTAAAAAACAGGAGGCAACAGATATTTTGAAATTTTAAAAATTTTTTTTCACCAAACCATCTGGGGGATTCAGGTTTAATATAATACACAGAAATTCTATTGTTGGGGTATGTGGTATCTATTCCGAAAAAAAAAAAAATACCAAAGGAAAACAAAGGAAAAACTAAAAATGGTTTTAAATGGAATTTTTAATTTTCTATATAGTTTTTCTTTTTCAATATATTACAAATTTTTGTTTTTTTCGACTTTTTATTTTAGAATATGTAAGAAAGAAGGTTATTTAACACATTGTATATATATGGGGTTAGTAAAGTAGGTTACAAGTTATAAAGATCAGTAATAAATAGTATTTATATAGTAAAGGAATTACTATATTGTTTTTTTACAACCAGTTTTATTGTTTTATTATGGTAGTATAGTTTAGTACTCACTCTTATGGAATCACTATAGATAGAAATAGGTAAAGGTAAAGGAAAATCAAATTAAATAGAATAGGTGTGTAGTACTTATTTAATGGTACTATTTTGGAAATATCTTTTATCTTTGATTGAAGATTATGTTTACTTTAAGAAACTATCTTTGATTTAGTTATTTATTTTCTTAAGCTTGCATTGTTTAAGGGATCTGATGAAAGAAATATTATTGAATTTATATTAACTGAATGAATAAGTTGAAAGATTCAGAGTACTTATTTATGTTTCAAATAAAAACTAACTTAAAACGTTACAATTTCAATGGCTATAAGTATAAGTTACAATAACTTTACAGAGTACTTAAGACAGAGTACTTATGACAGAGTATAGAGTACAGATTACTTAAAAAATACTTACTTAACACTTTATAATTTGAATAGCTATAAGTAGTCACAATAACTTTACAAAGTACTTAAGACAGAGTACAGAGTTATTAACAAATACTTACTTACTGAACACTTAACAATTTTAGTGGCTATAAGAATAGTCACAATAACTATATAGAGTACTTAAGATCACATAGTACAGAGTACTTATTTATATAATTTGTACCTAGCACCTTACAATTTTAATGGTTATAAGTATAGTACAGATTACTTAAAAAATACTTACTTAACACTTTATAATTTGAATGGCTATAAGTATAGTCACATTAACTTTACAGAGTACTTAAGACAAAGTAATTAAGACAGAGTACAGAGTTATTAACAAATACTTACTTAACACTTAACAATTTTAGTGGCTATAAGTATAGTCACAATAACTTTATAGAGTACTTAAGATCACATAGTACGGAGTACTTATTTATATAATTTGTACCTAACACCTTACAATTTTAATGGTTATAAGTATATAGCCACAATAACTTTATAGAGTACTTAGGATTACAGAGTACAGAGTATTTAACTTTACAGAGTACTTATTTATGCATTAAACAATCTAAATGGCTATTAGTGTAATCGCAATAACTAAATAATGTTGCTATTCAACTCTTAAAATAATTTTAATCACTAAAATTCTAATGCCGACTAATATTTAGTTAAGCTAATTGTAATTAACTTTTGAGTATTAAAATTAAAATTTATTTATTCAAAATTGTATATTATTTTCCAAATATATTCGGTAAAAGTAATTATGATGAATTAACTATCAAATCTGACAGTTTTATTTAAGCTGAAGATAAGTGTTTCTATCTTAAATTTATATTTTATATATTCAGATGTTGGTTTGAAAAGAATAACAGGTATAAATTGCATGTAGTAAGGTAATAATGAACCTATAGGTGATTCAAAATAATAATCAAAAGAAAAAAAATATTTTCATTGTGGTAAATAAGTTTTATTATAATTTGACATATCGTGTAATCAAATATAGTAAGTACTAATTAGTGTTGCCATATAAAAACTTTCTGAAGTAAATTTAAATTTTATACGATATAAAGAAGTGATTAAGCTTTTAATTCTTCAGTGGTGTTCACGAAAGAAACTTAGAATATTGAAATATGTTTCTGAATGTCTTAAAATTGAGTTTAAAGTTTTTAAATTAAAAATGAAAATTTTTTATAAAAAATGGATTTGACATGAAAAGTTGAATTTATTTAGAATTTAAAAGATTCACCACAGATAAGAAGTATAAAATTGAAAAGAAACAAATCAAATAAAAAGTCTGATTAAAGTCCTACACGGTTAAAAGTATTTACTATTTAGCCGAGGTAAATCAATATTTCGCACATTTATGTGACAAACTCAATATTCGTTTAGAAAGACCATTTATACATAAATTACATTTTGATATTATCTCAGTATAAAATATTAGAAAGAAGATAGTTGAATACAGACTAATATCGTAGACATACTATAAAAACTAGACAAAATGGAGCTTCCCTCCACCTTTTTCATAAACCAATTTAAATCTGCATAGAATTTCACACCCCCTCAATGCAATATATCATTCATAAATTTTATGAAAATAAGTTTTTTTCGTTTTCAACATCAAATAAATTTCAATTTATAATTCATAACAGTACAAAATACAAATCACTATTTTTTTTTTAAAAAATTGAATAGCTAGTTACTATTTTAGAATTAATAATAATATGTATGATTCTGATTTATGATCATTATATAACCATTGAAAAATGAAACCTTTAAACAGGAAATTAAAAACAATAAAACATGTTAAACTCTCATTACCATTTTCAAAATTTTTGTATTCTGTATCTGCGTATTATCAAAACGTGTATCTGTTAAAGTACAAATTTTACTAAATTAAGAAAATCAGTTTTTTTTTATAGATTCGTATATTTGAGTTTACACTGGGTTTCCATATCGATTGGTTTTTTCCAAAATTTTAATATTAAATATATTTTCAATAAAAATGAAAATTTGTTATTTGTATAGTGGTTGTTAATGTCGAAACTTTTGTACAAACACTAGGAGCATAAGATTTTATATTTTGGATATTATGTTATTAACAGCAAATGTTCATTAAAAACAATTAGTACTCAACAATTTCAAATGCCTTTCCACTATGTAAAATTGAGTACTTTGATAAAGTCAATTACTCTATATATGATTTAAGTTTGATCCATTAAAGTTAAACAGTTGGATGAGCAAAGACTGTGAGAGCGATTATGATACATTTAAAAATTTGGGCAGCACTTAAAAAACACAGAATCTCCATAAAAAAAATAGTTGGATTAAACAATTTAATATGGTAATGCAAAAACAGTTGCTTCGCATAATGATGCTGAGTGCACAACAGTAGGAGTCAGACAAATATGTCTCTTATGACAATCGTTATTCTCACAGTGTTTGATAAGTCCTTGAGAGAAATATCAGCAAAGTGCAAAAAAATCACCTGATAACTCTTTCAGAAACTGCAAAACATTAAATTTGCTAATAACATTGTTCTACTAAATCACTCAGCGACCAAAATGCAGAAGACTATCAATAAAATAAACGTTAAAGCTGAAAGAATAGGTTTTCAGATAAAAACAAATGAGATCATAATTCTAACCTAATCTAATCTAAAATCTCATCATAACACAAACCTAAACCAATAATACCGCTATTTAGGGATAATATCAAAATTGATTTGGTATCAGTATTTCAATACTTGTGAAGCATACTAACGGTAGATGATGAAATAAATAGATTTATAGAACATAGAATAACAAAAGTGAAAAGTGCGTTCGCAAAACTGTGGTCGAAACAAATATAGCACATGGAACGAGAAAAAAAAAACTACAAATCTTTGACATAACAATAGAATGGAGCCATGTTGAACAATGCAAGTTATGAATGAAGACCCTTAATTTAAAGTTTGTTTTTTTAATTGTTGCCATAGGTTACCATACTATCGATTGACATCTATTGGTAAAAACTATAACGCTATTCATAGCTCAAATTCACTTAATTAAATTCTTTTGGGTTAGTATAGAATTAAACAAACTTTTTGCGTTATTTAATAAAATCTAAAGCAACTCTAAAATAAAATCAAAAGCTGAACTCAACGACAGTGTGATTCTAATAAGAAAACTGCTTGGATACATAAAAAAATGTAAATCGACTACAGCCATTAAATATATTTTAATGATATTATTCCAGAACCAATTCCGATATTATAGAACATTAATAAATGTTTTATTAGGAGCACTAAGGTCCAATACTGTAAAAAGTGTGTAAGGAAATAAGAATAAATTATGCTTAACTCAAAACTCTCCTATTTTAATTTAACAGAATAAAAAAAATTAAAATCTGAATTATTTCACAATTTCCTGTATTCCTCATATCACTGAACTTAACTGAACTGAATGATTCTTATCATATACGAGTATGTGCGTAATATTCCAATATTGGCAATGATTTTCAGAAAAAAAAAAAAAAAAAATATTTTTTTTATCTATTCCTATATCTTTTAATAGTGTAGGTACCTACGTTAATCCTTTCCAGTTCATTATTATTCCAAAGATGTTATTCAATACTTATATTTTACCTACTGGTAAAAAAAAAAATCCCATAAAATTTATGAAATTCTTTTATGAAAAATACAAAAAAAAAACGAAAATTTGGAAACATAATCTTATTTTGCATTCATATGCTATTTCCATTTAAAATTTTTTGTAACATAAATTTTTTGCATATATTTAGGATGTGTATAAAGACATTTTATTAGATAATGGTTATGATATGAACCATATACTAATACTAATACACATTCATTCTTAACTTAGATTTTAAATTCTAATAACAATTTCCTTATGTAAGGTTCAGGATATACCTGTATTCTGTTACTAATTTGAATAATATTTTAGAGTCTTTATGTCTATTTTGATAAGAGGAGCTTTGATCTTGTATTCTACATATATTATATATAATATATATATATATATATATATATTTATCTACATACAAATCTTATATATTGTTAATTTTCATTTTTTAAGATAAGTATCTCATAATAATAAAAATGCTAATTTTTTTTTTTTTTGTTATATTTTTTATTGTTGTTTATTTTATAAATTTTAGATGCTAATATTTAAAAAAATAATTGGAAAGTTCTTAAAGTCACGAGTCGTTTTATCTTTTATTTTATCTTCTATAGTTATGGCACAGTATAATAATTTAAATCTAAGGTGAATCTTACCTTCAATATTCTTCGTGAATCTTACCTTCAATATTATTAAAAACGAGGAAGAGTGTAGTAGAGTGAAATGTGTCAACTCTGGGATACCCGTATTAATTTTGGCAAAATTTCATACTTTCAGCTTAATTAGATGTAGAGTAGTGCTCATATAAAAGAAGTTGTATTGCAGCTACTCGAATCCTCTGCAGTAGAGCCACCAAGTTTTGTAGAAACATTGGCCATTACATTAAATTACTTTTGAAAAAATTTCAGACACCAAGCTTCAATAGATCTATCATCTCATATAATAAAGTAGTACTCATATGAAATAAGAAGTTGTATGGCAACTATTCGCAACCCCCACACTACACTATTTTAGACAGCCAGCTTCATTAGGTGTAGATTAACTCTCATATAAAAGAAAGAGTTGTATGGTAGCTACTCGAACCCACTGCAGTAGACCAACCAAATTTTACAGTAACTTTGTCCATTAAACAAAACTATTTTTGGCAAAATTTTAGATACCCAGCTTCACTAGGTATAGTGTAATGCTCATATACAAAAAGAAGTTGTACGGCAGGTACTCGAACCTGAGGAGCAAAATGGCTGCATTTGAATAGCGATGACAGCTATTGCATAAGAATTAATTTGTGAAAATTTCAAAACCTTTATTATGCTAGCTCCTTTATTTTTGGGTTATCGTAGGGATGGACGGACATACGATTTACTTTCCGATTATGATCCGATCCATACCTTTGAGCCTATGCCTCCCCCCGCCTCTCTTTCTCTGCGTCACAAACGTAATGGCAAATTTATTATACCCTTTGACCAATAGTCATTGGGGTATAAAAATTTATTTTTAAATATCTCGATTGATTATTGAAATTATTTTAATGAAAGATGTTAGAAAGAATGGGGATTCATTTAAATTGCATGGAATATTATAGAAAGAAATTATATTTATTGAATATTATTTCAATTTCAAAGTTTAATTGTTTTACGCAAAAGAATCGATTAAAAGTAATCTTAAGTTAACAAAGGATTTCTAAAAGGTGATTCGACCATTTTTTTTTAACCAAAATTTCAAAATTATAAAATCTTAATAAATCGTGTCAAAATAAAAAATTTCCATTAAATATTTTCAAAAGTTATTATATTGCATTTATTTGTTTTATTGAACTTTAACTTTGATGTTTTTTTGAAATTTTAATCGGGTTTTATATTTTGTCTGAAAACTTTAACTTATACAACTTATAACAAAGAAAAGTTTTTTGATTGTTTTTAATTTCAAACTAAACTTAAAAAAATATTCTGAAATAAAATAAATTTGATAGACTTTAAGAAAAACGTGTATTGTTTAAGTGGTTCTTGAAATATAAAAAATAAATGTAGCTAAATTTAAATGAAGGTATTTGAATTATGTGAAAACTTTTTTAAGCTGTTATCTATTTATTTGGTAGAACTCAGGTTAAATATCCTTTTTATAGTGTACATATAGGTACATATAGGAATAGCCGGCAAGGCTGGCCATAAAATGTTCTTATGTTCTTAAAATGTTCAGAGAGCTATAACAGGAACTGAGGCATAAGATAGGACCATAAGATAGGATAGGATAGGATATAGATTAAATATAATTATAAAAATTTGAATTGCATGAAAATATTTTTTAAACTTTTAACTCTTCGTTTGTTAAGCTAAAAATTCTCTATATAGTGATGGTACATTTAGAAAGCGAAGAGAAGATACCTAGCTCTCTAGATATTCTTATAACAAGTATTGAGGCAGACAGTTAAAACAAGAATTAAGACGTAAGTTAGAGCTATAGGACGTAATTACATACCGAAATTCTTTGATTCCACTGAGATGCAATTCTGCAGTTCTATTTGTACTACTTTTATTTTTGAGTTATAAATTATTTCTGTATCTGTGAGTTATATTTTTGAATTAAAATGTTAGTTTCTGTATTGTGCTAATTTTTTAATATTTGATTTAAAAATGGGATGATAACTGAAACAATTCGAAAGTCAGAAAAATATTATTTCACTTATACCGAGATTTTTCCTTTATTGAGGCGTCGAATGAGAAGAAGGTTTTGTAACGATATTGTATAACGCTTTTTTTAACGTTCGGACAATAAGTTGAGTAATATTTGCTTTTCTAATAGGTTTTAAAACAAATTGTATTAATAAAAACAGCTTGTGTTTGTTGAAAATCGAAAAAATATAGATCTTTCGAGCTTTGGGGGATTGTAACTAACTGTAGCTGGTAGGACAACAGGAAAATGGTGTCCAAAAAATTTATTGTTGTATAATCTTCTTCTTCTCCTTCTTCTATGACGCTGCAGTCTGTTGTCGAACCTTGGCCTCTTTAATCATTCTCTTCCAGTTCACCAGATTTTGGACAGTAGTTATTTCGAAACGGAAAAGTAGACTTACCGTCGATTATGTGATCGTGCATGTTTCATTATCTTAGCTTAACACTGGTCTGACAAGATATTTGAAGGCATCTTCAACACAGATTAGAAGACATTGTTTGCTTTGCTTATTCTTCGAGTTACCTCTGATGATTTTTTAATACCCACTCTTATTCCGAATGATATTCATCTTTTGTAGACATCCTGACAGACAAATGAAAAGTGTAAAATTTGTTAGGCACATTTTTTTTTTAACTTTAGGTGTAATGTGCTAAAAACTAAGCACAACTAAATTATTTTGCATAGGTAGCACTTTCTAATTGTAAAAATATTAAAGTCCTTACTCTCCTGAAAAATTAACGGTAAACAAATTCCTTAAATTCGAAACAAAAAATTTGTAACGAATATAGAAATCATGCAATGCAATTTTTATTCAAGTGTGGTTGATTAAAAACTGCCAGTGTATAGTTTGACCGTTATTCCAAGGGGATATTTGAAATTAAAATACGTTTTTATAATAAAAATATTTTCTAATTATCGCGGCTAAAATTAACTGGGAACTGGCTAATAAATATAAAAATATTCATAAAAAAAGTAGATAACATATCGATTACTAGCACTAAATTAAAAACTTTAAAGAAATTAAAGCAAAATAAAGTTCATATTCATCTATAAATCTTAATCATTTTCCTCTTAGCAGATTCCACAAGCAGTTTACATTTAATACTATCCTTTATAAATTTATCTTTGCATTAAAATCAGTATATAATGAAAGTAAATTTAAATTCTTATAATATTTTTTTTTTAAATTCAACTATTTCCATATCCAATATTCCCAATTTTCCAAATATAACAAAAAAGAGCTAAAGCTATTTTAAAATTCCATTAGGTATTTTTTATATACACGAATTACCTGTTAAATACATAATTGTAATAATTTATACCTTTTATCTCTTTTAAAACAATGTAAAACGATACAATTTTTTTTTTTAAAAATTCACCTTTCTCGTATCTTTTCCAAAATGGCAGAGAATTTTTGAATACTAATATGTTGTATATATACGATAGAATGGTGTATAGGGACTATCCTAATTTTGTACTCTAAAATTCCAATAAATCTTATATTGGGTTTTAAAAATAAATGTTTAACATATAATTTTCTATGCATACAGTAGCATATAATCTATATTTATATATATATATATATATATATATATGAATATATATTAAATAAAACTTATGTTTTTAATCTAGAATGAAGGAAGAATATTGTATTCAAATGAGAAATTGATTTAATATATGCCATTGGAAATTAAATTTATAGTTCGATTGTAAAGAATTGACATAAAATAAGGTGTATATAATTTATAAAAAAATGGTGAAAATATAAAATTATATAATAATATAAAAAAGAATAACAGTTGAAGGTAAATTGAGAATAAAGGAAATTAGATAAAAACAAATTTGAATAGTAGATATAATTAAATTATCTTAGGGAAAGTAAGATGAACTGAGTATTTGAAGTAGACTTTTGTTTTATTTTTTTATGTTTAAGCTTTTTGGAAAATTAGACTATGAAATACGCACTATATAATTAAATGGAATTTTTAATTTAATGGCCTTACAAGTCCTTAGTGGTCTTCTTTTAAGACCTCTAATGAAAATATCTAGAGATTTATTCCTGTGTGCTTGTTTCAAAGCATCTAAATGACTTTTATTAAATAAACTGTGATCTTTAATTAAATAACTTTATTAAGTTGGACTATATTTGCTTCCAAAATTTTTTAAGGCATGTTGTCGGCATGGTTTAACAAATTTCAAATCTGTTAATAGTGTCAACTCAATTCTCATAGAGGAGCACGTATACAAAATTTGAAGAAAATCGGTCAAACCGTTTCTAATTTAGAGTAAAGTAATGAAAAAACATATAAAAAGCTGTTGGACCGTAATGGGTTAATGGAACTCAACAAAAATTTTTATATTTTTTATACTTTTATATTATATAGATGATCTGACCAGGGTTTGAACTTGAAACTATCACTTGAAAGCGGCGTCTTTACCTGTACGCCATTGGTTAGATAAGTTAGGAGCTTAACACCTGGGAAAATGCATTAACAGTTTTATGAGTTTAATAAAACTTTTAGTAGCTATAGAAAACATTAACTTTTTAATAGCGAATGTCTAAAAATAGTTGATACGGACGATCCTGACTTCTAAGAATGATTTAAAACTTCAAAGTATAAGTGTCTTCATTTAAAAATAATTTGAAACGTTTAATAAAGGGTTAAATAAAAGTCTCAAAGTTTTTTTTTACTTTTGTTTATCTTTTATTATTCAATGTCCAGACTTTTTTTGAAATATTTTCCTCAATTATTCAATACATTTTTAACCTTTAATATCCATAAGATAAATAGCCGTCAGTCATTGACATATCTATAACCTTTATTTTAAAAAAAATAAACATTTTTACTTAAGCTGTAATCGGAAATGTCGCACTAATGTAAACTGCATTTGCAGTTTAATCGAAAAAGTATTTTGATTTAAGTCTCGTAGTTTTTAATGTCACACTTCGATTACTACTTTTGCAGTATAATCGATTATTTAGTAAGACAAAAATCACCTAAATGGAAATGTCATTTTTACATCAACTGCATGTTTTGAAATTGCAAATTAGTCAAAAAAATTTTATACGTGCACAAAATGGATACCGAAATGTAAATAAAAAATTTTAATTAGATTTAATTTTAATTAAATTTTCAAAACATTAAAACTTTATGTTGCAGTGATGACTTCGAAGAACACTGGAGCACTGATTTTGTGAAGCTTTTGATAAGCGTTAGGTTTGAATTCGAACCAGCGTTTCAAGATGGTAAAAAAGCCAAAGCAACAGTGTAAAAAAAAGTACATAAAGAAATAATTACGCAAAATGTCGAATTTACATTTTCAGTAGATGAATGCAAAAATTTTGTTTTAAATTTTATTTAAATTTTTTTCAATTTTTATTTTGATAATCGTCAAATGATAAACGTCACATGATATTTACTGCAAAAGTCTAAAAGTAATGCGACAAAAACATTTCTGTCGTGTTTGTCAAAATACATGTAGTAGATGATCAACTGCTTTTGCATTTAATCTTAGTGTGACATTTCCGATTACAGCTATAAATTAAAATTGATTTTTAAAAGTTAAATTTAGAAAACAAGAAAAAAAGGGCAATCAACAATTTCTTTTGAAACAAAATAAAAAAACCTTTTTTCCAATGAAGTTAAGATGACCTTCAAAGTTTGAAGAACTTTGATAAAATTAATAAGGTCCATTTCAAATGTTTTTTATAATTTATAGATTTCCTTAATTTAAATTGATATTTAAATATTGGTGTTCCTAGAATTTAGAAATATTGAATTCAATAAAAATTCTTTAAATAATTCCCTTTCATATTGAAATGATTTGAATTTATTTAGGAAAGGTCTAGAAATTTCCAATTATTCAAGGTGATTTTTTGCCCTTTTCTTGATTGAATGTTTTTTTTAATAAAAATTTGTTTGAAATTAAGCAGTAGGTATTTTCAGTTTCTATAGCTGTGTTTTTTTTTTTTATCCGGTTCACTATCAAGGTTTAAAAAAAAAGAAGTGGGTCTCTTAAATAAAAAAGGATTTTATTTTGAAATGTTGGCTACCTTAGATTTAACAAGTAAAGAAACAGTCAGTCGGTGCAACCGACTTAGAAATACCCTACACCTATTTGGTTCAAATTTAAGGACATATCCATAAGTCGTTTTAACACCATAAGAGCTGTTATTAATTTGATCGTAAGACATAGCTAACCAAATTAATTTTATAATACTAAAAACATTTTCTAATTACACTATCTATTAAAAAATATTACAAATTCTTACTAATTTATCTATTTAAAAATATTAAAACAAAAAAACTTGAAATAAATGAAAATATATTTATTCCAATTCAATTACTAAATGAAAAAAATTGAATTTTTAAATTTTGTGATAAAAGGCTAATATATTTAATAATTAAAATTTTTCATAATTGCAATTATTTTAAATGGCTTGTTTATGTACCTATTAGAAAAGCTTATAAATGCAAAATATGCAATAAATGTATTTCTAAAATACACATACAAATTTAGACCTTTTCATATAATTCATTTAAATATAAGAATAAATTTTACATAAATGCAGCAAGTACCTTTGAACATAGCTGAACCACTACAATTAAGTCAAAATTTCGGAGACACATAGGAAATAGGAAATATATTCTTTGGCTTCGAAATTAAACTCGACCAGAACCAATTCCCATGGTACTTTCATTACTAGTAACCTAGAGTTTAAATTTCATCAAAATAGCGGCATTATTTTTTGAGTTATGGTGTTTTAAGATATATGTTTGTTAGCCCTTGAGCTTTTCAAGGGTTTCAGAACTCGAAACCATGGTACGATTTCGCCCATATGCAGTCCCCGTCATACTTTCAATACAAGTTAACTCTTGTACACTATTGGAATGTGTTATCTTAATTTTAAATAACTAGTTTTATTAATTTCGATGGTAAGCTTTTACACATTGGTGGGTCTAAGAGAGGTACTGAACCACCACCATACCAAATTTGAAGCTTCTACTTTTGTTTCAAGTTATTATCTTTATTAATTTCGAAAATATGCTTTAAGGTCCTCGGAACTGAGTGGCTGGTCCCCACCCACTACTCCAATTGGGTTCAAACTTTAAGGAGACAAAGGAAATCGAAAGCGACACTCTGATACCAAATTTGGAGGTTCTATCTTCATTGGTTACGGAATTATGCTAGTTTGGCCTAAATTCGATCAAAAAGTTCTAAGTTCCGAACCCATTGTCCAATCCTCACCGTGCGCAATTGCCACCGTAGTTTCATTACCAATAACCTACAGCACAAATTTCATGAAGATAGCGTCATTAGTTGTTGAGTTATCGTGATTTTTTACATATGTTCGTTAGCCCTGTAACCGATTCAAAGGTCTAGAATCCGAACCCTTGGGCTGATTTCGGTTTTATACAGCCCGCGCTGTACTTTAAGTACTAGTTAACCCTTGTACAAAATTTAAACGTTCTATCTTAATTTTAAGTTACTTTTTTTAGTAATTTCGAGTATAAGCTTTTAAAACTTGGGAGGTCTAAGAGGGGTACTGAACCATCACTCCAATTGATCCCAAATTATGGGGGCAAGCAAGAGATAGTAAAGAACACCAAATTTGAAGCTTCTACATTTTTTCAAGTTGCTATCTTTATTAATTTTAAAGATATGCTTTAAGGTTTTCGGAAATGTGTGGCTGGTCCCCGACCCCCAACTCCAATGGGGTCCAAATTTCAAAGACACTTAAGAAATAGGAAGGGACACCCTGATACCAAATTGGGAGGTTCTATCTTCGTTAGTTTCGGAATTATGCTCGTTTGGCCTAAATTCGATCAAAAAGTTCTAGGTTCCGAACGCATGGTCCAATCCCGAACTTACGCAATACCCAAAGAAGTTTCATTACTAGTAACCTACAGCACAAATTTGATGAAGATAGCGTCATTAGTTGTTGAGTTATCGTGATTTGTTACATATGTTCGTTAGCTCTGAAACCGATTAAAAGGTCCAGAATCCGAACCCATGGGCCGATTTCGCCCATATGCAATCCCCGCCGTACTTTCAGTCCTAGTAACCTACAGTTAAAATTTCATCTAGATAGCTCCATTATTTTTTGAGTTATCGTGCCTACGGACGGACGGACATGGCTATATCGACTCAGGCGGTCACGCTGATCACAAATATATATACTTTTCCATATCTAGCTCGCTTCCTTTAGGTGGTTACAAACACCATACCAAAGTTAATATACCCCTTTACCTATTCTATAGGTGTAGGGTATAAAAATGAGAATATAAAATGTCAAATTTGAAGTGTCAAATATGAAATCAGCAATTTATATTTGTTTTTGGATCTTGTTCATTGACAAATGATGAAAAAACCAAAAAGAGTTCATCAGTTCATAATTAATTATGAATTATAATACAATCCATACAAAGAATATAATTCTAATGCATTCAAGAAAACTTATTAGCATGTGTCGAAATATAATGTTGGATCGTCAATTTTGACGTTTAATTTTGAAAATATATACAGTGGTGACTAAAAGCTGGGTACTGATTTTTAAAAATAAAAAATTTTAAAGTTCTAATAGCCCTTGATTTGAGAAAGTTCCGAAATTTTTACTAAGTAAACTAATGTAGATTCTCAAAGATCTAACCCCAGCTCCCCATGCCCAAAATTTTTAGGTTCAAGGAATTATATTGTAACTTCCATCAAAATTTAGAATTTTTATTAGAATTTTTTTTATCTAATTGAGAGACACTGTCTTCAATTTTAAGAATTCTCTTTAAAATTAAGAAAAACCTTTAACACATGTGAAAATAATAATGTTGAAACTTTAAATTTTGTATATCACTAAAAATATATTTGGAATATGCATCTGTATGCAAGTTACAAATGGTTAAAAATAGCAGAATTTCAATTTTCGTCCTCTTAAAACTCTTAAACAGCATGGGTGTTATAAAATAATTTTCTTAAATGAGCCAAACTAGTTTCTAAAGATCTAGTTGCTCCCAAAATTTCAGGTTTCTATCTTAAGCCATGCAGAGGATATGAGGTGCTAAACATTTTGCAAAAATTTAGTTTCGCATAACGGTAAATCTAAAAAGTATTTTGTTATTTATTTGGCATGAAGTATCTTAAGGTTTATTTTGTATTGAACTTTAAATGCTATAAAGTGTCCAATATTATATAGCAATTCCAAACTGTTCTCGTTTAAATTGAACCCTAGAAAATAATTTCTCAACATTATTTACATTTTAAGTAAATGAACTTAAGTTCTTCATAATAAGTTTCTACTTAAATTTACAATATTATTCTTTGAGAATTTTTTTTTAACTAATTGCACACAGAGAGATGGATAAAAGCACAAGAGCATTATTGAAATTGAATACAGTTAATATCGTAATGTTCATTTTCCCAGACAATATAAAACATAGAATATTTTAAGTGCACTTTCAAGAGTTCAGTCTTTTGAGTTGAATTCCTTAAATGTGTATTCTTGTGTCCGAACGTACATTTTTAGGCAAAACTTCCGGAAAGGGGTTGTGAGCTATCAAGATGACGTCATCACATAACGGTCCTAAATATCTCAAAGTTTCCGAATATATATACCATTAGTGGCGATGGCGCCATCTAGTGGTCGAAAAATGCATTACAAAATGTTCCTAAGATTTTGTAGCATTTTTATGCTATGGCGCCATCGCCACTAATGGTATATATATTCGGAAACTTTGAGATATTTAGGACCGTTATGTGATGACGTCATCTTGATAGCTCACAATCCCTTTCCGGAAGTTTCACCTATTTTTATGAACTTGGTAAAGCAAAATCAAAAAATTCTTTCTTTAATTTAGAATACAAAGTAAAAAATTTTTGCAATGCTTCAAGATTGTTGTGTTTAAGTATTATATGGATGTTGGAATATCTTTATTTAAAGCCTAAAGAATAACTGAAAGTTTATTTTTTAATTTCGAATTCATAGTTTCGGTATTACTCTTTGTAACAGAATCTTTTATTGTTTCTTATAAAACAAAGTACATTTAAAATTTGAAAGGTCAGTAGACCACAATATAGAACACAATATTATCAGTTAATAGTTTCAAGAATAGAATCATGAATATTTTCTTTGGGATTTTTTTTCCAGGGTTGCCAATTGTGTTAAGATTTTCAGAGTAAAATTTAGGATAAACATATGAAGATTTAGTAATTTTATATACAAAATTTATGTTACACTAAAATGTTTTAAGGTCGATTTTTATTCGAAAATTTTTAAAAAACTTTTATTTTAAGATAAAAAAAAATTTTTATCAAATTTTAAAATTTTCAAAAAATATTGAATGGCACAATATGATTTATTCAATTATTAAAGTTCAGTTATTATTATTTAATTATTTTTTGGAATACTACTTTTAGATTATACGAATACTATTTAGGTATTATATTTATTCAATTATATTATACTATTAATATATTTGATCGTACGAGGGAATTGTAATGAAAATGACTTTTTTTCAGTAAATTTTCATATAAAAAGCTTGTGATCTAAGCGGGGGTCGAACTCGTACTCTCGGTTGGTACACCAGGTACTTAACCACAGCGCCGCCCAAGCTCCTCAGAAATCTTGAAAATTAATCATTCAGTCTCCATCTCATTCCTTAATTTGCTTTTAAAAACTAAACAAAAAACTTGAACTAATTTATTTTATTAAATAACATTCTATCAATTTGAACTATTTTTTATCGGAAGTCTGGAAACCCTATTTCTTAGAAAAAAAAAATGTTATGATAGTTTTTTTTTAAATTCTGTTTGTTTACAAATTGTTCATTAGCTTTGAAGTTTCATAAATCCAATACAATCAAAGAAATTGCAATGTACCATTTTAATCTCAAATTTTTTTAATATCTAAATTAAGTAAATATCTTTAAATATTTGGGTACTGTTTTCGTTTTTATAGTCAAATAAATTTAAAATGAGTTCTGTTAATTCATTTGGAACTAAATTTTTTTTTAAAAAAATATTATGTACCTTAAAAGAAAATTAGTCGTAAAAATTTTCAAATTTTCCATTCAAGAGTTGAATATTTGTAGTAAATATCTATTTTAAAAAATATTTGCTTTAATTATGGTTTTGATTTAAAAACAAATTAGGTTTATTTCATTAATTTGAAATATATTTTAGAATTTTCATATCTACTATTTTTTAATATACCAAATTTTTTAGATTAATATTAGATAATATGTATTAGAATATCTACCTTAATTTTCATTGTAAAAGGCTAGATTTATATAGTGAAAATTATACAATTTTTTGAGTCACTTGAATAAAGAGTTGATTTTTCAAGAAAAATTATATCTATCTTTTCCTAAAGTTATTAAAACTTATGTTAAAAATAAAACAAGTAATGATAAAAAACCAAGGGTTTTTAAAAAAGCACATTTTCAAAATAATATAGTGTTCCATACTAAGTACTTTATCTGAATAATGTTCAAGCTTCAATATTAACGTTTAAGGAAATATATACTTTGGTGACTAAGTTACTGCTTACTTATAAAAAAAGTAAATATTTTATTTGAAAGTTCTAATAGTCCTTCAATGGGGAAGGTTGCCAAATTTCTCAAGGACCTAACTTCATCTAACCCCCCCCCCTCCCTCTCCATTTTTGTAGTTTCTAGGAATTAAACCAAAATTTGGAATTTTACTTAGAATTTTATTATCTAAGAAAAAATGGGTAAAACTGAGAGACACTTTCTTCAATTTAAAGAACCGCTTTTAAATTTAAGAAAAACCCTTAACATATGTTAAAATATAATGTTGGACCTTCAAATTTTGTATACTAATAAAAAAAAAATTGGACAGGTATTCAAGTTACAGGTGCTTAAAAATAGCAAAATTTCAATTTTCGAGCTCTTATAGCTTCTAAACAGGGGGCTTGACAAAAAAATTTTGTTAACCGACTCCTACTAACTTTTAAGGATCTAACTTCTCCCAAAATTTCAAGACTCTATCTAAAACCGTTTAAGAGATATGAGGAACCAAAAATTTTGCAAAAATTGGGTTTTATATAATGCTAAATTTTAGTACCGTATGACAACCCTATATATTTAATCGACCAATTTTTGTTAAGTCTATAAAAACAGCTCTCTTATACCGTTTTTCGATTGAAAATAAACCTAACAGAACTCATGTTATATCATTTTAAATATAGGGTTTTTTTGGAATTTGCCGGGGCTGTAGCTTCGTAACTCTTCAAAATTAAGAAAAACCTTTGACACATGTTGAAATATAATTATAGAGCTTTAAATTTTGTATATCACTAAAAAAAAATTTGGACAGGTATTCAAGTTGCAGGTGTTTAAAAATAGCAAAATTTCAATTTTCGAGCCCTTATAGCTCCTAAATAGGGGGCTTGATAAAAAAATTTTGTTAACCGACTCCTACTAATTTCTGATTATCTAACTTTTCCCAAAATTTCAAGACCCTAGCTTGAACCGTTCAGAAGATATGTGTGGTCAAAAATTTTGCAAAAATAGAGTTTTGTGTAATGTTAAATTTTAGTACCGTCTGGTAACCCTAAACATTTGCCTGTTAAAAATTTATAAAGTTTATGAAACCAGCTATCGTTTGCCGTTTTCAGATTGAAAATATATTTAACAGAACTCTTGTTATAATCATTTAAATATAGGGCTTTTTCCAACTTTGGGGGGCTGTAGCCCCGTAACAGGTAGGGCTACAGAAAAAAATTCTTCTACGAAATTATTTTTTTTGCAAAAACTACCCATGGTTAAAATTTCTTTACTCTATTTCAAACGGTGTAAAAGTTTTTGTAAACATACGGACGGACGGACGGACGGACGGACAGACGGACGGACAGAGTGAAGCTATATAGGCACATTTTTACAAAATTTTTTGAAAATGTGCTAAAAAAGACAACATTTCAGGGGTCTTAAATTTAAGCTATGTGACTTTTAATAGGTATTGTAATAAAATTTTTCAAAATAATTTTAAATAAATAAAATAAAATTCAGTTTACTAAGAACAAATTATTACAAAGTATAAAATATTTTTTATGATATTCGTAATATGAACTTTTGTTGTAAATATTTATTTTTGTAGTACCAGACAATATTATAATATTGTCAGATAATATTAATCCTTTGCCGTTTTGACATTTGGATTTATTATTGAATTATTGTCATATACACTATATTTTTTTATTAGATATGATCCGACCAGGGTTTCAAACCGAGACTTTTCGATTGAAAAGCCGCCTATTTATCAATGAGCTATCGGTCAGATGTGTTGTAAAATAGTTAGAAAAAATTCAATTCTTTTAGTTGATTTTAATATTAGCACATTGTAAGATAAATTATAAGTAGTATACACAGTGGGTTGCTAAATTACTAAGGGACAATCTGGAAAAATAAAACTATTTTTAAACTATTATAGTAAGGATTGAATACTATAAATCCTAGTTTTTCAAAATTTTTTGAAGCGAACAAAATAATCACACTTTTGGCTGTATGGCTAGAGAGCTGAGTCGTCCCAAAAGAGATTCTAATCAGAATCCGGAAACCTTTTACAACCTGAAACAAAAACCATTTTTCTAAAATTTTCTTAGCTGGCCTTGTGTTATTGTCCCCACGACGATATATAATCATCCCATGTCTATTGAAAATAGTACTGATTAAACCATAATATGTGATGTGATGCGGGTTCTATGGGATATTTGAATATTGCTACGGGGTAGTGTGAAATATTAGTATAATTTTATTTTCTCAATATAACACAAATACATAGTTTAATATTTTCAAAATTTTTTCAGTTATTATTTTAAAGTTAACGAACTTTTTTGACAGAAAATAGACACCATAAGTGTTGTTATATTGAAAATATTTAAAATCCTGGTAACCATAGAAACCAAACAAAAAATTTATTTACAAATAAGTTATAAATTCTATTATAAAATCATCTTAAGCCTGATATTTATAGAAAGTTTATACAGTTAGTTTAAAAAAAAGAGTGATAAGCACTCGAAATATTTACTCAGTAACATAATTGAGGTGCAATGAAGGTAAAAGCATAACGAGAGAATATTTTTAAATTAAGAAAGAATTGTTATTAAATAAATTAATTTTTCTAACTATTTATTTATTTAAATTTCAAAAATTTCATTATAAATTTTTTAATATTTATAATTTTGTTCCATTAATAATGAAGTGGTGTAATTGAAAAACTATAGTTTTGAGTTATATGCATTTTAAAGTTTTTAAAAAAAAATTTTATTTTAAAATCATCCAGTTTTTGCAAAAATTGAGTTAGTTCAAATCGGTAAAAAAATTCGTGGATATCAAGGTTTTCGACATGAAATACTTTTTTCATTTCATGGAAGCACCCGAATATTACCTGGAATATTATACGCCGTTTCATTGTTTTGCCTAATTCAAACAATTTTTTTTAGTAAAAATATATCTAAAAAATAAATAAATAAAGTGGTGAAAATAGTTTTACACCACTTCATTGTGAAAACTTTTTTAGTTTTAACATATACGCCATTTTTGATTTTTGTCATAAAAATGTTTACTGAATGAAGCAAATATAACAATTTGGATAGTTGTACTTATAGAACCGTTGGTGAAGAATCCAATGGAGCTATAGTCAAAAAATGACGAAAATCTATTATACGCCACTTCATTACTAGAGGGACAGTTTTTGAAATTTACTTAGAAAAGCAATTATATGATAAATATTTACTTAACACTTTAAAAATGCCTTTCTTAACTTATGCTAACCATCTTTTATAGTATTACTATTGCAGTAAATATTATATCTAAGTTAATATTGCAGAACAAAATCAAAACTATAATTCAAAGTAAAAAGTAATTTTTAACTTTTCATAATATTATTTTATTAAAAAAAAAAATCGTAACTCGTAATTAGATTTTCTTAACTTCAACTTCAAACACAAAAAAAAAAAAAAAAGTTAAAATTTTCAAAATAATTAAAATTGAATTTACAAGAGATGAAATTAAATTTTTTCTTACCTTGTAAATAAAGACAATTTCCCTCTAAATTCATTTAAAAAATGAATTTCTTTTTTACAATTTCAAAATTCAATTAATATAATTTATATTAAATTATATTTGCTTAAATATTTTCCAAACTTTGTTTGTTTTTTTATATTTTTAAAAAAATTTTGAAAGAGCCTTTTCCTCTATTCATTTTCTTTTCAACGACAGTGGAAAACTTTGTTAAGATTCAAGTAAATAAATTACGATATTATAAAATTAAAACGGGGGTTGCGAAAATTGCATAGGCATTAAGTCCATAATGGATTCCATTTCAAATGGAAATAAGCCTCTTTGAAAAATTATGGTAAGATTTCGATTTTTATATTTGGTACTATAGGACCAGAATTGATTTTGAATTAAAGCCATATTTTTTTAAAAATATTGTCAAATTCATTGTTTACTAATTAATTTAGCTGAAGTGAAACTTAAATCTAAAGAATTGAAAACGTCGGATTGAAAATAAAATCATTGATTTAAGAAGGGATCTTACATACGTACATATTAATATTATGGACAACAAGTGAAAACCCTGATATTGAATTCAATCGTGTTTTGGGATATATGCTCGTTAGCCTTTGAACTGATCTAAAGTTCCAGTATCCAAGCCCATGGGTCGATCTCGCCGATATGCAATCCTCGTTGTAAAAGCACGCGAAGCCACATAAGGGTATCCACATAGCGTACCTACCCTTCCGTTTTTTGTTAGATTGTTTACAACTAACACAAATTAACACAATTATGTCCAAACTTAGAGTTATCAACTTTTTTCCAGAATGGTCATATCATCTTAATCGTACATTCGAGATTATGGATTAAAATGGATTAAGAGATTTGTTATGAATTAAGAAATTTATTATGGGTTAAGAGATTTTAAAGTTGAATTGAAAATAAGGGATTTCACCTTTTCCAAAATATTTAAAACCGTACTTATAACTATGGTAGATTGGTATTTATACAAAATTTTTGAATAGATTGTAGTGAAATAAGGCCCTAATTCACAATGTCTAAAAGAAATGCCATAATTATTCGTTTTATAGTTTAAATTTCATTTGAAATGGAATAAGTCTATAATTCAAAATTTTTGCCTAAATTCCTATGGAAGTGTTGCACCCACCCAATAAAAACAACGATAAGAAAAATGAAAAGTTGAAAAAATTAAAACCAAAAAAAAAATCTAATTTTTAATTCAAACACTTTGAAAAACTGGCAATATTTTTTTTTAATTAAGAAAATTGCTAAAAAACAAAATTGGATTGTTCTGAAAGTGGGTATTTGGAATCACCCTATTAATAAGCATAGGATTATGAAAAGATTTTTTTTTTAATTAACAATGCCTTCAATAATTATAGTATATGTAAGTAGTGGTAACGTAAGCCCTCTTCGGAACCTACATAATTATGAAATTAAAAGCAGGAATAAATATTTTAGGCTTTAATTGGGCTAATTCAAAGTTTCCAATTTTAAGAAGAGTGTTTTTTGAATAAACATTATTCTTTTATTACTTTCATTTCTTTTAAAAAGTTTAGAAAAGTTTAAGACATTTGTTCTTACAAAATTATTTTTTAACAAATTAATCCCATAGGTTTTTTTTTTTTTTTGTTTTTTTTATTTTCTCAATATAATTTTTTTTGTTCAAATTACATTTTCCAAAAGTAATTTCTTGAATAAACCGAATATACTAATTACAGAGCTTAAGGTGGTTTTTCTTTTTTTTTTAAATTTTCATTTAAACAAAAATTAGATTGAAAATTAGACAGCGTAAGATTTTCAAGGATTCAAAGATTTTATGATAATTAAACAAAGTAGTTTTTTGTGTTGAGTTCTAAAATACAAAAAAATAAAAAAAAAATAATTAAATAAAAATAAACAAAAATGATAAGAAAAATTGAAAATTAGAAAATATTTTTTGATTAGGAAATTTAAAAAAAAAAAAGAAAACTGTATCAAACTAAAAACAAAATCCTGAGGGATTTTCATTTTGTTTTAAGTTGTTTTTTAAAAAGAAAAAGGAAAACTTATTCTATAAAAGTCTAAAAATCAACTTAGAAGTTGAAAGAAAGTAAGTTTACATTATATAATATAAAATGATAATATATGGTGTACAAATTTTATACAAATATGTATACAATGATAGTAAATGAAAATTGAAAAATATGAGAGATTGACCTCCAAAACTCTAGTCTGATTCAACGACCTTAATTCCTATCTAAAAAATAATCATATATTGTTATAATAGATTCTGACAAAAACACCTAACAAAACTTGAATTTATATATCAATCAAATGGTGACGTGGATTAAGGTATCATTTGACTTAAAGCCATAACCACGATTTTTTCATATATAGCCTTATGTCTCACCTAAATGGGACATAAAAGCATATGGTCTTATGTCTCATGTATGGAAATACCAAATTTATTTGAAAAATATCACAAAAAAGCTTTAAAAAAATTTACAAAATTAATCAAAACTAATAATTAAAATTTTCAACAATAGATAATTAATCGAAACTTCAATAAATTAATTACACATACATATATATATAAATAATCGAAAAAGCGAATAACTCTGATTTTTAATATATAACTATTAATTTATTATGCTTATTCTAAAAAATCAAATAACAGGCGAAAGGACAGGGGACGGAAATGGCGCGAAAGGGAATTGTCCCCCTAGCGCTTCCACGTACTTCGTTAACAGGCGAAAGCTGTGATAGTGTAGTACGCGGCAGACTAGTCAAAATTCGAAGACATGAGAATTAATCACCTTACACAATATATGTATATAATATATATGTTTGTATATGTGATGATATTCGGAATTTGAAGAGATTTAAGAGTTGATTTCAAATTTGGGGTGTTCGCTTTTCCCAGAATATTTATGTATAGTTGGTTCAAATTCAATGATTATATGGCTTTATGTCTCTAAAGGGTGTCTAATAAGAGTTAAACTAGTTTTGGAAATTAGTGTTCAAACTGCACATCTTATTGTTAAATTTTGACAGTACATAAAATAAAATTTAATTTTTTCCCGCCATTTTTTATTTGTTTATGTTTTTATAGTTTTGTATCTGAAACTGTTTTTGTACAAAAATAAAATAACAAAAGAAAAAATCGATTATATAAAAAATTTAAGTATATTACCTTGAATAAGAAGTGCTTTAAATGATAATCTAGTTCAGATATGTCAAATTTTTTCATAGAGTATTTTCTTGATTTGCAAAAATTGAATTAAACATATTATGCTCCAGTGTGAACTTATATTAAAAACGGTTTCAAAATGTTTTGTTTCTTAAATTTATTTTTGTGCAGTGCTATAACTCCCAGGGCCATAAGTCCTTTAGAGCCGATGTATGCGAGAATTCACATTTTCTGATTTGGTGCCAAAATCATGATTGTCATTTTTTTTTTCAAAATAGCCTTTCAAAATGTTGTTTATAAGTAAAATTATTGTTTTTATCTTTATTTTGAAAAAAGTAAATACCCTGATTTCGAATAAAAACGCCTAAATTTGTGCAAGTTATTTTTAATATTATTGTTCAAAAAAGTTTGAGTATATTCGTACCCGTCACTAATATAATATTATATATTTAAAATTAATATTTGTTTTATTGTTACTCATAACCCCTCAGCTGAGAACTGTATAAGGAAGTTATGACCTACACTCTGAGTCAAAACTATCGGGGTGATAAATTTCGCTAGGGAGTTATGGCTCATTGCTATTAGTTTTTATTTCGTTAGGGACTTAAATCTAACTATATAAGTCATAAGTTCCAAAGGGATTATGACCCTGGGAGTTATGGCCTTGCACCATTTGTTTTATTTTTGTTTCAGTAATGGTGCTAATTAAATCGAATTCTTCAGTCCTTTTTCTCTTAATATAAGTTATTCGAAGTAATTACTCAGTACTCAGTACTTAAATACTCAAAAAATTATTATTTTAAAAATAAAACTTGATTAAAAATAAACGAAATTTAGTTGTTAGTGTTTTTGATTTAATTCTATTATCTAACCTTAGTTATTTCCTCTAAATCACGTTCAAATTCAACATATTTTATACTGCTTTATCATGAGGCTTTCTGAGTAGATCCTCTGAGTATTACCCAATTACCTCTTGAACATAGAGTATGAAATGTGCATTTCTTTTCCATTTGACGTAATCCTAATTTCGATTTTTACTTCAAAGTTTTTATTTGTAATTTTAATAATTAAATTTTTAAAGAAGAGTTACTAATGGACAAGAACATGGAGAAGTTTTTTTTTAAGTATAATTTATTTTAATTTTTCAATTTTCTTTCAAAAAAAATTTTTTTTTTAAAGTTTTTATTAATATTTTGTAGTGACGATCAACAAAATTCAAGGACGTCATAAATAATTTTTAATGGTATTCAGGTGTACAGGTAGAAGGAAAATAAATATTCCTAATGTTTTTTTAACATTAATAAATTACTCTCCGCGAAAAAAGACCTAATGAAATAAGGTCTATCATTATTAAAGATGTATATCATGTGAAATTCTATCTTAATTATTATGAATTATATTTTGATTAGAATTCTACAATTGTTAAGAATTATTTGATTTGCAAATTTTGAGAAATCTAGTTTCCTTATTTAATTTTTCAATGTTGGGAATTATTTCATAGTTTGGGTTATAATTCATCTGGAATGGTGTCCCTTATTTAATTAGGGATTATTTTGTCAAGTGGTTAAATTTATTATTACTAAAAATTAGTGTCATAGGTATGACTATTTAAAAATTCATTCCATCCATGTAATTAATTAAAGCAAACATTATGAAGCCCATTAAATCATTAGGATTCTAAAGTTACATACTTTAGTGTTTATGTATAACTATATTATATAAATCTTTATTTATTGTTATTATCTTTGTGTACAGAGTGTATTCATAAATTTGATTGTAACCTGTAAAATTATTTATGAAATTTTATTAGCGTAATTTATGTTCCATTTCTTTTTATTCGTTAATTTCTGTGTAGTTTAAAATTTGTGTAAATTATTTTTAGTTATTTTTAGCTTTATGAAATGTAAATATTTTTAAACTTCAACAGAAAGGAAATTCTAAAGTTTTTGAATGAAATGTTGAATGGGATTAAAAGTTAGGGGAATATAATAGTAAAATTTAAAGAACGAGTAAATAGAAATTGATTTGGAGAATTGATTTAAAGAAGCTAAGAGAACAGGTTTTCATAACAGCAGGTTTAACAGTTTCTATTGTGCAATTTTTGATTTCCACTTCGCATTGAACTGATCTTTTCATCATGCTTAATTATACGCAAAAATTAATTGTAAAATAAAGTCTATATAGAAACAAAATGTCTGCTGTACATGATTTAGTATTAAAAAATTCTTTTTCAGTCAAAATACTCAATATAAAGTACCTACTCCCCTTAAGAATCATTATATGCGGAACTCTTAAAACAAAAAATATATTTGATGTAGAACCTTTTAACATACAGCCATTTATAAATTATAATGTATAATATGACATTTTGCTCCAAATTCGGTAATTACGATTTGAGGAGATTCTAAATTTTACAACTATACAGATTTTAAACATTTATATCATATTTAGCATTATATTTAGTCATAATGTGCTTCTTAACTCTTTTCCAGAGTATTTTACAACAAAATTTTTAATATCTTTTAAATTGTTGAATCATATGAACAAATTAAAATTTCATGAAAAAAATTAACACTCAAAAAATTTGGTTTTTTTTTATAGTACGAGTTTCTGCAAACAATTTGATAATAATTTTAAATAATACCGAGGTTTACAGAGAGTTTTATTTTTATAATTTTATACCTCCTATAGGCAATTAAAAATTTAATATTGAAATAAAACGGCATCAAGACGTTAATGTGATTTAGACGCTTATTACAGAAAATATTAAAGTAGGAATAATGAGTGTTTTAATTTAACGGTTTTTGCACTTTATAGCAGAATTAAAAATACTGTCAAATGTGGTAATATCCTAAAAAGAATTATTTCAAATATGAGAATTATTTGGATTTTGGATTAAAAATAATAAAAATTTATGAAATTTTTGAAGATATGACAAAAGTTCCCCACAGACTTATCACTCAAAATTTAAGCCAGAAATCTCCCAAAAGTTATAACTCCAACAAGTGAGCCAAAGGGCTTAAAAATATAATAACCAAATTAATATGCAAGATGTCCCGTTACCATGTTTCGATTAGTATTGAAAGGGATGTTAAAAACGAACTAAAAATAATTTTTTAAATGGGTGGAGGAGTCATTTTTTAATGGTTTCCTAGATAACGAACTTCAAAGTAATATCGTAAATTTTTTAAAGAAAAAAACCACAGCATTACCTCTGGAAAACATAGAAGATTCATTTAATTGTCTGTTAGCTAGCTGCAGTTATGCGCTTTCTTACTAATATTCAAAATTTTCAGTAGCTCTTACCGTTGAAGAGTCAGAAGAACTTAAACACTAAAAATATTGATGTTTTTAAAAATATATTTTGCATGAAAAATCAAAACGATCAGAGGTTTAAATAAATAAAATTGCTCATAGTCATTTAATTTAAAAAAATTATCTAGTTTTATTTATTTAATTTGCTCATTGCAGCTATTAATTGTTCAAGTGTTAGGCTAGGTCCATGTTAAAACAAATGGGTAGATTTCATAGAAAGGTATAAAACTCTATGTATTTATAAATTTCTTCTTATAAGAATTGATCTAATTAAATTCCACATGATACATTCCTACAACGTGAAGTACTCGTACAGCTTATTAAATCAAATATGTTTTAGATTCCAATTGATACAAAATAACTTGTTTTTTTAATTCTTTTCCACCAAGAAGTTTAGACTAGACTTCAGTTTCTTTAATCAAACTAAGCCGATGGTCACTAAATACGCAAATGTTATTTTATACCATTTATTATTTTACACAAGAGTTATACATTTTTTTTTTTATAAGCTTATTTTTATTTTACGGTTTTTTTTTTTATTTGATATTTTCTGACCGGAATTTGACATCAGACCTTTTTCTTATAAGGACGGCGTTTTAACCACTACGTAATTGATCCAATAATTCTAATTATTTTTAATTGTTTATATTATACTAAAGTTTTAAGTTAATTCTATATCTGTGAGTTATATGTATGCATTAACCTTCTTGTTAATTTTTGCAATTTGTTTAAACACTATCTCTTAATATTCATTTTTGATAAAGTACATGATTATTTTTAGGGTAGGTTCCTCCTTCCAAGGCCTTAATATTGAAAGCCTTTGTTGTAGGAATTCTATTTTAATTTTTAAGTTAACAGAGACTTAAATTACACACACTTTTTTTCCTCGAAGAATTTCTTTATATACAGTCTAAAATAATATTATTGAAGGCCTCAGTGGTTTAGTGAGTATTAACCGAGAGGATGCGAATTCGATTCCCGTACAGATCATAAATATTTAATTAAAAAAATATTCAAAAGTAATTAAAATTTAAAATATATAATATTACGTATAAAGTTAATTGCTTCACTGTTAATTTGCTTCACTCTCCTTTCACATGGTATGAGGTAACAGTATTTCTTTAAATAAATAAATAAATATATTGCTAGATACCTACACAAGTCTTTAGTATTGAACATGCTATTTAACACAAACTTCCTTAGTTTTATTAATCCTAAAATGTCCCTATAAAACTTATATAATAAATTTCATTTAAAGTTCACGACAATACGAAGAATAAATGTTTAAAATTTGTTTAAATAATACATTAATTTTTTTTTTTTTCAACTGACGACAAACTAAAAATACAACTTTTTTTTTTTTCTATTCCAAATCAAATTTTCAAGCATTCATTAAAAGCAAAATAATACATAATTTATATTTCAAAAAAAAAATTAAAATCACTGTTAAAAAAAGCGGACTTTAATCTTTATGACAAGCGGAAAATGAAGAAAATAACTTTTCATGATATTATACCGTTATAAGGCCAAAAGAATAATAATTTTAAAAACGCAAATCAACATAACCACCATCACTTCTTCATTAAATCTTTTGCAAAAAAAAAAACAAAAAAACAAAAAAAAAACACAAAAATAGAATAAAAATATCCAATGAAGAGATATGACCGTCAAAGAAGAATCATAGCATATAAAAAAAAAAAGAAAAACAGAAATGAAATAAGCCACTAATCTTTTACTCATAGTTCTTTATTCTGTAATTTAATGTCCTATTTCAGCCTTCGTTGATTTTATTAACATATAAATTAAATAGACATGAATAAATGTATGTATAGTTGTATATTAGTCATTTTTTCGTATAAAATATTATATTCGAGGAGGTATATCAAATCATAATAATTTTCGCAATTCAAATTAAGTCATTTTCTGTCATAAAGTTTTTTTTAAAAATTAAAAAATTAGTTTTTTTTTCCGAGTTAAAAATGACGTATTTCGTGAGTGAAATAAAAATTAAATTTATTTTAAGTATGTAAAGTAGATATATAAATAATATTTAAGTCTGAAGATATTTTATATGTAGAAACATATATAGTCGCAGTTATAGAACCAGAAGCAGTTGTAGTCCGAAATTATAAAAGGCGTTGAAGTATTTGACCAAATATTAGTAAGTTTAAACAAATATTGAAGTATCTTTAAGTTGATGAAACTAGTAGAGGAGATATGTTTCTTAAGCTTTGAACGGTGTATAATGTTACTAAAATTATAACTTCAATTCAATTCAATCTGCAGTAACATTAATAAGATATAATAGATATTCGTTTTGGATATACACTAGTTAGATAAAAGGAGGCGTTAGGTAGCTACATCGTTGAATCGCCTCCTTTCCTTTCTAATCCATATTGAAGTTTAGAAACCAAAAAAGGTGGAGTCTTGCAGAGTTTTGTCTTTAGTAATTTTGAAACTATGACATTTTACAGCTGCCCAAGTTTGCATTCAAAAACAACCCATTATGAAAACATGGTAAAACGACCTTGCATTCAATTTAAAAAGTTCAATTTATCTTCATTCGTTTTGGAGATGTGCTGGTTTATCCTTTGGTTAGTTTTAGAGTTTTTAGATTCCGAACGCATGGGCTGCTATTCCCAGTTTAAATCCTAAACTTTATTTCAACATTAGTAACCTTTTGTATAAATTTGAAAAAGATATAGCTTCAATTCTTAAACTAAACTGACTAATGAAAATCGTTAAGTCGACTCAGGAAGTGATGCTGCAACGGACGGATGCATATCGAGGCTCAGGAGTCTAATCCTAATTTTGGAAATTAAGGGTTAAAGTTTGGACAAGAAAATTATACTTATAAATTTCCATTGCTTTCTTGTCTTTAAAGTTGCAAACAACATATCAAAGTTAATAATATATCTTATACTTTAGAATTGGAATGCCATCTCAAGATTATTCAAACGAAATATCTTATAAATGTTTTTTTAATTAGCTTTTAGTGAGCTAAACAATGATTTAGCAAAAATCCAAGAATGGGGAGAGTGTAACCGAGTTGATTTCAACACAAAAAAGACCCAATGCTGTTTAATCTCGCGGAAAATTGCAATATCCACCCCCAGCTTGTCATTTCAGGGTATACCTTTGCAGCACAAAACAGACCTAAACATTCTGGGTATCGGGTTAAACCAAAAATTGACATGGTCAAACTTTACTGCACCTGATCTTCTAAAAATCTATAAAACTTACATTAGACCAAAATGGAGTATAATGCATATATTTGGGCTGGAGCCCCCCAAACCGCACTGGGTTATCTCGATATAAGTGCAAAATAGAGCTATCCGTCTTATAAATGATCCCAGTGTTACCTCATCTTATCCTAAAAACCAAACAATACATTTGAATTTAAGGTCCATACCAAGTTTGGTTTTAAAAAAAGGTGGGTGGTTCTAGATGAACCCCGTACAGTGATTCTGGGCGGCTTTCGATGCTTTCCATAAACCCTCGCAAAAAAAAAATGTTTTTTTAATATTGTGATGTATAAAATTATTCTATTGAAAAATTTCTTAAATTCGAGTAGAAATATTTAAGATTACGTATTTTATATATAGATATTTATTTATAATTATTAAAGATGTTAAAGTTTCCCCTGTTATTAAATTTATTTTTTTAACATAATGTATGACTTAAATTCTTCTATTTAACAAATACCAGACTTTAATTAATGCATTTAAAATACTAACAGGACATAAATTTTCAAATGTCAAAGAATTTAAAATTTGTTTTTCAAAAATACTTGAAAAAAAAAATTTTAAGAAAATTTTGTAATCTTTAAGAAGGTTTAGAATTTCTTTTTAAAATAAAAATTTAATTTATTTTAATGAAAAACATAACATAATACATCTTGTACAAATATTATTCAAATTTCTAAAAAAAAAAAACAAGAAAATACAAAAATTAAAACAACTTTTATCTTAATGAATTCATATGAACGAGATATTAACAATACATATTTACAACATTTTAAATTGTACATATATATGTATATGTTTTATTTTTATATTTTATAACGTGTATTACCAAAGTTATAACGATAAAATTGTTTGCCTTAATTAGGCTCATAAAAAAACAGTTAAAATATGTGCTGATTCTAATTTATGTATATTTTATATTATTATGCAAAAAAATTCACACCATTTTTTTAATAATGTCTACCCTTTCATTTAAATTCCCCGTTAAATACATGACGTATGTTTGTGTTACCGTTATTTAAAAAAAAATGAAGAAAGTGACAAATATCCCGATAAATATATTATATAGTATATAATTGTGTTCATATATAAAATAATATGTATATATATATATATATATATATACATTTTTTATTATGAGTAATTATAGATTCCAAGATTCCACAATATTTAAATGAGTTTTCTTAATTGCTGTAAATTATGCAAACATGAGATGGTAAAATGCACACCCAAAGAGATTAATAAAAGAGTGAGGAATTAAAACAAAAGAGAAAAGAAACAAAAAAAGATTATTTTAAAGCTCTCAGAAAGAAAAAAATTGGAAGGAAAAGATAAATAATGTAAATTTATTTGAATAAGCTCGTCGTATACGTTGTTTGAATGAAATTTTTTTTGGTTGCACCAAAAGAAAGTATCAGAGAATTTTTTTTTTAATTTTAAATTCATTTCCGAAGAAAAACAAAAAAAACGAACTTTAAAAACGATATGGTGATAATGACATTTATCTAGGACGTTTGATATTTAAATTGGAATCATTTAGCGTAATAGATTTTCTTTATATATTAAGAAAATATTCTAAAGGGTAAAGATTTTCTCAAATAATGGCCTTTTGGGAGGCCAAATAAATTTGGGAAAATTCGTAACAAATTTCTGTTAGGCAGGAATGTCATTTTTGTAATATTTTTTTGAAGTTCATTTTGACATTTCTAGTATATATTTATATTTTCAGTTTTATTACGACCACAATAAATTTGTTCATTTTGGAATTTGACATTTTGAACTTTTTATTTCAATAACACGATTTTAAAATTTATAAAAGATTATTAAAAAATTTAATGAGAATAAAATTATTAAAAACTTTATGTGCAGGAGTAGCGAAATTAGTAGAATATCTAATTCTTTTATCCAAAAACATTAAAAACGAGGAAGAGTGTAGTAGAGTAGACTGTGTCGAATAAACATTATATCATCCTTTTAATTACTTTTGACAAAATTTCATTCATTCAACTTTATTAGGTGTAGAGTAATGCTCATATAAAAGAAGGAGTTGTATGGCAGCTGCTTAAACCCACGGCAGTAGAACAACCAAAGTTTGCAGAAACTTTGGCATTTACACTAAACTATTTTTGACAAAATTTCAGACACCCAGCTTCAATAGGAATAGAGTAATGTTCATATAAAAAACGAAGTTGTAAGGTAGGTGCTCGAACTCGTGGACCAATATGGCCGGATTCCAATACGATGACGGCTTTTGCTAAAAAACGAATTTCAAAAACCTAGCTCCATTATTTTTTGAGTTATCGTGCGTCCGGACATACATACCTAAATCGATATTTTTTACGATTCTGATCCGATCCATACACGTGAGTTTATATCTACCCCCCCCCCCCCCCCCCTACTTCTCTGCGTCTCAAACGTAATGCAAATTATTATACCCTTTGACCTATATTCATACGGTTATAAAAAGAAGAGAAAAGTATGATTTCCAAATTGGCTACCGACTACAAAATGTGGAAAATTTATTAAATTTGAAGATTTTTATTATTTTAAAAAATTTTGCAAGATAGATTTCGAATGGTTTATGATAGTTGTATTTTGTAGCATAACTTACATAATCTATAATTCTTCAGAGCAATGGTTTCAATTACAATGAATACCTTCCGATGTTTTTCACCAACTCTCCGTAAATAAAATCTTATTATTTCAAAATCAACTTTTTATTTGAGTTAAGCAGTCCTTCAAACTTGAATTAAATTTTATTTTTATTTAAAAAACAAGTGATGCAAAAATGCAAGGGTTTTTAAGAAAACACATTTTCAAAATTATAAAATAGGGTTTCATACTGAGACTTTTGACTAAGTTAGTGATTTATAAAAATGGGAAATATTTAAATCCAAATGGGGAGATTCCCAAACTTTTGATAATTCCCGAGAATCTGTCCTTCCCTCTCACATTTTTTTAGGTTCTAAGAATTAAATTGTGTATTCCACCAAAATTTGGAATTTTACTTAAAATTTTACTATCAAAGCAAGCATGGTTAAAACTAAAAGAGACTTTTCTCAGTTTTAAGGACCTTGTTTAAATTTTGGAAAACCTTTAACACAATATGTTAATGTATAATGTACCAGTTTTAAATTTCATATATTACTAGAAATAAGTTTCGATGATTATTTAAGTTGAAACGTCTAAAAAATAGCAAAATTTCAATTGCCCTAACAGCTCCTAAACAGTGGTCATGATAAATTTTCTTATTCGACTGGTGTTTCTGAGGGTTTAACTTCTCCCAAGATATAAAGTTTCTAGAGCTTGAGCCGTTGAGAATATACCAGAGGCCAAAAATTTTGCAAAAATTTAGTTTAGCATAAGGGTGAATTGGCAACTCTATGAATTTGCGTTTCAAAAATTTATAAAGCTTATAAAAGCATATGTCTTTTACCATTTTAGGATTGAAAATAAACTTTAAAAAACTTTTATTATAACAGTTTTATAAATATATATATTTTATTTGTGACTTTATCCGAATTTTGGGGGGCTGCGTTTCCGTAACGGATTGGGTTACATAAAATAGTCCTTGAATAAAATTATTTTTTTAGCAATGTCTACACGTAGTTAAAATTCCTCTCTCCATTTCAAAGCATGTTAAAAATTTTGAAACATACGGATGGACAAACAGAGTTAATCTATATTAGCAAATTTTTACAAAATCTTTTGAAAAAAGTGCTTAAAAATTGAATATACATTTACATAATTAATTAATAAATATTATTTAAAGTGCAATATTTTACACAATTGCATGTATGTACTTAAACAAAAACAAAATTGCACAATTATGTTGTACTTTCCTTAACTCAACAGATTTATCTTAAATTTTTCATTTTAACATACGAATTTTTCATTCGCATACCACTTGCATAAGATTTTTCCAAACATTTTCATTTAACTAATTAACAGAATGATGAACAATTAAAAGAAAATTAAAAGAAAAATGAAAAAAATAATAATTTTGAAAATATAATAATTTAAAGTATAGTGAAAATTTTCTTTATTGTTCATTTTGATGCCAAATTATTTTATACTTGGTACATTTGTATATAAATTAAAAAATCCCATCTGGTTTTGTACTAAAATTGATTTTTGAATGCAATTTAAACTTACCTGTGAAAATTAAACAATAATACCAAAAAAAAAAAAGAACAAAAGAAAAGTAGGTAGGTACTCATAAAATTAAAAACGACTTATGAAGTAATAAAAAAAAAAAAAAAAAAAACAAATAAAAAATCCTGGAAAATGTAAAGAAGTGAAATTTTTGAATTTTAATTGTGAATTAATTATATTATAAATACAAAAGAATATGAAAAGTGAACTGACAAGTGAAACGCTAAAGTGGTGAAAAGAAAAACAAAAAAAACAAAAAAATTTTCTCAAATTTAATACCAAGGAAAATTAGCTGAAAATGAGCAACAGGAAAAATCAAAAAAAAAAAAATTGGTACTTATTTAGCAAATTAAAAAAAGCTTAATTTTATAATTTTTATTGCACGTTTATTTAAAAATGAGTCCCTTGAAAATAATACTTCTGCTTACGGCTTAAAAGAATTTTGTAGAAATTATTAAATATTTAGGTACGAGTATTATAATTCATATAAAGAAATTTGGTATATATTTAAGTGTGTGTTAAAAAATTTTGTGGTGTAATTTTATTTTTAAACTTTTATTAACTTGTAAAATTGTTTATAATATAATTTTGTTTTTAACCTATACATATAAAGGAAATGGTTGTTTTAATTTGTTTTTTCTTTTTTATTTTAATTGTTTTATACCTAAGAATGGTAATGAGTGAAAAATATCCCAAATTCAGAAGCTCATATTGTACCATATGAAATTTTTGTCGTGTCATTTTAGTCTAAATGCTAGGTATTATTTACCTAATCGTTGTATAAATTTAATAAAAATTACAACAAGATGGACTTAATCATGCAACTGTCAACCCCATAAGAAAAATGACAAGAAAACAAATTGACAAAATTAGTACCACCATCATTTCAGTATCGGTACATCAAATTCACTTACTTATACATATTTGAAAACTAATCTACACAACTCTAAACTAGGTGACAATTAAAAACATAAAAAGCATCAACAGATTAATAACGCGTAAGCTGAAACTTTTGGTGCTAGTAGATTCAGACGCAATTAATTTAATTAGTTTATTACTCTAGGTAAAAATATGTTCGGAAATTTATACTGAATAATTTATTGATTTCCATTTTATGTTTTAATCCATATTGTATCAGTACCTACAACCGATTTTAATCATATTCTAATTTTAAACTTTATAAATTAAATGGACAAGATTTTCTTTTATCTAAACAATTTCAATTTTAGAACCCTATTCTTAGTTATACTTCGAAGCTAATTTTAAAATATATTTAATATATATATATATTGGCATCTAGATGACACTGTGATTAGAATGTTTCTTTTTAATTAAAGATACCCATATTCAGATGTCAGTAATTGTGAAAACTTTATTCAAATCTCAAAATGATGCAGCTACTTTTAACTACTGGTAGATATTGCAAGCTTAACCCAGCCAGTGACGGACCTACAACCCCCCAAAGTCGGAAAAAGCTCTAAATTTAAATTGTTATAACAGGATATCTGTTAAGTATAGTTCTGAAAACGAAAAAACATAGCTGTTGGCTTTGGAAAATTGAATTGATTAGATATAGAGTTTCGATTGATAGTGCTTCCATATGATACTAAAATTTACAGTTATGCAAAACTTAATTTATGCAAAATTTTTGGTCCCACATAACTTCTTAACGGCTCAAGTTATAAACTTGAAATTTTGGAAGAAGTTAGATTCTCAGAAAATCGTTTTGTATCACTCGTTTAAAATTTTTTTTTTTTGTCGGGCACCCTGTTAAAGAGCTGTAAGGCGTCTAAAACTTAAATTTTGCTATTTTTAAGCCCCTGTCACTTCAATACTAGTCCAAATGTTTATTTAGTAATGAACAAAATTTAAAGCTCCAACATTATATCTTAATTTAAAGATAATAAATATCTGGGGAATGTGGTTAAATCCTCGAGAATCTCCATAAGTTTGTTTAAAAAATATTTAGGAACCCCGCTGAAAAACCCCTAGTGAAAAACCCAAATTATTTGAAGAATTTACAAGTTCTTAAGTTATTCAAACAATTCAATTAGGTATTTTCCAAAATAATTGTTAAAAAAATCTAAAATTGATTTAAAAATTTTAAATATCATTATTTTGAATATTATAATTAAATAATAATTAGAAAATTCTATAAAATTTTATTATTGAAAACAAGGAAAAATCAAACGAAGAAAATATTTTCCTAATTAAAAATTATATTCGAACAACAGATTACAAAATATATGTAATAATAATATTATAATTAATTTAATTAATATCATTAAAATTTATTTAAATTTATGTATAATTCCATTAAAATTTTAAATTTTATATTTACATATACAATAATAATAATAAAACAATATTATATTAATCTTTGTCAATTGAATCTTAAGATAGAGTACCTGAATTTAATGATTCAATGCCTTTTTACTAAACAATAAAGATTTTCTAAATTATCTAAGAAATAAACCAAAAATGCTTTCCTTAAATGGAAACTTATACCATAATGAATTAGAAAAATTAAATGAATTTTCCTGGGAAAAACTTTTTTATAAAGAAAAACATATAGAGAAATAATTTGACAAAAAAAAAAAATACAAAAAATAAATTGAATTATAAAATGAAATCGGATCTATTTGCCTGTCCTTGTATTTAATTGAGTAATTAAATTCAGGAATATTTTAGTTTACAACCAGATAGGAAATTAAAGAAAATTCCATTGATAGGAATTTATTAAAGAATTCAAAAAAAAATTTGAAGATTTTTTTTTTGGATTTTCTTTTTGAAAATTTTTCAAAAATCTTGAAATTTAATTTTTTGTGTTTTAATTTTAAAGAGAATTTTAAGGGAAGGAAAATAATTGAAACACTTATTAAAGCTATATTAAAGACATATTTGGCTATCTTGTAAGTATACATTAAATGCGATATGCAAAATATTGGATTAAAATTATATTAATATATATAATTATATAAGGTTAGAAAATTGTAAATGCATAGTTAAAATTTTACTGGAGTATAAACCAATAAATGTGAGCTTTATTAAAAAATTTAAGAATAACATCATATCTTCTAGATATCCCATTCAATTTTCCCAATCCTGAGAAATCCAAAATATCCTCAATCAACATCCCAAAATTCTTCCATATTTGCATCACAGATCCTGCTCTAAAGTCTGATGGGCTGGTGTTATAGCAATAGACCATCTGCCTTTCCTTCTACTTCAAATCCGATCCGTCCGTATATTAAAATTAATACTGTTTTATTCATTTTAGGTTGGTTTTGGGTTGAAAAAAGTCCCAAATCAGTTTTTTAACAATTTTTTACAGGACGTAAGAGATTTAGGTTTGTTTTACCATTTGATGGTATGCAAAGTTGTATTGCGATGTGTTCTCGTAGAATTTCCTTTGATGCATGAAAGACCATCATATTTACTTCTGCTCGGAAGCTTGTTGCATGTTTGCTAAATGTTGAACATATAAATGAAGTTCTGATTTTTTTAATTCCATTACGTGTTCCATCATTGACTTGAGGTCCATCAGTGTACCAGAGGATAAAATTTTTTTCTAGAACGGGCTGCTTGAATTGCCAGTTTTTACGTTTACTCTAATCGCGTAATAGTAAGAGACAACAATTAGAGCTTTAATATTTTTAATTAACTTAAACTTCATCATAAAAGCTTAATTCGATCACAGAAATATGCTGCTTAGCTAGCATAAATTTATTGAAAGAAAGATTTGGTGATAATTTTATATCAAGGAATGGTCGAATTAATTGGCTTCCAAAATCATACGCCACTGAAGTAATTTTTTTGGGGTTATGTGAAGTCATTGGTTTATGCTGATAAAGCAGAAACAATGTACTCTTTGGATTTGAAACCAACAAAATAATTATCATTAATTAAATATGGCCTGAATTACTCGAAAAAAAGGTCTAAAATTGATCTGTAAGAATGCGTTTCCTTAGTGTTAGTCTTGATGGGCATATGCCGGATATTATTTTTAAAACCAAAATGTTATAAAATTGACTTTCATATAAAAATAAAAAATCGGCTTCAATCTTATGTCACAATATGTGCTTTATTTCAATTTAAAGTTCTTTCATTCTAAAAAAAATACACCCATTATAAATCCCATTTAAATCCCAAATTTACAATCAAAATAATATGTTCAATCCAATAATTGGATCCTATATTTTCTCTAATTCCTTCCACTAAAATCCATACCTAAAACTATCACTTTAAATAAACTTTGTGTAACTTCTAAATAACTTATTGTGTATGAACGTATCTTTATTACAAAGTTAACTAAAAAAAAATAAAATTAAATAAAAATTCGTGCAACTGTCCAATAATTTACCACATCATTAATCTAGTTTGATTTGCGATGAAATCTCCACCACGCCTTTAACAAAAAAAACAACAAAAGATAAAACTTTAAAAAAAATAAAACTTAAAAAGTGCCAATTAACATGTACAGTTCAATTTTATCCCTACCTACCCAGTAAATAGTAATAGTAACAAATCTTTTATACCTAAATCAACTTAATATGTAGTAACATTTTGTTGATAAATCTATAGATCCATATACAATGATAATAAAAGTCTACATAGATACATATACAAATAAAATATTTTATCCTTGTAAAAAAAGAATAATAATATAAAACATTTAATTTTGTCCATTAAACTGAATCTGAAGTTTTTATCTATCTTTTATTTGTTTTTGCTACAGGATTTAAAAATATTTAAGTATCTATAGAAAAAAAAAGAGCTACAGAATAAACGAGCCATAAAACCAATGAGCCAAATAATTTCTAATGACATGTTAAATATATTTTAGGATTTTTAACATACAATTTTGGGTTTTTGGTAGTATAAAACATATCATTCCAGATCTATTTTATAAAATTTTCCAGTAATATCTGAACTCGAATGAATTGGTATGATTTTGAAATCAACGAATATGAGTTTGAGTCATGATAGGACTAAATTTTCTCAACTTCTAATTTGTTTTATTGAAAATCTATTTAAAAGAATTTATTTAGAGCCGTAAACCTAAACATTGATGCGAATAAACACAGCGAATTAAAAAAAAAATGGTGTATTAGGAAGAATTAAGAAATAATTTATGAAAAAAAAACATGAGTGTAAAATAAATATAGTAGTGCTATCAGTCGTTGACATTTAATGCATGTTAATTTAAATTTTAAGGCACACATCAATTGGCATATTTGATGTGGTAAATTGATTATTTTTAAAATTTAAATTAAGTTATCATAAAAATCAATTTAAATCTTTTGAATTCTTTGAATTTACATATTTTGTCTTTATAGAGTTATTTTAACAAATCACGCAGGATTTTACAGAGAAATCGGTACTAAGCCTAGTAGGTTCTATTTAAGTACTATTACTTATTTAACTAATCCTATTATTAGATATTAAATTTACACCTCATGATAGAGTGTTTAAATAACTCGTTAAATAGCTAATTTAGTAAGCTTTTAAAAATTGAATTGAAATTGATAGTATGTGTGTAAGTTTTTTAATTATTAATAATAAACTAAATTTAGAGAATTTTAGAGAATAGGAAATTTGTAAAAACCGTTATCTCTGCAACCGTCAGAAATAGAAATTTTTTATGCTAAATGCTAAGACGTCTTAAATGCTAATCTTTTGGTTTTATTTTAATTTTTACCACTATCAGCTTTTGTAAAGATACTGTTCACTCGTGCAATACCATGCATTTTTTATTTTACCTATTTGTCGCCATTCATATATGTTATAAAACTCACTGAGGTTCTTAGATTTTTAATATGGAAATACTCTTCGCATTACATACTTTTAGGATGAATCATTCATTATATTGCATACTTTTAGGATGTACCATCCAATACATTACATACTTTTAGGATGTATCATCCATCATATTGCATACTTTTAGGATGTTTAATAAAGTTTAAGTATTAAAAATGTTTATTTAAAATGGAAAACACAAATTTTTCATAACTTACTTGAATTTAAAATATTATATAAGATACACTTTCCAAATAATAACATTGATTTTAATTGAGTGTATAATGGTTATTTCAATATGTTTATTTTGTATATTATTTCTAAATAATTCACAATAGATTGATTTCAAACGATTTGAATTAATCCTATTATAAATAAAATTTTTATTATACAAAAAAAAATAATAGAGATGGAATTTCCAATAGGATATGAATGTTGTGACAGGATTATTTAAAAAAATAGTCAATAATTGATGATAACTTTTTTTTTATACTCTCATATTATCTAATTTTTCCTTTTGCAGGCATATATATATTTTGTATATATATATTATGTATTCACTTATATTTATTAATAATTGTTTTTAAATACACTCCTTAGAAAAATATTCATAAGATAAAAGCTTAAAAATAAAAAAAAAATTTTAAACATTATCTAAACTTCTCAATATCATCTAAACAATTGATTGTTAATCCTATAATAAAAATGGTTTATTCAAACTTTATATAGATTTTCTTTTGATAAGTTTGTGCGTATATGTTCTTTATATATAAATATATATTTTTTTTTTCTCTCTTCTATACCCTTCTCTTTCATTTTCTTGTTATATATGTTGTTATTTTTATTTCGTTTTTCACTGTGTCCTTTCACTCAATTGAATTAAATGAAAGTACAATAAATGAAAATTACAATAGTAATAAATTTAGCTTTGAGACTGATTAAATTGATTTGAATTCGATGGATGGTCGGTTGGTTGGGTTGATTATGCAAACAAAATAAACAGAACATTGACAAAAGAATGATCAAAGTTATATAAGTACATGTATTTAAGAAAAAACCTTGATCCAACATTAAAACTAAATAAATTAGAACTAGGGACATTAAACATGGACAAATATAAAACTCGTAAAAAAAAAACAGGAAACAAACTAGAAAAGAAGGAATAACCGTTTATTTTCTTGTATCAATTATGTGAATTATAAAGTGTAATTCAAATAATAACATTTAAAGCTTTAAAGTAAATTAAAAAGGCTAAGAAGATTTAAAATCAATTTAAAGGATTTTTCTACACAATTATTTAAAAGAAAAGCAAAAAACAATAAAATAAATTTATTAATGGCAGAACAAAGCCATTTAAATACCTTTTCTTTATTATTTTATAATTGGGTATATATTGAAGTTTAATACGGAAAAATATAAACATTTCAGAAATAATTAGTTAATTGATCCTAAAGATATGCAATTATAATTATCTGTTATTTTGAAATAGGGCAGCGGTTCTGTAGAAGGTACACATTTGTAAGCTTAAAAATCGATGAAGTGCTGGTTTAGTTGTCGTACTACTCATAAAATATTTAATTAAAAATAAAAACTTAGACAAAAGTATGTATGTATTTAAATATTTTTTTTAAATATAAATAAAGGGAGCAGTGTCTAATTACCTAGTGTATCAACCAAGAGGCTCCATATTCGATCTCAGCTCGGTTGTTATATAAATAAAGTGCATATAAATAAAGCCACGAGTATAATAAATTTGCTCGTATAGTGTCAAGGAACGTATCGGATCAGAATCGATAAGTAAATGGAAGTAGCTATGTGTGTATATCTGTCCGTCAGTTCGTCCGTCCAATAACTCAAAAACTAAAAGGGTTAGAGTTTTGAAATCACACAAAACCATTTTTAGACTATTTCTAGCTTTCTTTATTATTTTTGGTTAAAATCGGAACCTGGCTTCCTGGAGCTGCCATACAACTATTTTAAACCAATATGAATTTCTTCAAAACTTATAAAACTAGAAGAATTAAAAGTACTCTACCTTAACTTTGGTAATTTTCAGTTTTTACTAGTAGTTTCGTTAAATTCACAGTTATCGGATTGGTAACCTTGTATAACAGCTTCATAAAAAGGGGGTCAAAATTTTTCAAAACTTCGAAAAATATAATAATATTATATTAAATATTATATTTAATTTTCAACTATCTTGCGTTATTAATTGCAAAGATATGTAATCTTGATCCTGCAGTCTCTATGGCAACCACTTTTGCCCAAAAATACCTCAAAATTCGGAAATGAGTTTACCATATAACTATAACTTTTCTTACCTTCTTTAAATTTCAACTTTGTGGGGTAAATAATTCTGATGAGATGAAAGCAATGGTTCTTAAACTTGTACGGCAGCTTCCTGAAAATGAAGTCTTAAAGTTTGTTCAAAGAGTTGTATGCCCATGTCCGAAGCATTAAATCACTTTGTGTCATTTTAAAGTTCTAGTTCTTTTAGTTTTTCGGACAGACCCATATAAGTTAGATAGATTTATTTTTTTATGCTGATCTGATCAATACCTTTGAGCTTGTTTAAGTCGACGAGTTACAAACGGTGGAGCAATTTTAATATACCCATGCCCTATTTTGTGAGCATATGTGGTATAAACATATATTAATAACTAAAGTTTTTTTAAAGTTAATATAAAAAAGTTTTAGTTAATTAATAATATTTTTCCAAAAAAAATAATTATGTTCTAATTCGAAAAGTTTTTTCCTAAAAAACACTTACAAAGGATTTTTTATAGAAAATTAAATAAATAAAATGTAAATAAGAGCATTAACGTATTTACTACATTATTCGTAAATGGCTTTGAATTTTTATTAAAAATTTTATAGTTTTTAACGAAATAAACCACAAAATAATTTACAAATAATTTAAAAACACACATTTCATAATTATGAAAAATATAATTAGGTTTTTTGAATTCTATATAAAGTAAACCCCATCGCTATTATTTAGAAAATATATTTAGTGCATTATAAAACTTTACTATTTCTAAAATAAATTCAGAAGAATAAAATGTTTTTGCAAAAACTTATTACAGAACTTTTTTTATTTTTAACAAAATTTTTGTCAAAAATTCAAAATATTTTAAAATTAAATTTAACAAAAGTTGAATATAAAATCAAAATGTTGTAAAATTAAATTTCTCGAAAATGATTATGAGAAGAAAAAATTATGTTTTTAAAAGTTGAATTTATTTCTAAAATTAAAAATTGGTTAGAATTTAAACTAATCTGTACCGCTCTCAAAATGTCCAGGTTCTAGGAATAAAATTGTGTTCTGTACTAAATATCGGAACTTTCATTAGAATTTTATGTTAAAACTTGGGCGACAAGATTAAGTTTAGAACTGAGACCATATTATAAGGCTTCCTAATATTTAAAGTAACTAGCTTAAACTGTTTAAAAAATATAAGGCGCTGATTAAAAATTTTTTCCAAAATGGAGTTTCGCGTAACGGTAAATTAAAATACCGGATGGCAACCTATTATATTTTTTTTACATTAATTTATAAAGTTTATGGAGCAGTTTTTTTATATAGAACTTTAAAAATTTAAATATAGGGGTTTTTGGAAATAGGCGGACGCAACTCCGGAACGGTTGGGTAGGATAGAAAAAAGTTGTTCTATGATATATGCTTTGTGTAATACTTTTTATTATAGTTGAAATTTTACTTTTAACTGTGTAGAAGCTTTTCAAACACATGGGCGGATAAACTACCGCACATTTTTTCAAAAATATTTTTTTTAATAAAAAATGTGCTAATAAAATACAATGGTCTTATCTTACGTAACAATTTAAACTATCTGAGATCAATTTTTATAACAATAATGTTTTCCTACCATATTCGAAATTGTTTCTAGGCATTGGATATTTTGAAATAATATCGGTTTTTACATAATTGATCATAAAACCTATTGATATCAAAACGGCTGGGTGTCACAGAGGTTGAGTGCCGACCTTTCATGCAGAAAGGCCCGGGTTCGAATTCTAGTGAAAGTGGAAAAACTTTTCTGGTTTTCGACTCGACTCAGATACCATTCGCCATTGCGTTCAAATTAATGGAATAATCAAAAATTAATGATTATATATCTTTAAGAAAAAATACATTAATATAACAATATATATAAATGCAAAATATAAACAAATAATTAAATTGAATAATAAAACTCACAGATATAGAATACCATATAACTCAAATACAAAATATTAAAATATAAACAAAAATATAAATTGTATGTATTGAAAATCCTAAGACATTTCTAAATGTTATAAGGCCTAGTACTATCTCATGTTTAAATTGTATGTGGAATTCAATAAGTTCAATTCTAATAACACGAATATAATATGACCCCTTTTCCAACATGTACCTATGATATAGGGAGGCTTATAAGGCTAACAGTTGAACATTTAGCGATTAAAAAAAAAAAAACAAAAAAAAAAAACAATCGCTGGCAGAAAATGTGCTTGATCCATGACGTGTGTTGGACGCCTTGTTAGTTAATATTTCCATACTGCTTCTCCGAACTTAAGGATCAAATATATTTGTCTGCCTTGAATTTTAACAATTAACAATCTGTCATTAACTTTAAAAATATAATTTCCCATAATATTGCATAATATTTTTAATAGATTTTATAACATAATTATTTATACACAATTATTGAATCATAAATTTTATTTATACCTAGACAATTTAATTAGTGATTAATATTTATAAAATAATAATTTTCAAATTACGTAATATGTTTTATCCCATATAATTCGATTAATTCAATGTTACCCTGTCTCTAAAACTTTTTTAATGTTCATCCATTGTTTTGACATGATATCATTGTAACTCATAAATTCGTGAAAGCAAATTATGATAAATTATGTTTTTTTTTATATAAAACTAGAAATACATAGAGGTAGGTATAGTACATACTTACACATGAATTGACTTTCAAAATATTTTCTCCGCTCTCCTGGCTTCTTTTAAACGAAGGATATGATAAAAATAGTTTAACAATTTTTATATTGAAAAACAAAATGAGGATTGGGATAAAAATTGATCATTTTTCATTTTTTGTGTAACATGATTTCATGTACAATGTTATAAACATATGTTAATACAAAAATTTTGTTGATAAATCATTAATATAATTATTATGTCTTAATTTAAGAAAATAATTTATTAATATGTATAATATTGATTTCTATAAAAAGTTTAAATAGATGTTAAAAAATCTATAGAAATTCAATTAATATAAATCTCTACCTGTAAAGTATCTTATTATAAAAAGTATATTAATATACATATATGTAATTAAAATAATTAATTGGATTTATGAGCAAGGTTAGAAAATGAGAATTGAAGGCTGGGGGAAGTATAGAATTAATAAATTATTTTGTGAACTATTGACTATTAACTTTATTGATAAGAAAATTATAACAGGTTTTATTGATTTTAATTTTCCAACGCTATGAATAAATAATTTGCTTATAAATCTTAAACACTTTGCTTTTACAAATTCCTAAACATTTTCGTATTTCCTTGTATTTAGGAATTATTACACGTGTCTTCAAGCCGATAACCTCGGTTGCTAGTGCTTATGTATTTTTTATAATTTTAATTGTAATAAATGTAAGTTAAATAATTAAATGCACGTGTCTTATATAATGGCAACATTGCGTATTATTTTGTGACAATTTTTATGTCATTCGTGTTCTGTATGCTATGCAATTTAATCGCACGTATTAAATTATTTATTTTTAAAAATAATTATAAAAACAAGTGATGAAAAAAACCAAGGGTTTTTAAAAAAGCACATTTTCATAATAATACATATTACGCACATAATAAATTGAGTATTTTATCGGAATATAATGTTAGAGCTTCAATGTTAACGTTTTATTGAGGAAATATATACGTTGGTGACTAAGTTACTACTTACTTAAAAAAACCGTAATTTATAAGCCCCTCTATGGGGAAGGTTGCCCAAGTTTTCAAGGATCTAATCCCCAATACTCCCCTTCCCCTAACTTTTTTAGGTTCAAGGAATTAAATTGTGAATTCTAGCAAAATTTGGAATTTTATTTAGAATATTACTATATAAGCAAAAATGGTTAAAACTGACAGACACTCTCTTCAATTTAAAGTACCGCTTTTAAATTTAAGAAAATCTTTTAACATGTGTTAAAGTATAATGTTGGACCTTAAAATTTTGTATATTAATAAAAAAAAATTTGAACAGGTATTCAAGTTACAGGTGTTTAAAAACAGGAAAATTTCAATTTTCGAGCTCTTATAGCTGCTGAACAGGGGACGTGACAAAATAATTTTGTTAACCGACTCCTACTAATTTCTGAAGTTCTAACTTCTCCCAAAATTTCAAGACCCCAGCTGGAACCGTTTAGGAGATATGTGGGGCCAAAAATTTTGCAAAAATTGAGTTTTGCATAATGGTAAATTTTAGTACCGTATGGCAACTCTGTACATTTTAGTGATATATTTTTGTAAAGCCTAAGAAAGCAGCTCTCTTTTACCGTTTTTAGATTGAAAATATAGATAACAGAACTCTTATTATATCAATTTAAATATAACAATTTGAATATAGGGCTTTTCCCAACTTTTGGGGGCTGCAGCTCCGTAACGGGTGGGGCTACAGAAAAAAATTCTTCTACGAAATAATTTTTTTTGTAATACCTACTCGTGGTTAAAATTTATTTTCTCTACTTCAAACGATGTAAAAGTTTTTGTAAACATGCGGATGGACAGACGGACAGACAGACAGACGGACAGACGGACGGTCAGATTGAAACTATATAGGCACATTTTTACAAAATTTTTTGAAAATGTGCTAAAAAAAATAAAAGATAAATTTATTTTTATTTTATACTTTAACATTTATTAGAAAATAAAGTATCTTGACAATAAATAAATGCTAACAAAAAGCAAATTTTATGAAAGAATGTATTTCGATCGGACTGTCTGGTGTTTTTCAGTATATTATACTTTTTCTACTTTTTTTTGTAAAACTCTTATATTTAACTGAATACAAACAAAACTGTACTTGCAATGTTATTTAAGTGTCATATTATATACTTTTAATTTTAACCAGATTTCTCAATAGTTCAATAACATAATATATTATTAGTATAAATTGTTATAGATACATACACTTTGTATTATCAGCAATATCGACCTTTATTAATACAGGGTGGCGCAAAACGACCGAATGTTTAATTACTTTTTAAATTTATTTATATTTTTTATTTTTATTTCAGAATTTTGTGAAGAAAATTTGGGGAATTGGAGATGGAAGAGAACACAACAGAACTGTGATCAAAAATTACGAAAAGTTATGAAAAATGTACTAGAAAGACCACTTATATGCGAAGCCAAAAATGGTCACCACTTGCTGGATATAATTTTTCTACTTAAGCTAAAAATATTCCCCATTAATATACTGTATAACAAAAAAATAATAGTAATAATTAACCATTAAATAAAAAAGTTATTAAACATTCAAACCCCATCGGTCGTTTTGCGCCACCCTGTATTACAAAATGTTTTCAAGTACGGTTTTGTATTTGAACTTTTGTATTAAAACAATTCTTAACATTTTAATATTTTATTTGAGTTTTAGTGTAAAGTGCTATTTAGGTAATTATTAGTAATTGACAATATGTCATCATAATTATTACTTTTGTTTATCAGTAGTTTTGGAGGGTCTTCACAGTTATTCGAAGTTGAGGATTTATATGTAACTCATGCTTCAACAACGTATAGTTATTATTAAATTGTTTTAGGGAATTCATTTAGAAGAGTTAAAATTATCAATTCCACGTCGTAGTTAACAATTAAATCTTCTCCTTACAACAACATGGAGATTTTAACAAAAGATTTGAGTTTACCACTTTACAAAATTCAACTGGTTCAAGAACTATAGTTATTATACCACTATAAACTTCGTTTATTTTCTGACTTTGTTTTTGAATGCTATCTTTCAGATAAAAAAAAAACTTTAGTTTCTTAGTTAATAATAAAGCCTTAGCCTAATATTAAGTCACTCATAATATTACCTGCCTAAGTTTACTTTGTAATTTTATTAATATAGGTGCAGAAATAAAGTTTTTTTGTAAAGAGAAGCAAGAATAAAAGTTTTCGTAAGGGTGCGTGCGATATTTGACTTTTCTTCATTGGTCCGAAGGATAATTTGTACTTGCCTGTACTTTTTATATTATCGCGTATTGTAATTTACTTGAATTTCATTTAAATGTAATTCATGTAAAAAATTTTAGGAGGGGGGGGGGATTTAGAGTTCGATACAAGATATAATTATTTGTTCAGCGGGAATTTGGGAGTGTCGGCTTCCTTTATTTGAAAGGATTTATCACTAACATTTTATGTATTGAAAAAACAAAAGCTTATATTGGCTTTTTTGATCTGACCAACGTGGACACTAACGTTAAATTTATATAATAATTAAATTACACTATAATTAAATTTAAAAGAATTTTGTGGATTTTTTCAAAGTTCAAAGTTTATATTATGTTCTTAGATATTTTTAAATTTAGTTGAACGGATTTGAATTCTTTAGATTTACTCTTATGGATGACACATTGTAATATTCATACTGAAAAAAAGTGAACGTCTAACTGATAATATTAATAAAAATTTTGTGGGCTTGAAATTTTTCAAAAAACGTTTTTCTTTAGTATTTTCCTCCTCGCGGTTGGTTTTGGTATATTTCCTAATCGCGGTTGGTTTTGTAGTGGACGCAGCATTTTTTTTTTAAATGAAGCAGTTAAAAGCGAATCGAATAATAATACAATAAAATTTTTCATTATTTACTTGTGATATCACCGTTCCATTTTTAATAGTCGTACCGATAAGTGGATACGACCATGTAAAACTATATAATTGTATTTATAATTTCAAGGTTAACTATCTGTAATTACCTAATATTAAAACAAATTTTTAAATAATAATTATCTCATTTAAAAAACCTTAAATAATTTTTATGTAAACTTTGTTTTTTTTTTTTTTTTAAATAGAACGTTTATTTATTTTTCTACCATATCTAAAAATATTGTGTCGGATCCTAAATAAGAGACAAAGATCTAAATGTGATAAGTTTTGTTTATGTTACCTAATTTTAACCTAATATAATTATCTAAATTTCTTTTTTTTAAATATATTTTTTTTTTTATAAATAAACTTCATTACTGGAGAACATATTATACATAATGTATTTTGTATATATAATATTATATATTATATTAAAAATACAAGTAAAAGTTGTGCTAAAAATTGTTTTATGTCTTCTTTTTTGTTTTTTTTTTCTAAGCAGATTAAAATTAAAATAGTTTGCATAGCTAATTATGTGATTAACGTATAACTAACTTACCATATCTGAATCTTTATGAATATTTTGCTTTTAGGATAAAATAAAGTCTTTTACAGGTCAGACTAGAAAACCATTAAAAATGGTAGAGAAGCTATTAAACAATATTTTTATCATAACATATTTTTTGTATTTTTAAGTTTTGTTGTTGCATAGGTGAATCTAAATAAAATATCTACGTGCAGTCACGGGAAAATTTGGGATAAAATTAGAGTTTTGAAGTTGGTGTTGAAATGGAACTAACAACTTAAATTAAACTAGATTGGCCCGTACACGTAAGCAACTGTATGATCATTATCAAATTTATATATCGACGTAACTCCAAAACTTTAGGTTCTACGGACACCCCGGTTTGCAGATCGCCTCGAATCGTTTTAACCTTTAACTTTAAGTATCTGTTATGAAAATAAGTCATATTATAGTTCAACGCTATCTCAAAATAAAAATTCGGGCTTATGAAATTATCTAGATAAAGTTACTTGTAAAATATAGAAAAAAATTCAGCAGGCGCTACATAATCACAAAACGTCAGCTTGCTTAGTAAAAGTCAGTCCATATTTTAAAATTAATATTAAACCTTAAAGAAATAGCCGGGCTATATTTGACTATTTTTTAGTCCGCCGTGTTATGAGGATAGAAGTATTCCAATAACTCCAATAAAACGTTACTGGGTTAACTTTTTTACAAATATCTCCTATTGAAACACCTCCCTGCATTATCCGAAATAGCACATGTATGACTGATTTCGTGTTTTGAGGGACAGGGGTTTTAACTAGATATCTAAGTACTTGCTGTGAGTCTCGTTCATTTTAGATCCAACTAATTCCATTTAGAATCGAGATTTTTTTGACCAATTCTTGATCCCAAATCAATTTTTCAAAAACGATTAACTTTGAAGTCATTTTTGAGGTATTATGTTGATGCGAAGGTAGATGACGTATTATCCGGGCTTTGCTCAATTATAATCGATGTTTTGCTACCTAATCCTGTAAATCTAATAAAAACCCAGCCTCTCCAAAATCCTTATTAAGAAATCGTACGTTGTGAAATTTTGAAAAACTTCCAATTTTTTCCTTCCTGTTACTTGGTACATAAATATTTTCATTTACATATACACATTTATATATATATACATTTGTATACATACAATTATATATAGAAGACCGACCATGTACATAAATATAACTGACGGTTGAAACCTTTGTTCAAATTTCATTTTGGTGTCCTTTTAATCCTTTACAGTTATTTGTTTTATTTTCTTTATTGCATGGACGTGCTTCTAATTGGTTATATTCTGTTAAAAATTTTCGGTTCCTTTTATTTTCGTATATATGTAAAATTTACCATTTTCAAACATTAATTTCCTTTATTTTTGTTTTTATTTTCTTTATAATTTTAATATATGTTTATGTGTATAGGTAATAGTTTTATAATAAGTTTAACCTTTATGTTGAATGGGTTTGTTTTTATATTTTCAAAAGGTCACATTATCCTATTAATCTGAAATTTTGCATTTGTGTATAAAAAATATTCCAATTTTTACCAAATTCATGGCAAATTTTAGTACAAATATAACACTTGCCCTTCTTATTGATTCTAACTGTTAAGTCCTGTTTTTCTGCAGTAGAATTAGAACTTCCTTTCTACATTCACTTTAATTTCACTTTCGATGCCAGTTTTTGATCCAAAATGACGGAGGATTTTGTGAGCCCTTGTTGATTTCTACCATTATTTGTTGTTCTGATAGTTGTTGCAAAAATTTCGGCGATTTGTTGTTAACGTCTGGTGAGGATTATTTATCATTCTAACAATAGACGCTGCTTATGTTGATACTTCCAATATATTGAAAAATACAGCAAGCGGCCATCGAATAATTCTTTTTATACCCGTATGACTATATAGTCCAAGGGTATAATAAATTTGCCATTACGTTTGTGACGCAGAGAAGGAGGGGGGGTAGATATAGACTCAAGTGTATGGATCGGATCAGAATCGAAAAATAAATCGATTTAGCTATGTATGTCCGTCCGTCCGTCAGTCCGTCCGTCCGTCATCACGATAACTCAAAAAGTAAAGGAGCTAGAATTATGAAATTTTCACAAATTCGTTTTTATGCAAAAAACGGAATCGAGTTTTAAATTCAGCCATTTTGGTCCACGGGTTCGAGTACCTGCCATACAACTTCTAATTTTATATGAGCATTACTCTATAGCTATGGAAGCTGCGTGTCTGAAATTTTGCCAAAAGTAGTTTAGTATAATGGCCAAAGTTACTGCAAAATTTGGTTGGTCTACTGCAGAGGGTTCGAGTAGCTGCCATACAACTCCTTCTTTTATATGAGCTTTACACTACACCTGATGAAGCTGGGTGTCTGAAATTTTGCCAAAAGTAATTAACCGGATGATATAATGTATATGTTACGATCATACGGGTATCCCAGAGTTGACACAGTCTACTCTACTACACTCTTCCTCGTTTTATATTAATATTCAGTCAACAGCTTATCCATATTGTCTACACCTCGGCCATAAGACTGTTCTAGTTTCTTTGAAACATATGAACACATCATTACATTTTTACTGAATCGAAAAATAGAGGAAAGTACTTTTTGAATTTTGTCTCTACCATAAATTCTTTTGGTTTAATTTTGTGTCTCTTGTTAACTGTACTCAATATTGACAGCTTGTATTCAACCATCAAGTTCATCGCTAGGTTGTAAATCAATGAAAAATTGACATTGTAATATTCCTGCCATTTTCTTTGAATAAATTACTACACTTCTTTCTTTCTCCCAGATAGACCTAAACCTATATATATATTGATTAAATTATTAAAATATTCAGTAAAATAATGGTACCACCTATATAGTTTTGGAGTCCGTTATGTTTAAACATTCAACATGTTTTAGTGCTTGTGTATGTTTAAAACAAAAAATGTTGGTGGTCAACATTAGGGTTAATGAAAATTTTTATTTTATTATATAAAACGTAACATTTAATACATTAAATTTAACACTAAATAAATAAATAGTTTATAATTAGAACCTTCATTAAAAGCCAAAATTATATAAATAATGAGATTTTCAAAATTATTGTTAGATAAGTCAAAGGTATTATAAAATTGTATTTTATACATATACTTACATACAATACAATTAGTACTTGTAATAATAAATTAAGTACCTAACTAATTTTTAGAGTGAATACTGTTAATATTTGAACATGATAATGAAGACAAATTTTAGAATTAGATGCTTAAAAAATTTAATAATTGAGGTGTAATAAAGTTAATTGAGATTTAAGAATCCTAGACTTTTGGTTTATTAGTTGTTACTTGTTTCTGTCACTCATTGTTTTAAATTATCATCAGAATTTAAAATCAAAATCTTGGATATTTTTTTGTATTATTTTTGTGTATTAATTTCAATTAAATAATATAACTCACAGATACACAAATACCTTTTAAAGTATAAAATATATATAATTGCATTTTTATTGAATTTAGTGTCATACGTAGAAGTTGTACGTGGAGTTTATTATAAGCATATTATATGTTCACTCCAGCTCACCACGGTCCTCTTATTCCTATCAACATGTATCCATGGTACGGGCAATAGTATTAGATTAGCACTTGTAAAATATGACACTAACAAAAGTCAAATTTTTTGAATTAATCGTTTTAATGAATTGTCAAGAATTAACTTGTTAGGATAACATAATTTGACATACATGTTGACATTTCCCTATTACTATACGAACAATATAAACTTATTCTCTATGTATTAGTCTACTCAACCATGGAGACAGGTCGGTTAAAATCCGCTTACATTTCATCGTGTCGAAATGGAAGGAAAAGCATAGTATTTATTGGTCTTCATCTGCTTTGTTGCTGCAAGTTGTTCATCGCAGTTAAACTTTAAAGATATTCAAAGTTAGATGAGCAAATGATAAATTACTACAGAATAAAGAAACAAAATTTGCTTAAAATTTTTTTCTCTATTTAATCAGATTCAAATTTAAAATTTTCATTTAATTTGTTTAAAGAAGGTTTTGCTGAAACTTTTAGTTCAAACTTTTTAACATTCAGAAGATTTGGTATTGTCTGTTTTTAGCACATTTTCAAAAGATTTTGTAAAAAAGTGCCTATATAGTTTCACTCCGTCCGTCCGTCTTTCCGTGTCTCCGTATGTTTACAAAAACTTTTACATCGTTTAAAATATAATAAAAATTGCAAAAAAAATTATTCCATAGAAGAACTTTTTTCTGTAGCCGCACTCGTTTCGGAGCTACAGCCCTCCAAAGTTGGAAAGACCCCTATATTTAAATTGTTATAACCACAGTTCTGTTAGTTGTATTTTCAATCTTAAAACGGCACAAAATAGCTGGTTTTATAAACTTTATAAATTTTTAAAGAAAAATGTTTATAGTTGCCATACGGTACTAAAATTTACCAATATGCAAAACTATATTTTGCAAATTTTTCACCCAGCATATCTACTAAACGGTTTAAGATAGAGTCTTAAATTTTGGGAGTAGTTAGATCCTCAGAAAATAGAAGGAGTCGGTTAACAAAATTTTAAAATGAATGATAGTATAAAAACTCAGTATGAAAAACTATATAATTTTGAGAAAGTGCTTTTTTAAAAAACCTTGGTTTTTTTCATCACTGGTTTCAATTATACAGAAAGATAAGTAAAACCTCTTTTATGTCTTTAACCCTCACATAAGTCTATTCCAATTCCACCAAATCCAAGGGGTAACCCTATTGTTGAAACGCGTATAGATTTGTCAAGACTATAAGACTTGAGTAACTCATTAAAATTTTTGTAATCATTTATTCAAATTAACAAATTTGATTTTTATATTTTTGGTATATTCTGCATAGAACCTAAATTTTTGACTTAATAAAATAATATAATATTGATTTATATTCTCAAGGACACATTTCATATCAAGGACGATGAAAATTGAATTGAATATACATCCTATTTTCTTAATTATTGAAGAGCAACTTTTTTAAAGTTAAAATAATAATTAAAATAATGACTTGATAATTTTTGATTTTTTATTTAATTCAATTACCCCATACTTATCATTAATACTAAAAGACAAGGTTTCTTACTTTACTTTATTAGTGAATAAATTGTGCTTATAACTTGCACACTAAATAAACTGTTGGTTTATTTGTCGGTCTGTTTCAAAAATTTGAACAAAAACGAAATATTGTTTTAAAATAAATAAAATATTATTAAAAAAATATACAATTTAAAAAACAATTTAAAAAGCAATCTGTACTGCAGTACCCCGTAAGATTGCTTCAATTATTAATGTTCAAAAAATTATTTTAGGCACCTAGAATATGTCAAAAAATAAATAAAATTGGGTTAAGTTTTAAGAAGTGTGTCTCCAAGTTATTCTACCGCACTCATCAGTAGGCTTTTTGTGTTAAATTGTTTAGACAAACTAATGATTAAACTTTGATTTATCCTTATATCTTATATGAAATCTTACGAAAATCTTTTTTTTTTTGTAATACTAATCTTACATTTTAACATCATTATCATCACTAACTTTTTTTTAAAAATCATCATCAAAAATAGCTTTACTACAAATAATTTCATTGATTAGAAGAATACTTACGACACTCAGGAAAATTTATGAAATCCTAAATACTTAAAAAAAACAAGTGATGAAAAAAAACCAAGGGTTTTTAAAAAAGCACATTTTCAAAATTATATTGTATTACATACTGAGTTTAACTTTGGAAATATTTACTTGGAAATAGTTACTACTGACTTATAAAATTTACTGCTAACAGTAAATTTTTTATTTAAAAGTTGTTATAGCCCTTTAATGGGGAAGGTTGCCAAATTTCTCAAGAATCTAACTTCAACTCGCCCCCCCCCCCCTCATCCTCTAATTTTTTAGGTTCTAGGAATTAAATTGTGAATTACACAAAAATTTGGAATTTTACTTAGAATTTTATTATCTAAGCAAAAATGGGTAAAACTGAGAGACACTTTCTTCAATTTAAGGAACCTCTTTTAAATTTAAGGAACACCTTTAACATATGTTAAAATATAATGTTGGACCTTTAAATTTTGTATATTAATAAAAAAAAAATTGGACAGGTATTCAAGTTACAGGTGCTTAAAAATAGCATAATTTCAATTTTCGGGCCCTTATAGCTCCTAAACAGGGGGCTTGACAAAAAAATTTTGTTAACTGACTCCTACTATTTTTTTAGGATCTAACTTCTCCTAAAATTTCAAGATCCTAGCTTGAACCGTTTAGAAGATATGTGGGGCCTAAATTTTGCAAAAATTGAGTTTTATATAATGCTAAATTTTAGTACCGGATGGCAACCCTATACATTTAAGCGACATATTTTTGTAAAGCATATAAAAGCAGCTCTCTTTTACCGTTTTTCGATTGAAAATAAACCTAACAGAACTCTTGTTATATCAATTTAAATATAGGGCTTTTTTGGAATTTTCAGGGGCTGTAACTTCGTCACCCTTCAAAATTAAGAAAAACCTTTGACACATGTTGAAAAATAATTATAGAGCTTTGAATTTTGTCTATCACTAAAAAAAAATTTGGACAGGTATTCAAGTTACAGGTGTTTAAAAATAGCAAAATTTCAATTTTCGAGCCCTTATAGCTCCTAAATAGGGGGCTTGAAAAAAAAACTTTGGTAACCGACTCCTACTAATTTCTAAGTATCTAACTTCTCCCAAAATTTCAAAACCCTAGCTTGAACCGTTCAGAAGATATGTGTGGCCAAAAATTTTGCGAAAATTGAGTTTTGCGTAATGTTAAATTTTAGTACCGTATGGTAACCCTGAACATTTGCCTTGTAAAAATTTATAAAGATTATGAAACCAGCTATCATTTGCCGTTTTCAGATTGAAAATACATGTAACAGAACTCTTGTTATAACAATTTAAATATAGGGCTTTTTCCAACTTTGGGGGGCTGTAGCCCCGTAACAGGTGGGGCTACAGAAAAAAATTCTTCTACGAAATTATTTTTTTTGAAAAAACTATCCATGGTTAGAATTTCTTTTCTCTATTTCAAACGGTGTAAAAGTTTTTGTAAACATACGGACGGACGGACGGACGAACAGAGTGAAGCTATATAGGCAGATTTTTACAAAATTTTTTGAAAATGTGCTAAAAACAAACTTAATCAGATATTTTGAATTTAATAAATACTATTGTACGTTTCTGGAATACTTTATAAAGATGTTGCTTTATTGATTTTTCAAAATTTTTCTAATTCATAAAAACAATTGAAAAAATTTAAATTCAAAAAAATTTAAAATTTTTTTCATTTGTTTACAAAATTAAAAATTTTTGAAAATAATAGAAATAAATTTATAAATTTTTAATTTCTATTTTGTATCTCACAGATGAAGTTCATGATTTTTAATATAAAAAGGAATTTAAAAAACTAAATATTATGTATATTGCATCATATTAATGTAAAATGTAAAAATAAAGTAACTATAAAATTGCTTTGGCTTTACAATTACATTAATTTTTTTTTAGCTTATTAGCTTAAGTAGGATATTTGCAAAATAAATACTCTTATAACAAGTAACAGTATTTTTTGGAAGAGTGCCTAAAATAGAAATTTAAGCAAATTTCTATTGGCTGGCACTCATGAATTGGTAAAGAAAAAAATTTCTAAGGTATTTTGTACAAACAAAGTCACTATTAGAATTTCCATACTCACGAACAGTGTTGTTAGATAAAATTGAATGGAAATCTTGAATGTTGACCTCAAAAATCTTGAAAATCTTGATTTTTTAGATACAATATCTGGAAAAAATCTTGAATGAAAAATATCGGCTAAATTATTAATTTAGAGATGATCCTAAAGAAAAAAAATATTTTATAAAATAAAACATATTTGACTTTTTATGAAAACATAAACATTTTATTCATTAATTAAAAAACATAAACAGTATTCAATAAATTATTAAAATTAAAAAAAAACGTAAATTATTTATTCATTTAATAAAATTAAAAAAACATAACATATTTATAATTTAAAATAAAAATTAAAAAAACCAAAATTTTTTTCAATACATATATACTTTATAGATTATTTTGAATACAAATTATTCGACTTCATTCTTGAATTTAATTCTTTATTTGTTTGTACATCGAAGCATTGAAGGTTTTCAAATTTTAAATAATCTTTGGTTAATAAAATTGCGCGCATTGTATCGGCGCCTAATCTATTTCGTGTTTTAGTTTTGTTTAAGTTAATTTGTGAAAAAGTTCTTTCAACTACCGCGGAGGAATTTGGCAAAGATAACATATCGAAAACAAAGTTTTTTAAGAGTGGAAATGCTAGTTCATCAAAATTTTTGAATATTGAACCTTTATTTCAAAAATCTTGAATTTTGGATGCAAAATCTTGAATCTTGAAGCCAACTGAAAAATCTTGAAATTCAAGATAAATCTTGAAATATCACAACACTGCTCACGAAACTCAATTGGAATTTTGAACTACTAGCAATTCAATTGTATAAAATTGGATACATTTTTTCTAAAATGTATTTGATATAAAAAATTTCTAAAATTGTACTTTTTTTGAAGAAGAACGATATAACTTTTTTTTGTATGTACAATATTTACAATTGAGAAACAAAACTTTGTTTATTGTTTTATTTCTTGGTAATTCAGAATCAGGGTTACCACTTTGGCTTAAACAGCCAAACGTGGCTCGTTTTTCTTTTTTAATTAATTTTGGCTGTTTGGCTTTGTGAAAATGAAACTGAAAAACAAAAAGAAATTCTAAGTTCAAAGTAAGTATTTTTATGAATCTATAAACGAATACCAAACCAATCTTCTCAACAAAACTGAAATTTATAAATCAATTGACCCGGTTCGCATTGCAATTTGCAAATTTTAGCTCAACTGACTCATCAGGTTTAGATGAAAAAGTCACACCAAATGAAAATCAAAAAAGAGAATTTCAAAATGAGTTTAATTTTTTTTTTTGTATAATTAAGATTTTTCATACTATTCAAATATTTTGGCTTGTTTTTTTTAAATTGGCTGTTATTTTGTTTTAAATTGGCTCTTAAAATTTTTCATAAGTGGCAACCCTGTTCAGAATGTCGAATGTCAACAGAATTTTGCGTTAGCTTTATTAACTTTCCCATCAAGCTCAGCCGCTGCTGAACTTGTTTTTTCGTAACTAAATTTAATTAAAAACGAGGAAGAGTGTAGTAGAGTAGACTGTGTCAACTCTGGGATACCCGTATGACCGTAACATATACATTATATCATCCGGTTAATTACTTTTGGCAAAATTTCAAACATTCAGCTTTATTAGGTGATATTTTTTTTTTCATATAAATGATACATTTATATCATCACTCAGCCGAATAATCAGTGGCTTAGTGAAAGTAATGATTAATGAAACTAAAGTTTTTGGTGAATAAAGCAAAGCACCCTGCATCTTATAGAAGTGGTGGTATGGTAATTGGTTAAAAATTAACAATGCAGCAAGGTAGTGCTATAAAGTGTTTGGGTGTGTTTTGTTAATGAGTGCAGTATTTGAATTGAATACTTAAATACAACACTTATGAAAATTCATGAAAGTCCTAGATATTAAAAAAGATTATTTAGATATTTTGAATTTAATAAATGTGAATTTCAATACCTATTGTGAATTTCAATACCTACTTTATAAAATCTCTACTTTATTGATTTTTCAAAATTTTACTATTCATAAAAACAATTGAAAACCAACAACATCAAATTAAAAAAACTTAAATTCAAAAATTTTTAAAAGTTTTTGTTTTTGTTTACAAAATTAAAAATTTTTGATAATAATAGAAATAAATTTATAAATTTTTAATTTCAATTTTATAACTCACAGAATGAAGTTCATGATTTTTAATATAAAAAGGAGTTTAAAAAAATAAATTTTATGTATATTACATCGTATTAATGTAAAATGTAAAAATGAAGTAACTTTTTTATACAATTGCTTTGGCTTTACAATTACATTGATTTTTATTTAGCTTATTAGCTTAAGTAGGATATTTGCACAATAAGTACTCTTACAACAAGTACAACATTTTTGGAAGAGTGCCTAAAATGGAAATTTAAGCAAATTTCTATTGGCACTCATAAATTGGTAAAGAAAAATTTGTAAGGTGTTTTGTATTGCAAGGAAATTATATAGTAACAAAGTAACTAAAAGATTTTCAATACTAAAGAAAATACAAATGACAATTTGAACTGCTAACATTCGAATAGCAAAAAGCAATAACGCGCAGCCGAATAACCGGCGGCTTAGTAAAAATCATGGTTAATGAAACAAAAATTTTTGGTGAAGAAATCTGCACTTCTTCTAGGTTTAATTATTGGTTGAAACTTAGCAATGCAATGTTGCTATAAAGTGTGAGTGTGTGTTGTTTGTTAATGGGTGTAGTATCTGAGTTGACTATTTCAGACTTTGGATAGGAGTTTGGATAGTAATAATATCAGTAAATTCCAGTTTCTTTTTTTTTAATTAAACTAAAAAAGTGGTTTAATATATTTATTATTTATTTACAATTTATATATTTTATTAAAATATATTTTAACTTTTTACAATTTACTTATTTTATTTAAATATGTTTAAATATAAAGAAAATTAAAAAAAAAACATTATTATAGGTACTGCATAAAAAATTTGTTAATATTACAAATATAAAAATTGAATTAGATTGAATTAGACTCGTGCAGTTAGAACTTGAAATCAAAAAATCATGAAGTGTAACGATGAAATGTTTCCTGCTGCAAAATTTTAATTAACGTTCTGGAGTGTTTCTTTTTATAATTTTTAATTTTTAAAATTTTTTTTAAATAAAGCGATAAACACATTTTTTCTCCGAACTGAACAAATGATCCACAGCCTCCTTAATTTTATAAATCTGTGTGATGAAAAATTCAAGTTAGCATATTGTAAGCAATGAAGTCAATTTGTGAATGGTCCCGTAATACCTTTCTAAATTAATCTGAAATTAAAAATGAAAATAATAATTAATTTTAAAATAATTTTCAAAAATTAAATTTTGAAAAACAAATATTAATTTATTGCGTAAGTAACAAAAGTTCCATGGATAGAAATCCTATTTGTAACTTAACTTCTAACTGTAAAACAAAAGTCAAAAGTTCCATAGAATTTCGGTCTATTTGAAGTGATTAAAAGTGAAACTTTTCGAATAATATTTTTTAATATATATAAAATTTTAGTTTTATTATTTAAGTGTTTTTAGAGACATTTTTAGTTTTATGAAATCAGGGGTCTTCTTTTTTCCGGAATATGTATATAAATATTTAACATAAGTTTTTTGGATAGCGGCTAATACTGATTTCAGGACAAATGCTAAAATTCCAAAGCATTATTTCAACAAAAAGACATTTAAAATATGATGAGACTTGAGGGTTGTCGACCATACAATATATTGTAATAGAAGGGTTGCCGATCATTACAAAATATTATAAAAGCTTATGCTTCTTTAATTTACTAAATTTACTAAAGTGTGCTTCTAATTAAGTAAATAATT
>OY720441.1:60089537-60334948 GCA_963082915.1 Dolichopus griseipennis
AAAAAGTAAGTAGAAGACTAAACCAGATAAAAAATTTCTAGACTTTAATCACTTTGTCTCTAAGCTAGACTAAATTTTTTAATCCTAACTATAAATAGAAAGTAGGAAATAACAACCATTCTGAAATATCACACTTGAATCCCAAAATACTGGTGGGCTTCTAACTTTTTTTAGTGATACGTATGTTCAAGGATTTCCTCAAATGTAAATTTAAAGTTCTAATATTCCATTAATATTGAATTAAATTTTGTAATAAACTCTACTTTATGTTTTAATATCACGTTCCAATTGTTTACTGGTTCAAACATTTTAGAATTCAATTGCACAAAGCTTTACTAATTTGATTTATGCATCAAAGTTAAAGCTCAAAAGTATATTTTCGATATTATAGAATTTGTTGCTCCAGCGATTGGAGTTTATTTGAATTTTCAACAAAAAAATCGAAATTAAAATCTAGATCATGTTTTAAATTTTTATATTACCATAATATACAAAGAGATTTTATTAAAAATTCATATTTCTTAAATTCAGATTCAGATAATAATAAATAAAATAAATTTAACTTTACTGAAAAATTCATTAACATTATTAATTTTATTACAAATAAAATATTGTAATGCGTCTAGCCCATTTGTTTTTTGATTTTTTACATTCGTTTTGATCGTCACACACTTTAAAAAAAAAATAATAAAACTCTGAAATAATTTGAATTTATAAAGGATTACATTAAAATTATACAGATATATATTTAAAACACAAACACATTAACACAAAATAAAACATAAAATAAAATAAATTTAATAAAATAAAAATTATTATGCGGTTTCAGAAAATGTTACTTGTATCCGGTTTTACTATAAAGTTTTAAAAAAAAATTTGCCTTATACTTTTACTTTGTCTATCAATTTGTCGGTTCAACTTACGTACAAACAGGTTAAATTAATACACTGAGATGTTTTAATGCAATGAGGTTGGAGGTTGTCATTCTGCAGTTTTTTTATTACATTAATTATCATAGCACCTCTTGTATAAATTAATTTCATTCATATTTTTAACAAAGACTCCATTCAGTTGAATAAGGCGCTTTACAAATTTTTGATCAAAAGTAAAACGGTTTTTCCTGAAACGCTTTATAAATTTTGCAGCAAAAGAAAAATTGTTTAGAATTCAATTGAACTTAAATTAAAACAAACTACGCACAATTTTTATATGCTAGGTTCATACTAGACCTTTTATTTTGAACAAATTTATTTATTCTACAAAAGATTTAACTCTCAAATTCTAGAATATACTCTTAGAAATACTCCAAAAATACCAAAAAACAGACCTGAATTTATCAATATATGAAGTTAGGATTTTTCAAAATTTAAAGACTTTATTCGTTCAAATGCTAATAAGTGCATGAACATTAGGTAAACACATAAATCAGAAGTTTTCTAATGTTTAAAGAGCATTTTTAACTTATTGGCTTCTTTAAAACAAGTTGAAAAAGACTCAATATATAGACTCAATTGGGGCCTCAGTGGTGAAGTGGGTATGTACTGCGCTTATTAAGCTAGGGAGAGCAAGTTGATTCCTGTGCTGGTCATAAAATATTTAATTGGAAAAAGTTATTGAAAAAAATGGATTTTTTGTTTTTCAAAATCTCCTTGGTAACCAAATATATGACCATGCAGGCTGTGTTTTAAATATTTATTTATTTAGAATGTAGCTTCTAGACCCAAACACTATAAATAATTATATTATTTTAAGCTAAAATAAAGTCACGTTAAATATTTTACAACCAAAAGTTATTTTAAGAAGATGTGCTATTAAATTACCCTGATTTTTATTACAACTTTGTAATTTATTTTTTTTTCAATTGAGTAGTGAAATATGAGTTGGTTGACAACCCTTTTTAATTAACGCTAGCATGTAATTTTTTAAGTGATTAATTATATTTTACATAGTGCATATTATTGCATTGCATATATATGTAAAACATGCAACATGTTTTCAATTTAACGCATTTTTTTTGTGTTGGTTTTGTTTATATATAAATGAATTAAAAAATTTTTTTTATCATTGTAATTTACTTTATTTTAATTAGAAATAATTTTTTTTTTTTTATTTTAATTGTATGTAATTTATACTTTAAATAAAAATTTATATAATATTAAATTTTCATTTAACTGGGGGGTAAAATATATTTTTAATGATTTTTAATTTTTAAAAAAAATTATATTAAAAAAAAATTTTATTTTTAAAATTGAAATTTAAAAAAATTGATGAAAAAAATGAATGGTGGAAAGTTATATGTGGTAAAATTTCATATAAAATTATTATTAATAAAATTTTAATAAAATTTTTGTGTAATTTACAATTAATACAAATAAATAAAATTAGATCCAGAGAGAAATTAAAAAAAAAATATTATTCTGTGATAAACTGATTTTTTATATATTAAAAAATTTATAGAATTTGTCTTTCGTAATTCGGAGAAAATGTGTTTTTCTAAAAATACTTAGTTTGGTATTACAGTGAATTTGAAACTATATTTTTCAAAAACTGCAATAATATAAAAATTTTTAAATAAAATTGGTACTTATATTGTATAATAATCTCTTGTTTTATACCTTGGCTGTGGATAACTTCTATATAAATTATATTTTATTAAACTATTAAGCGATTTTAAAGCGATTTAAATACGCTTTGGAAATTATAGATATATCCTACCATTGGCGAATTGATACAACATCAGACTTTCAAATGAAGGGGTTCTGGGGTTTAAACCCAAGATCATTGTTTAGAAGATTGTAAATAGTAAATTAAGTACCTTTAGCTGGCTTATAGAGAGGGGGAGGGATCACTATTAATAATGTGTTAATTTCTTACAAAGCCTTAACTATTATTATTATGTTAAAGATGGAGGTGGTTCATAAAAAAATTTTTAATTAAACTATTTCGATTTTATCTCCAAATTTAACAATACAAATAATAAATTTTAAAAAAATACAAAACTTTTATTAATATCTGTCTGTCTGTCATATTTAAAATTTAAAAAATTACTTATAACCTATCTTCAATGACGCTCTCGTTTCGCTCTCATTTTACTCTCATTATGTAGTCAACCAAGGAGTGTCCAGAATGAAATATGCATTGTTTTGTTTACAAATTTCATGAATTAAAAAATATTCAATAGTTTAAAATTTAATGTATAACTATTTTGAATGAATGAAAAATTTAATGTATAACTATTTTGAATAACGGTTTGATATTATTTAACCCTAAATAAAAAAAAAATTAATAATTTTACTAACATTATATTCTGAACTACAATAGCCGCAACCATTAAAAAAGTTGTTTGGCTTTTAACTTTTTCGTTTTTTCTACGTATTTAAATGTCAAGTAATTGAACTTTGAATATTTTTTAATGAATAATAAAAAACGCAGGAAAAAAAATATTATTCAAATTTCAATTATTTGACATTTGAATACGTAGTGAAAGCGAAAAATTTAAAAGTTAAACGACTTTTTTAATGGCTGCGTAATGGATGCGAATTGGTTGCGTCAAAGCTGCGGTCATTGTAAAAGCTTTCACATAATTCAATACAATTAACTTAGTTTGACAGATAGCTGCGTGTAGAGAGCGAAACGAAAGCGTTCATTGTACATAGGCTATTAAAGTTCAGAAAACTTTTTTATCTCAATGAAATCTTAATTTCACTCCATATTCTATTTGGGTTTTACTTATAGAGTTGTCATTTTAAAAACAATTTTCTGTAAAATTTTACATTACATTTTAATATTTTAATGTACGTACGTATATAAAAATTTTATTTGTATTAGGTACATATAGAAAACCTTATATACTATACATAACTTAGTGTTAACACATATTATACAAAGTATTCAAAACAAAAAACACTTAACCATAAAAAAAAAAAAACAATCTTTGCAATTATTATCATCAACATAATCACCATCATTATTATTACAATCATTTATTACAATCAAAGATTTTAGCTTAAGTTTTAAGTTTTATCTATGTTTTATAGTATATAATATGGTATCTTTAATATACCCTACAGGATTTTTTATTAGAAATCCTTTTTTACTATAAACACTTAAAAAAAAACCTGAATCTGTAGTGTACTTATTTTCATTTTAAACAGGATATACATATATAAGATATTATACATAATATTCAAAGGATTGCATAATAATAAAATTCAGAGCTTTATAACTTTTAATCTATTCATAGTTTCTTCTAGGTTCATTCATGTTACTATGGAAATTCGGTGATATTATAATCTATATATATAAAAATGAAAGTTTGTTTGTTTGTTTGTTTGTTTGTTTGTTTGTTTGTTTGTTTGTAGCGAATAGACTCCTAAACTGCCCAGCCGATTTTCATGAAAATTTGTGTATACAGGTTTTTGGGTACGGAAAGAAATCGTGGCTCAAAAATTTTGCTCTAACGGACCGCCAAGTTGGGGCTGTGGTGCAATTATTTAAACTTCTTTGTTCTAAAATTAAAACGGTTTGACCGATTGACTTCAAATTTTGTATACGTGATGGTCTTTGAGAATTGAGTAGACACTATTAACATTTTTGGAATTTGTTAACCCATGTCGGGCCGACGGTTGGTCAAAAAAAATTTTGGGTCCAAATTTTGTCCGATTTTACGAAATTCTGCTTTGGCTTAAAAGAAAGCCCCAAAAAAAATTTTGTTGAGTTCCATTAACCCTTTGCGGCCCAACAGCTTTTTATAGGTTTTTTCAATACTTTACTCTAAATTCGAAACTGTTTGACCAATTGACTTCAAATTTTGTATACGTGATGCTCCTTGAGAATTGAGTTGACACTATTAAAATTTTTGGAATTTGTTAACCCATGCCGGGCCGACGGGTGGTCAAAAAAAATTTTGGTCCAAATTTTGTCCGATTTTACGAAATTCTGCTTTGGCTTAAAAGAAAGCCCCAAAAAAAATTTTGGTAAGTTCCATTAACCCATTGCGGCCCAACAGCTTTTTATAGGTTTTTTCAATATTTTACTCTAAGTTCGAAACTGTTTGACCAATTGACTTCAAATTTTGTATACGTGATGGTCTTTGAGAATTGAGTAGACACTATTAACAGTTTTGGAATTTGTTAACCCATGTCGGCCGACGGTTGGTCAAAAAAAATTTTGGGTCCAAATTTTGTCCGATTTTACGAAATTCTGCTTTGGCTTTCAAGAAAGCCCCAAAATAAATTTTGTTAAGTTCCATTAACCCATTGCGGCCCAACAGCTTTTTATAAAGTTTTTGGTTATTTTACTCTTAATTAGAAACGATTTGACCGGTTGACCTCAAATTTTATATGTGTGAAGCAACTTGAAAATGGAGTTAAGCCTGTTATTAGTTAGGAAGTAAATTATGTCAAATTTTGGAAAGTAGTTTGTACTGCTTTGAATTACAGAAAGTTTCAAAAATTACTAGAATAATCCTAGAAAAATCTTTTTAAAAAGATTGCTTTCATACATTTTGAAATTTACATGTGTAAACCGTGTGTAATTTTTGTGTTTACTTTTTGCAGTATTATTCAATCATTAAGAGGCACAGCAACGCGCACCGGGTATTAGCTAGTATTATATAATATGATGTTTTGTAAAAATTTAAAATTATAATTTAAATTACTTTTAAAAATGGTTCCTTTTAAGGTTAAATTTCTATACTTAAGAATAGTTCATTAATTGATGTTCTTTTGTTTAATATTTAGAAAAGTAATGCAATTTATTTTACAGTGTCCCAAAACAAAAGAAAACTTGAGTTCTGATAAGGAAATCAAATAAAGAATAGAAATAGCTAGAAATGCTTTTACTAACTACAAGGAAATATCAAATAATCATGATGTCAATATTATCTTAAGTGTGAAATTCCTTAAATGTTTCGTCTGGTCAGTTTTATTATATCGACACTTAAATTAGCGTTTTTTTAAATTTTTGACAATTGAAAACATTTGAGATGTAACCCTAATAGGCTTCTGTTGACTTTAAGATACCTTGGACAGATCACGTATTTATTATGGAAGTACTACAGGGACAGCAGAAAGAAAGAGAATCACTTTTAATAATTAAAAAACAAAAAGTAGCCTATTTTGGGCAGAAGTATTAAAATATGAATTATGACAGCTTATTGTCGAAGTAAGGATGTGTTTATGTTGGAGCTGTGATAAGTGATAAGAGCATAGTGTAGAAAACTATATACATAATTTAAATAGAGGTGTTTATATTGGAGCATTGCTTTGATCATCGATAAACAATACAAATTTTCTACGATATGCTCTTGTCGACGCTCTGATGACTGATCTCAGTTCCAACATAAACGCACCCTAAGAATTGAAGGAAGGCCAAGAGTATAAAGAAAACAACTGTTATGGATGAGAAGGAGTAGACTGATGTGCGCATAATTGGAGACTTATACTCATACAGCAACATTTTCCAATATGCAAAAATTGTACCCACCCTCACATAAAACTAATAGCCCGACATCTAACAGTAGATAGTCTTCAGAAGAAAACAAAGACATTCTGATTGAAAACATAAAAGAAAAAAAATATTAAGAATATTTGGGATTCTTTAACTAACTCCCCACCACTTTACCAACATTATTACCCACCTTTGTCATTATTTCTCCTGCTCATTACTTACGGTTGAGATGAGTAGTAAATTTCAGAATAATTATATATGTGTACTCGCTTAGTACTTGCACCAGTGCAATCATACTTTTTAAAAACTATTTGCATCAACAGCTCAACAACTTAACGGTTAGCTTTTAAACCTATACATTACAAAGATTATACCGTTATTAAAAATAAATGCATTCACAATATTAAGTATTTGTATAGAATAATATTGTAAAGCTCATTGGATTGTGACTTTATGTACTTTTTAAAACATATTTGCGTACCAGCGGTTTCAGTAGCCACCAAATCAATTAGGTTTACAACCTCCGCAAATATATAATTGTATAAAGTTAAATAAATGCGTACACAATGTTTTAGTGTTTGGAACAACCAATAAAAAAGTTTTCTAAACGTTATAAAAGTTATTATCATTATTGAAAATTATACGACTCTTGTATTTAAAGTTGTATTTTCTGCAAGTACTTTATAGAACTTTATTACAAAATTCATATATGGTTGTAATTGTAATCTAAGTACTGATTTAAAATCAGTACCTTTTAAATAAATCGGAAAAAAGACTTTTTAATTTTTGGGTTTAGAAATGGTACAAAAAAAAAAATTTTCTGAATTTATAAAATTTAAGAACAATTGTTAAGTGCATGTTTCAAAACATGTTAACATTAACGTTGAAATGTTTTCAATTATTTTTGTTTTTTTGAAAATTTTTTGAAATTTTTAGGATGTATTTAATGGATAAATTTATTTATATCCACTGTAGTCGTACAAATAAAATAAGTTATATACTAATATTAATACAATGTAATACTCGTATTGTTTTTAGCTTTAACACTTGATTATTTAGCTTTAAGATTAATGGGTTCTATATAAATATATGCATTAATTTTTATTATTTTAGGTACTATATATTTATGTAATAAAAATGAATGTTTTACATTAAGTCTAGCATATAATATGTAAGATTAAAAAATACATACCTATATGTTTTAATAAAGATTATTAGAATTTTTTGATTTACAACAGAGTTCTGAAGGCTTGTAGAATTTACAATTTTCTACAAGAATTTATTAACAACTATTCAGCTTAAAGTTTTTAAAATTATCTGTGCACTTCGGAAGCTCTTTAATTATCATATTGATTCCATTGTTGAAAATACTAATAGGAACAATATTTTTACCATTAGTGTATTAATTACTATTATCAGTGCTATTGTTGCTTCAGTCCTTAATTAGTAATTCTTATTTGTTCACTTCTAAAAACTACATAAAGCTTTATTAATATTGCAGGACATATGAGGTGTATAGGTATAAACCATCATTTAACAATACCTGTAATATACTGAGTAAAATGGTACTTAATTACTGTTGTGGGCATAATTAACTGATACTCATTACTTTACCAAGTACTTTGTGAATGCAAAATATTTGAGAAATACTTGAATACATACTTGGAAAATAACTATGTATTCTTGATAATTAAGTATTTCTTAGTAGTAATATTACTTGAAAATACTTAAGTATCAAAAAATAATCACAAAAGTAATTAAATAAAAAATTTAATTACTTTCTACGAAATACAAGTATTATTCCTTGATTATTTCACTTATACTTAAAATTTGTAATAATACTGGTACTTGATAAAGTAATGATAACAATTCCTAGCTTAATTAATAAGGTAATTCAATAGTTTTATATAATGTATATATAATTACAGTACTTTTATATAAAAGTAATCAATAAAAAATGCAAACAAATAATTAACTTTAAAAAATATAACTCACTGATAAAAAAATTACTTATTGCACAAAAATAAAATACTTAAGAAATTAAAGTATCTAAGTGAATCTAATTCGTCCTAATAAGGCCTGGTATGGTTTCTAGTAATGATTTAAAAGTACCTAATAACGATATGACAATAATAATAATTTTATATGGTCTTTTAAAACTTTTTTAGCTAATACCCATTCTTCTTTATTTTAAGATCTTTGGTAAGAGCAATACAGTACAATGTAATGATTGAATGTAGATACTAATAAAATCAAACAAATATTTATTTATTAAAATTAAAGCAAAAAATTTTTAATAATAACCTACATATCTTACAACTAAATCTTATTCAGCTAATACCCATTGACTTAAAAAAAAATTATGGATATACTCTATATACAATTAAGGCTAATTGTATGCTAATTGTATCTCATATAGTAATTAAATTTAAAAAATCAATTCTAATAATATATTTATATCCTATTCCCACTTCATCCCTTATCTACTAAAAGAGTGAGTGACATTCTCACTTTTCTATTTTCAATTCCCTTTTTTGTTCCAACATGTGCTTGTGTCGTTACTAATGTTTTTTAATCAAAAAATCTTGTCAAATTTAATTTTACAAATTTTTAACTTTACCCTTTCAATCTGATGAAATATTGCCCTTCCATTTTCTATAGTAATAAAATTTTTTTTTTTTTGTAAATTTGTCCTTCAAACTTTTAAAAATAAAAAAGAAACTCGTTTATTTTGTTTGTTCCTGCTCTAATTTCCTCCTAATTAGTCTTCTTATTTAAGTTTTTTTTTGTCTTTCACCTGCTGCTGTTCAAATCAATTTGTGATCAATAAATTGATTTTTCGTGTGAACATTTTACGATTCGTTTTTAAGTTAAACAAAAAAAGGCTAATTTATAAAATTCAAATAAGTATTAGAAGGATAAAATGAAAATAAGGAATTGATAATTGCACATTTCCTTAGAGAATGTGTGTAGTAATTATCAATCGCAAATGTACACATACATTCAAAAATTAACTAAGTTTGCTTAGAATTTTAACCAAGACTGTTATTTTTAATGGAAGCTTACTAAATTATTTTATTTTAGCATTGGTTGCCAAGCAACTGGAGCTTACCGAATACTAGTATTTTTTTTAGTTGCTAGAAGAGTCCAATGAAATATCAACATTTAATTACTCATACATTATAAATTTTGATTTTTGTTCAAGTATTTAAGTATAATTACGAATACAATTTTGAAAATTAACTGACTTGACAATTTTAAGTTGGCAATTTTAAAACAGCCATTTTAAAAAAAATATTTCGAAAACTCATTTGCTAAATGAAATATTTACAATACTTTCATGAGTAAAATTATTTGTTTGACGTTTTTCAAAAGCAAGTAAAGTATTCTAAAAAATGTGTTTCGATTACTTTTGAAAGTATTACTAGTACCAAAGGAATGAAAATGCATGGTCGCCTATGTTTTATTACTGATTACTGGTTAATTTACAAGCAGAAGTGTTTAACTTTTGTATATTAATTATTTCTTTGCTAGTATTTATAAATTAAAAGTCAATTTTTTTAAGATAAGGCGCAAATTACTTGAAACATTTTTATCAAGTACTTTTCAAGTATTTTTGCTGAACAAAAGTGATTGAAACATTCTATTCAAAACCTCTATTTGTATTTGGAAATGTGAAGTCAAATACGAGTACTTACTGAATTCAAAAAAAAATTTTTAATTTATTTTTTGCGAAAATTTTTTTCCAGAAATCTCCACAGCAATAGGTCCCTCTACTTATTTCTCTAAGGCTTGAGATACAAAAGTACTTTAATCTTGATCAGTTGAGTATTTTTTTGTACTTTTTTAAACAAAAACTAAAAAACTCCGAAAAATTATTTAAAAATAAAAACATTCTTATTTATTGAAAAATATTTAAACAAAACAGTCTAATTTTCGAAATATTTTCGAAAATTCAGTAAAATTTTGTACTAAAATAATACATTTTTCATTAAATAATCTGAAATTCTAATTGATTGAATCGTATTAGAAACACGAAAACAAATTAAAATAAAAATTAAAATAGAAAATGAAAAACTGAAAAGAGAACGAACTATTTATTCTGTATAAAAAAATAAAAAAAAATATTAAGAAGTTGACATATCGGAAAATGTATGCATTCGATTGGAAAATGAAAATCAATTGAAATTGAGAATCATTTTGAAAATAATTGGCTACCACATCAGCAATTTTTCTTTTTTTTATTTTATTTTATTCTTTCTTTACTTTAATTGGGTTTTTCTTATTTTTATATTTCTCTTTCTTTCTATCAAATTTTTTTGTCATTTTTGTTTTTTGTTTTTTTGTAGTTTTTTTTTTCTAAATGATTTTCTTTATTTAGTTTTTTTTGCAAAATAATCGTTTCAATTAAAAATAAAAACCTATTTTATAATCTTCAGAAATCTTGGCATTGAGATAAGTAGATTATATTTAAAAAAAAAATGATCTAATTGAATATATTGTATTCTTCCTGTTTAATTTTATTCTATAAATTTAATTTTAAAACAATTTATTTTGATGCTTCAAGTTGGAAAAATTTTTTAATAAATTGAAAACAAAGAAATTCAATTTCGACATTGTAAATGCATTTCTGTTACCATAATATATTTAAAGTTATGTTTAAAAACTGCAATAACTTTTAAATAATCTTTTAAGGTTAACCAACCTATTAAATTAAAAATCACATGAGTAGCTGCAAAATTTTGTAAACGAATTTTAATAGATTGTTTAATTAAAAATTATTAATCAATATATATTAGTTGCTATTCAGTTTAATATTATTTAATTTAAAGTTAAATTAAAGATACGCTTCAAGCAAGTTGGACTTGAACAAAGATTATTCTCTGAGCTGTCAAAAATAATTTAATGTATATGAGAATCATAGATCGTAGGTAGGGCAGATGCCATTTTCAAGCATTCGTTTTGCTAAAGCAAATGACATTTGTGACTTCAAGATTGTCAAATATTAAAAGTTATTAACAGAAGTAATATGATATATTTTTATACAAATTTGATTTATTTTGTAATTTTCTAAATTATATTGTTACAACTTAAGTTTTTTTTTTTATAAAATATATACCAATATTATAAATATAATAATTGACGTATAAAAATATAATTGACGTGTGCTGTCTGGACAATGAACTTCAAAATTATATTTTTAATGTCAAATAAATCAAAAAATAACCAAAGGCCTAGCTGTTTTGTTTTAAAAAGAAGTATTTTAACAGAACTCTACTTAAACCTAAAAAGCTTAATATAAATTTAAATATATATATATATATATATATATATATATATATATATATTTATAATTCAATATTTTATCAAGTTTAGAAGTTCATGGAATTTTTCATAACAAAAGGCTTTAAAAAAGTTTATTAACCATCTTCAAGGTAGATCAAAACTGTTAAGTTTGAAGATTAGTTTCAATATCAAAGATACTTCTTCTTCTGGCTATAAATGAGTACTTTTTCGGGCTATAAATTTGTGGACCCATATTCTTCTACTAACTTTTTGTTTTATTTTGTTTTTTTTTTTTGTTTAATCTTCAAATAATATCAAAAAACGCTGACGCATTTCCTGCTTTCCCGTACACTTTTTTAAATGGACTGTCAAAAGAAAAAAATGTTAAAACAATCTGACCAATAGCTCAGTGGTTAAAAGTGGCAGCTTTTCAATCGGAAAGTCTCGGGCTCAAATCCTAGTCAGATCGTATCTAATAAAAAAAATATAATTTATAATTGATATCATAATAGTTTATATCATAAATAAATTTTATTGCTTCTACCAAAAAAGAAGGCAGATTCAATCACTTATCACATTGTAAGTAGTAATGGACTGTACATAAATAAATAAATAAATAAATGTTAAAACAACAAGATGTTTTTGATATTACAAAATTAGATTTAACTTTTCATTCACTGAAATCAAATTCAAATCCTTTAAAAGCAACTAACTTCAAATAAATTGAAATTAAAAAATATTAATTCACAAATATTTCTTTTCTAATTTATGTCATATTTATTATATTTCTATTATTATTTTATTTTATTATAATAGTTTTATTTTAATTGATTATAATAATAAAAATGTAAAAAAAAATCAATACCATTCATGGTTTTATATTATTTTATATCCAACAATATTGAATTTTTCATTTCAAATATGAATAAAATAGAAATAAATTGAGAACATTGAATCCAACATTTAATTGAAACTATATCTAAAATATATTTTTAAAAATGGACACTTAAATATAAAATCTATAGATAGAATTATTCCTTTTATTTTATTTGTGACCCAATTATTTTATTAATAGAAAACATCCTTGTTCTAAATATTAAAAACTATGTTAAAACTATGGTTCATTCAATAAAAAATCGTACTTATTGTTTTAATTTTTTTAAAATTTTTGCAATTAAATTGAATAAAAAAAATATTTTGTAATTTTAGTTTCTATTTAAAATATTGTTTGTATAAGAATAATAATAATGAAGCTAAAGAAAATTGGTTTTTCATAGTTTTTGTTAAAAAAAATCTTAAATCTAAGACTAAAAACTATTTCTCCTAAAAATATGCAATTTTTTAAAACTTTCTTTTCTTTGCGACATTTCAAGGAGGGTGAAAAATTATATACTTAGACTCAAGGATAGGGATCGGATCAGAATCGAAAAGTATTTCGATTTAGCTATGTCTGTGTTCGTGTATCCGTCTGACCTAGTTGAGCTAGTTTTCTGAAATTTTACAATTATTTACTATTGAAATTTAGTCAGTTTGCTGAACGGGTTCCAGTAGTTGTCATACAAATTCTTTTTTTTAATGTCCAAAAAGTCAGCTAAAAATTGTTGAGTATTATGATAAAAATTTCTGTAAAATTGGTTTGTTTTGTGCAGTGGGTTCAAGTAAGCTGTCATAGCATATGAGCATGGCTTAAGATGCTAAATATCAGAAATTTTCTATACTAGTGTATAGGTTATCGGGTAACAGGTAGGGTTAGAGGGTTACAGGTAGGGTAATAGTGTTTTATGTAGGGTTATAGGGTTACAGGTAGCTGTCATATAACTTATAATATTCTTTTTTATACTTCTAAGTTTCAAAAGTTAATAAGAGTGTAAATAATTTCTGTATTTGAAATTTTGCCGGACCAAAAGTATTAAACCGGATCATATAATGTTTATATAAAGTTCGTGTTCGTATATCACAGTCTAATCTACGCTCTCTTCGTTATCTACAACGGTGGTCTCGCTGATATTCACTAGAATGTATTTAAATTTATGACCGAAGGAGTTTCAGCTCAAAGCTGCACAGATCGTAAGAGTTTTTTCTTAACTCATCTTAATTTATAATTCTGAAGTGTAAATTTTTCAATTAATAAATTGACGTAACTAACAAAAACTATAAATATCAGCTGTCTTAGTAGTTATACGAAGCTCATCTAAATAAAATAATTTATAAAATATTTCTTATACATTTAAATCAAATAGTTTCGAGTCCTCAAAAACTATTCTAAATAATTTTAAAATGTACAACTTTTGCTCCGTATTTCAATTCAAATACAATATTGTTAACAAATAGATCTTTTTATAGTACATTTAGATATTATTTGCCTCTTGACTCACAACATTTTCTGATACTATCTTATTTCGTTTTTTTTTAAGATTCCTATTGAAATTTTTTCTATTGTCCCAATTTGCTGTATTTCATTTTTGGTCCCTATTTTTTTTTTTACCTTACATATTGTTACGGGCTTTCTTTTGTTATGGGTTTCTTATTCATTTATAATAGATCGCTATTTTTCAGCTGCCTTAATCTATTATGGTATTCAAGAACTAGAAGAATATTTTTCATACAAGATTTTCTGCTGATATTTTTTATTTTTATTGTGCTACAGAATATGACTGTGGGATCTTTTGAGTTTTTGTAAAATATGTTATAGTTATAAAAAAAAATAATATTATGGCTTTTCTTTTCATAAAATTATTTTTTTTTCAAAATATATTTTAGGCCTAATCATTCATATCTAGGTTTTATATCTTTTAACACAATTTAACACAATTTTTAACAACAGAAAAATTTGATCCGAAAATAAATACTGTAGAATTTCTTCGGTTTGATATCAATGACCTTTCATAAAATTAAATACCATATAAAATATTTTTGGAATTATTTTATAATAAACAATACGAATCTGGTTTTTTTTTTATTTATTTTTAGAATAAAATTGTATTTTTCTGTCCTGGATTTAAACAAGATTATTTTTTGAAGAATATAATTGTATATTATTTGAAATACAATTCTATTTATAGTATAGATATAATAGATATGTTATTGAATGACATTTGAAAATTATAGAATTCTGAAAAATAAATAAAAATAAACCTATAAAATATTAAATATGTTATAAATTATAATTTTAAATCATTATTTTATGTTTATTTTAGGGCAGATATCTATGTTTGAAAATTTTATTTTGTAATTAAAAAATTGCATAAAAATAGGCGTTAAATGCTGATTTTTTTTTAAGAATTCTATTGAAATTAATTATCATATAATATTGTTAAAATTTTAATAATATAAATAATATGTAAATTTAGTAAAAGGCAATTTAGTGGTGTACAAAAATATGTGAAGGGAATTACTTCCGAAATTATTCAAACTCCCCGTTGAACTTAACAATCATTTATAAGCTAATTAACAGATCCTTTCCATAACTCAAAAATTATAAATTATAATATTAAAATTAGCTCGACTTTTAAAATCCTAACAGTCGAAATTTTCGATTTAAAAAAATTTTTAAAAAAATAAATCGCGACATCCAAATTTATCGCATTCAATATGCCGATATTTTAAACTAGTGCCATTAAACCAAATAAGAAATACTTTACAATTCTCTAATTTCCGAATTCATGTTTTCAATATTTCCAAACTTTTTTGTTTAAATTAAATATGTAAGTATGCCAAAATATTTGGTCAGACTCTTACCTAAATACTATGGAGTTGCAGCTGCGATTTTAATAGTAAACAAGATAAGCACATTTTCGGAATTATTAAGTTTTAATCGTCCTTCAATTAGAACTTAATAATTAATTGGGTTCCCAAATTTTTACTGAGCAAATTTATGATGATTGTCGAGGACTTAACTTCATCTCCCTCCACCTAAAGTTTTCAGGTTCTAAAATTAAATCGTGACTTCCATCAAAATTTGGAATCTAAAAAAAAAACTGTTAAAACTAAAAGACACTTCTTAAATTTTAGGGACCCCCTTTAAATTTAGGAGAAGTTTTAAACATATGTTAAAATATAATCCTGAAGCCTTAAACTTTGTATATTAATAAAATAAAATTTGAACGGGTATTAAATACTTCAGGTGTTTAAAATTAGCAAAATTTCAATTTTCGACCCTTTACAGTAGAAGAAAAATTTTTTAAACGAACCCAAAGAAATTTCTACGGATCCAACTCTCCCAAAAATTCATATTCTAACTTAAGCCATTCAAAATGTTTGAGGGATCAAAAATTTAGTTTTACAAAACGGTAATTTCAGTACCGTATGGTAACCTTATTCATCAAAGCTTATAAAAGCAGCTGTTTCTTACCGTTTTTAGATTGAAAAATACCTTCTTAGAACTCTTTATATAAATGTTCAAATATAAGGCGTTTTCTGACTTTGGTGGGCTGTTTCTCCGTAACGGGTGGGGCTACAGATACACAAACTACTATTTATACTGTGTAAAAGTTTTTGTAAACATACGGACGGGCGGACAGAGCGAAATTATGGAGGCCCATTTTTTTCAAAATCTTTTGTAAATGTACTAAAAACGTCAAAATTCGATTATACCATTGCTTTATTCGGCAGTATCAAAGTTGATAAATATATATGAATATGATTAAAATTGGGGTAAATCTGATATGCAAAAAAAAAAAAAACCCAAATCAATTTCCAACCACATAACGAAATCAATACAGTGAACTATAAAAAAAAATAAAATATATTAAAATCTTTCCTCGCTGTGCAAAATTTAATAAAAATATTTAAAAAAAAAACAATCTATAAAGTAAAAATCAATTAAAAATTTATGAACAAAAAAGTTATCACTAACCTACATAATATTATTATTTTATATCTACGGGGTCTTGAAAAAATTATAAAAACTGTAAGGTATATGCACTGTTAACATTTTATTAGATCGGTTTACAATACTAAATGATAAAATATTCATGTAAAATTCACTTATAATGCTTCTCCTATAACTGAATTGAATGAAATTTTGGAGCTGAACGCCGAATATTCATTGTAAAAGATCTTCAGGCCAAAGCTCAAATTAATATGGATGAAATGATGAAAAAATTTCAAAAATAATAGGGAAACTTATAGCAATCATTAGCCATATCTGGAAAAATTAAATACGAATTCAATTAAAGGATTAATGAACCTTTGGTGCAAGTCCAGCGTTCATTGGATTTTGTTGAGGCCAATTTTTGCAATTAGGCTATAGGTTTTAGAAATACTAATTTTCTGGGCTCAAGATCAACTATTAAGTCAACAGACTTTTATGATTCGTTGTGGAATAAATGTCTAAAATAATCTCTGTGCTGAAAGCAAAACATTGCATAACTTGCGGCGCATTGATCGGTTCATATTGCATAACTGGGGGCGGTTCTACTTTCTAGTTTCGTTTGTAATTGATAAAATGAATTGATTATGACTCAAGCAAAAAAGGTGGGGAAAAAGCCTCTTTTGGTATTGCAGAATAAAAAAATAATCATATTTTAAATAACCAAATTCATAGGTAAATCATTTGTATTAAAAGGTTTTCATAACAATTTTTAAAATAGAATGTAACCGATCCTTGTATAAAATGTTGTGAATCCTTTACAATATTTTATTTTTTTTTACGTAATATTATTTTATTGTAAAACAATTTAAAATAAAAAAACCATTGGAAAAAAAAAACTAGTGAACCAGAAAACTTGTCATAAACACATCATCAAGTCAAAGTAATGGTATTAAATGTTTAAAATACATTTAATAAAGTAAACTTGTATTAAAAAATTTTTTAGTTTTTCTTTTTTTTAATCGAAAAAAATTTATTTTTTTTTATTTACCTGAATTTTTTTTATTGTGACATTTATTTTTAATATCCTTTTGAATGAAATATCCTTTAAAAAAAAAAAAATTAAATTAATATATCAAAATATTATGCATGTAGAGGTTTCATTGGTTTTATGAGACGAGATAAAATTTCAATTTTTGCAAAATTGTTTTATGTAAAGGCTGGTTGATTTTTGTGGCGGGAATTTAAAAATGTGTGGTGCTGTTTAAAAAATTATCGATCATACACTCAAACCACAAAAATATGATGTAATTTATTAATATACAGAAGATATAGTTATATTAAAAGTAATAGAGCTAGGTAATTCAAATTTTAATGAATATAATTATTACATATCTCCCTAGTACCTATGGCTTATAAATTTGATTTATTTGTCTATTATTAAAAATAATTTCCAATCGCTGTCGCATAGTTGTTAGAATGTCGGTCTTTTAAAATGAAGGATCTTTGGTTCAAATCCTGGTGATATCATAATATGAACTCAAACATATATACTTTATTATTTATATTATAATTGAACCTTACATTTCAAATAGGGAACAGGAGTTACAGCTACCTGATCTATTCATGAACTATATGGTACCTAATAAATGAATAAATATATAAAAAAAAATAATAAATAATTAATTTAAAATACTTTTTATAATTTTGATCCAGCGAGGCTTTTCCCAACTTTTTATAGAAGTACTCCTTTAAAAAATGGAATAGAACTGGAGCTTACGTAATAATATGCCATTTTATTAAAAATTGTCTTACAAAATATACATAATGGAATTTAAGTTTATGAATTTAAAATTTATTTAATTATATTAATATAAAAAATCTTATTTTGCTAGTGCTCGATTAGTTAATAGTCCAATTGTTAATTTAGCCAATTATTAAACTTTTGCATTTTCAAACTTGCTGTTTCACATGGAATGATCCAATGAATTTATTTTTTTTCTATCCCTTTTTCACTCCTTTAAGGAGTTTTAGGGCATTTACCAAGTCTACTTAGACTAGGCTTCAATTTCTTTATTCGTTTATATCAATTAAGCCGTTGATTACTTGGCTGTAGCTATTGTATAAGGTTATAAATTCACAAATGTTAATTTTGTACGCCATCTATTATCTGGTGATCGGATAAATGCGCACACGAAAACTGCGCACAGAAAATTACGCACAGACAAAAATGCGCACACGAAAATTGCGAACACGGAAAAATGCGCACACGAAAAAATGCGCACATGGAAAAATGCACACAGGCATAAATGCGCACACGAAAAATGCGCACTAGGAGAGATTTATTGGAATTATAGCTAAATAAAAATATTTAATTTTGAAAATATTTTTCTTTTCTAAATAAAATATATTATTGAAGAATTTAAAAAATAATCTATATAAACAAATGGAAATTTTAGCTTTAATCATAGCACAAACAAAGTATACCAATCGTAACATAACATAACGATATATGTATATAAAAGTATATTCTTATATTTATATATTCAAGTATTTTTTACAGAGATGACAAAAATATAATTTTTCAATATTTTTTGAAATGTATAATTTTAGGATTTACAATTAAGATATCAATTTTTCTGATTGAAATTAAAAAATTTTAAATGAACCAATGAATTATCTGAAGTATTTTTTTAACCTTTGAGTTTGAACTCTTAAAAGTGGATAATTTTGGACATTAAAGTATTGGTTTAGTTTCAAGCAATAGTCAATCTTTAATTATTTTCCATATTGGAATTACCCTATAATATGGTGTTTATTCAATAATACGGAAGAAGTTCACGTTAATTAAATTTAAGAAGAACAGAAAGATCCATAATATTCCCACCAAATTTCCCATTAATACTATATGATATATTATCCCAAGTCCTAAAGTTTCCTGACCAAATATGAATTCCCAAAACTGAACTGTCAATTTGCATCAAATTCAAGTTTCAAAAAGGGTTATAAAAGGGTGTAGTTTTATAATTTTAAAATAAAATACTATGCAAAGGAACTGCTTACTATATTAATGTGTGGCTTTTGATGCATACCATGACCCTCTTGATATAAAAAAAAAGTTAAAAAATTTGTTTTTGGTAAATATCTAACAGGTTCTTTAAAAACTTTACAATTAAAAAAAACAATATTCTAAGAAACACTTCAGCAAAAATTCTTGTGAGTGTGACAAGTTTATCCTGCAGCATATAATTCTTTCTTTAGAATTATATTTTTTTAACCTCTAGTAATAATATATTACTTTTTTTCTAATAAATCTCAGCTCAGTTTCTGTCAAATATATCAAAGAGCAACATTTAACTTTAATTAAAATAAAAAACTTTAATAAAACGTTTATTATAACATGTATTCTAAGAAATGCTAGTAGGTATTTTATAATCACATGCACATAAATTTAAAAAAAAAACAACAACAATATATTAAAAAAATTTATAATTAAAAGGGTTAAAAACAGAAGATACCTAGACATTATTACAACTTTCGTACTATAATTACATGTTAAATGAAATGTTAAGATAAAATAAACTATTAACATTAACAGAGTAAGGTAAAATGGAGCTTAAGGGAATCAAGTACAATTTTAAAAAATGACACAAAGTTTAAAAGATTATTTTGAGGCAGAATAAAAATTACAAAAAAAAAATGGTTTGTTTTTAGCACATTTTCAAAAGATTTTGTAAAAATGTGCCTATGTAAGTAGTTTCACTCCGTCCATCCGTTTATGTGTCGGTCGAAACGTCCGTATATTTACAAAAAAATTTGAAACGTTTGAAATGGGGAGAGGAAATTTTAACTACGCGTAGGTATTGTAAAAAATAAATTTCATTTTTCTGTAGCCGAACCCCTTAAAGAGCTGCAGCCCTCCAATGACTGAAAAAACCCTATATTTAAATTATCATAACAAGAGTTACTATTAGATTTATTTTCAAATGCATACGGTACTAAATTTACCGTTATATAAAACATAATTTTTACAAAAGTTTTGGCCTCTCATATCTTTAGAACGACTCAATTTAGAAAATTGAAATTATGGGAGAAGTTCGATCATTAGAAATTAGTGCAATTCGTAAAGAAGGAAGTGGGGTTAGATACTCGAGAATTATCATATCCATTGAAAAGCTATTAATACTTAAAATGAAGTTACCCAATTTTATAAATCTATAACATCACCAGTGCAAATATTCTCAAAATTAAACTCAGTGTGAAACACTTTATAATTATTGAAAATGTGCTTTTTAAAAAGCATTGGTTTCTTTCATCATTTGTTTGTTTTGATTTACAATGTCTCGGAACAATGTGTAGAAATAAATAACTAAAAAAATGATTATTTCACTTAAGGGAGCTCCCTCAGACAACTAAATTTCAATATATTATTACACATATACATGTGTACTATTTATACCAATTTGTTAAAAATCATTTATAAAGTTTCTCAAGTGTTGATTTTTGAAGCAAAACTGTCATCTTACAAGGTTTTTTTTTTTTTCCTTCTTTGAGGATTTCATTGTAAAATAATTGTTTTTATTATTTTAGTATAGGTTCTTTGAAGGTTATCTATACCTACATTTACATATAAAATAATTTGACAGTTTAACATGGTATGACAGCCAAAGGAAGTTGACAGTTTTCATTGAAACAGACTATTCTGTATAAAAATCCTACCCTTTCAAAGACATTGCAGAGAATTTAAATTAGTAAATCATTTGTAGCAAAATTTTTTCAAAAGTTAGGAATTTTTAATGACCGTTCGCTTAAAAGCATTGACATTTAAAAACTAGAAATTTCTTTCCAGTTTTTTTCGTCCCTGCTTTCTATTGGACCATTAGAGTTCATACGAGGGGTACTTTATACATTAAAAAATAAAAAAACTGTTGCCTAAATGTATAATAATCTTTTATTAACTCATCCAACTCATTCTCAACTCCTCACCTCTTTACCCAACTAATTCTGTAACCATAACAACGGTAAATGCCCAAACTACTTAATATGTAGAATAATGGTGTAAGAAACGAATTGGTAGGCAATTTTTTAAAAGAAAATTTATATTATAACAATGGATTTCAAAAACTTTTTGATAATATGAAAAAGAATGACTAACGTAGGAGCCAAGAATTAAAACTTAAAATTTAATAAAATTATGATGAACACATACCTATATCTAATGTTAATAAAAGTTTATGTAACATAGCACTTAACTTCAAGTCAAATACAAGAACATTAACTTATACGATAATATTATTTTAATGGCTTTCAATACATAGTCTAGTTTTATCTTAATCTAACTGGTTTCTGGATTAGTGCAGAGTTACAATTAGCAATATAACAAAAGGATCTGCTACAACCATTTCCCAACACCTATAGTATAGACAGGTTTATAACATTTACTTACAGTTGAAAAGTTGACACTCAAAAAAAGTTTAAAGAATGTGTACTTATTTTGCAACAAAATCATTGCAACTATCTTTAAAGTAATTAATTTTTTTAATATAAATTTCTTACAGTCAGAATAAAATTCAACATTTATTTTTTTTTGATTTTAAGGTCTTTCAGGAACCCCCTCCTTTAAAAATCAATAAAAATTATATATAGTTTTATACTTAAAATAATCATTACCCCAAAATCAAACTTTATTTCCGTAAATAGAGAATGTGATAATTTACCAATTCTAAATTTGAAACAAATCCTCCTTAAATATCTAATAAAAAATTAAAAACTAATCATCCTCACTTATTAAGTCCTCGTTTTAAATTAGCTTGCTTTAGATGTTATTAAATAAACTCTTCTTATCAAATGACCTAAATAGCATTTTCTGAAAGGGCTTTTACAAATTGAATTTTAAGTGTGACAATGAATTCTTGGAAGTGTCTTTGATTTAAAATTCTAATAATAATGAAAAAATAAATTAAAAAAAAAATTATGTAAAGAAAAGAAATTAAAGAAGAACATAAATACATAAAGAAAAGTAAAAAAATAATGATGACAAATTTGTTGTTTTGATGGGATAATAATGCATATTTATAGGAGTAAATGAAAGGAAAAAGGAATAATAAATTTTAAAGTGAAGTGCATTTATTTTAAAATTGAGAAAAAAGACAACTAAATACAAATTATTTTACCACCTATGTTTTCTTAAATGTGCTTATAAAAAGATTTTAAAAAATTATAATTTTGGTTGCAGTTCGTTTTTACTTTCGTTCAATTTCTGTCAAACTTACTGAACTTCATAAGCACAAGAGACTTTAAATGAATGAAAAAAATGCGCAAGTTTCGGCTTTAATTAATTGGCCAAAGTTTTACAAATTGTACAAGAAACTCAGTTTCCATGGATACTAAGCTATGTTCATATTGTACGGCTGAGATTCTCGAATTCGCTGCGTAATATTAACCAAATTTCGGCCAAACTTGCATAGACGGACAAGCACATGTAGCCAACTCGATTAATTTTTTGATGCTGATTCGGTCCATACAGTTAAGTTTAAATCTAGCATATCTATGCATTACAAATGGAAGAGCAATGTACCCTTGTATATTTAACTCAATTTTTAAAAGAATCTCTTACAATTTTCCATAATTTAAATTATAAAATTAGAAGTTTATTTATTAATTATTTATTCATGCATCACTTATGAACCGATTCAACAGGATTTAAGCGCAAAAGGAAGCGCAAAAATAAATCTAAGATGATGGATTGTATAAGCTCTCACTTGCATAATGTGGTTTGTATTGTAAAGTCTTTAAAGTTTGTTAATATTTCTCGGAAAGTCTGGTTATTTTTTTAAAAAAGGCGCCCCCCATTCGGTGATCCAATTTTGCTCATCTGCAAATATTGCCAAAAACAGTATTAATACCAAATTTCATTAAAATCGGTTGAAAATTACGCGTGTTATCGTACTCACAGACACACAAACACTCACACAAAGATTTCTTTTAAAGAATCTTAAAGAAATGAATGTTTGTAATAACTCTAGACTATAGAGTACTTTTTTTTAAATACTTTATTATTCCGAAAGATTTCTTGTGGTTTAATTTTTAATACATAACGAACAGTTTTCTTTTATTTTCTGAAATTACTTTGAATTTTATTTTACTTTCATTTGTAATGACAACTAATCCGAATCACAAGAATAACGGTATATTAAGAAAAGAAATGGAAAATAAAAGAAAGTAAGAAAGTACAGAAGTATACAAAAAGTGAAACGAGAACAAATAAACTTTTGTCGATTCTCTTAATCCTCTTAGACCAATAAAAATAACTAAAGCTTATGCAATAAAATTAACTTATTACTACTTTTGGTTAAACTTTACTTTTATTTATGACTCTTTTTTTTTCTTACATTTTCTTTTGTTATTAACATTTTGTTTTCATTATTTATTAGTATAACATTCATTATATAGTTATTAAATGTATTAATACTATTAGATAGCAGAGTATAATGAGTCATCAAAATTTTTTTTGCTTTAAAAGATTTTTATTACGTTTTTATGAGCTTAAGTCATGTTAATACTAAATTTTTGACTCCGTTTGTGACGCTGTTTATGAGAGAAAAGTGAGTGAGGTAGGGGATATAGACTCAGCGGTATTGATCAGACCAGAATCTGTCCGCACCATAATTCAACAGATTACAGAAAAACTTACAAATAGGAGATATTGTTAGAGAGAATAACAATCCATTACATTAAAATCTAGCAAGTTTGCTGAAAAGCTAGAGTAACTGCTTTTTAATATAAGCTTACTCTATATTTAATAAAACGGGGTGACTTTGATTTTTCCATGAGTAATTAAGTCTTATGGCCTGATTTTGTGTAAAATGTGGTAAATCTACCGCAGTAACTTTGAGCAGCTGCCATGCCATAAAACTTTGTCTTTGAAATTCAAAAACCTTCCATACAACGTATATTTTATTTTATACTCACGAGTCCGATAAGTTGATATGTGTACCCTAGAATTGACACATTCTACTATACACTCTACCTCGTTTTATTTAAGATTAAAAAATGCGTTTTAAGCAAATAGAGTTATACCTTTTAAAGAAGTGTGTAAGTCTTTATTTCGTTTTCTAAACTTTGCAAATTTGTGGTTATATCATATTTAATTTTTTTTTTAGTTCAAAAAGAAAACGTTAAGGGGCCAAGACCTTCGCTAAGAGAAATGAAATAATTCACTCTATAATAGGGGAAAAACCGAGAGGAAGGCAGCAAAAAGGATTAAGTTCAAGAAAAAGAAGCGTATTTGCGGTGCTAATAATGGAAGACATTTTTTTTAATTGTGTTATAGTAAAATTGACTGAACTCTTTAAGCTGGGAACCCAAAGTTGCATTCCATAAACGCAATATTCTTACTAAACTTTTAAGTTCTTTTTCAGATCATTGAAGAATTTGGTTGTAAATAACGATATTTTTGCCAAATTAGTTTACAAAAGCTCCTTCCATCTCCTGAACCTTATTAGTATAAGCTAGAACAGTAAGTGTAAGGTAGAACTGTAATAACTTCGCAAAATTTATCAATTCTACCCAATCTTATTCAAGGAAATTAGTTCTTTCGATCATATAAGATACTTCTAAAGGACAAAATATCTTTAGCTTCGGCTGACGAAAGTTAAGAATTTTTCGCACTTTTGATAGTATTAAAAATTTAGTTTCTGATTTAATGCCCAAAATGTTATTTTGTATGGCAGTTAGTTATTTGCTATAAGGTAACTATGCTATAGAGCAGTTATATGATAACGGGTTACAGGATCATTATTTACTTGAAAGGTTAGGTCTTATGCCAACGAATACGAGTCACATAGGTACTGGTGTAGGTTACCTTATAAACGAATGGCGAGGACGATCAGGATTAACAGATTCGTAAATCATAATGTAAAATTTGTGTAGTTTACAAAATTTAGCTGCGACTAAGAGGAGTGAGATAACTTCTCAAAAAAAAAAAAAAATTAACTTGGTTTTGCCAATTTTTTTATACCTACGGAATTTCAAAGTTTATCAAAAAGTTTTCTTCATTCTACTTTTGTATATGAAAACTTTTATAAAGAATTTTTAATTTTTGGAAAAACGTCATAACATTAAAAGTTTTAACTTATAAATTTAATATAGTTCCATGCTAACAAATACAAGTTAATGTAAAAAAAAACAAATTTCCAATCACTACACCTCATAGAATTGAAGTTTTAACAAATCGAAGTAATAAACTAGAATTGAAAGTAAAATTTTTAGAAAAATATAAAAACTTTGTTAAAACGGAAATGAAAACTTTGTAAAACATTTCTTATAAAAAGTCTGACAGTGAAAGAAGTCTGATACGACAATAAAAGATTTCTTTTTTAAAAAAAATTGAGTTAAAAGAGAATTACCTACAAAGTTTTGTTGTTTTAATAAAAAAATTTTAAATTTTCGTCTGCTTTTATATAATACAAAAGTTAAAATTGTAACAATAGTAATAAAAGGGCCTACAAATTGTAAATGTTTTTTAAGAACTAACTTTTCACAAATAAAACTTGGTTTTTTTTTTGTAGAAGAAGGGATTTATCATGTTAACTTACCGATGTCTATGGGTTTATATTTCAGTGTGTCACACTGTGAATTTACAAAACTACAAATTAATAAGAATTGGAGGTTAGAGGTTAGAGGTTAGCCAAGTGACTTCTGGTGTAAAAATTTTAAATTTTATTTTTGGCGCCAGACTAAATATTTTAGACAAGTTTAGAATATTTAAAATAAAAAAAAAGAAATTTCAGTTTTATAATGCCTTCTTACTAATTTGTGTCTAATTGATCGTCCATATAATTATTTAGTCTATAGTTTTGGATAAAAAATTTCTTCCCATTAACCTTAGTTCGGCAATTTACTTTTATATTAAAACACTTTTAAATGCAAAAGATCTGCCATCAATTTTTGGTTAATAAAAATTCTTAAAAAGCTCCTCTTGCTAGATACAATCGGTTTGTAATACCTTTGACCTGCATTGAAATTTTTCTTTTGATCCTAGATAACTGATACCAACCACATCTTCTGGTGATGGGTCGCTAATTTTGATTAGTGGTGTACTGATTCATATTATTATATTAGTTTAATAATATTTATTTCATCCTTGGTGAATAAGTTGATCCTTAGTAATTATTGAAATAAGGATTTAGAACGAAGGTTGTTTTATCTAAATAACAGAAACTAAAACAGAATATTCAATCGACTTACTTGTTTAGGTTGTCATTTGTAAGGTATACATCTTTGTGTTAATCTCTAAGCCAATATCACGGGATGTTAGCTTTAGGTTGTTTAATTTAGATTGTGCATCTTCTTGGTTGTTGGACAGAAGACATAATGTCGTCTACGAATTTTAGGTCTTCTAGATATTTGTCATCCGACTAATTAATGCCTCTTTCAATATGACTGGTTTTCCTCAAGATCTTGTCTAATTCGATGGTAAATAGTAGAGCCGCCAAGGGACATCCATGTTTTACACCTACATTTGTTGTGAAAATGGTTTATTATTATTTCTATTGTGTAATAGAAATAGTTAGTTCAACGTTGTCATATGTTGATTACTTTCCTTAATACATTCCTATTCATCAGAGCTCCCCACATTGCATTTCTGTGAACGGATTTGAACGCTTTCTTAAATTCAACAAATATTATGAAAAGGCGAGTGAACGTTCAATAATTATTCGCAGGGTATTCACTTAGGGACCAAAGCATTTTATACGCAGTACGCAGTTTATTTAAAGCTCAGCGGAAATGATATTTGAAAGTAACTAGAAATTTTTTAGGCTCAAGATATTTCTGCAAATATAAGATACTGAATTTCAAATAATATTAACGGTAAAGTAAGAGGGACGCTTAAGAATAGAAATTTTTCATAAAATCAAATACCGTTATGTAACGCTATAATTTTTTTTAAATAATCTGAAATGACGCTACTGCTACAAATAACATACTTATAGTAAGTAGACCCTTCTTTTTAGACTATAACGGTTAATTAATATTTTGACATATTTTAAAAGACGCTCTCAAAGGAACAGTTTATTTTAGCATGTTGTAAATATTTCTGTTAATTTCACAATTGATTTTATTATTTTTTTTTAATTAAATAAAATAATTTTAACAATATTGTTATTTGTTTTAAATATTTAATAAAAATCTAATAAAAAGTAGTTTCAAATTGCTCAGTATTTTATTTTGCATTAATAATGGTTCAGTTCACATTCACTTCAACTATTACAATAAAAACGCAATACCATTATTCTAAAAACACTTCCTCACTATAAAAATAAATTTTTATTTGTTTTTTTTTTTTTTTTAACTACAATTCATTTTAATTATATACTTATATACAACTCGATTATATACTAAATGGTAAGTTCAATACAAAAGCTATTATAATATTAACAGTAGAAGAATAACTAAATAGTGGACAATTTTATTACCATTACTGGGATCACTGGTATATTTTATTATCATTTTCTATTTAATTCTATTATTTTTTTTTTTTTTCTATATTCAAATTTTATTTGATTTAAACCAAGTTTTGTAACCAATATTAACAATTATTTACATATTATTTTCGTAATTTTACATAAAATACTGCTTCTTGCATTTTGTTTAAATTGCTTTGGTTTTTTATGGATGATTCTCTGCATGCGTTTATGCATCCAATTGCGGTTACATACAAATTAAAACAATACTGGGAATGTAAAACAAAATAGGGGAAGTTTCATTTAATTTATTTAATATTGGTTTGGGGATTGGAAATGACGAGTTGGAAATAATAAAATGCTTGGATATGAATTAAATTGAGAATTCAACAAATTTTTATAAATGTTTTTAATTTATTTCAAAAAAAATTTTATTGGATTGGTGTTTGTAATAGAGATAAAAATATTGTAAAGTTTTATTTCAGTTTAAGTTTTAAGTTTTGCCATACAAAATATTATACATCTGACCGATAGCTCAGTGGTAAAGTGGCGTCTTGGATCATATGCAATTAAAAAAATATAGTGTATATTACAATCATTTTAATAAGTTAAAATGTCAAATCGGCAAAGGATTATTATATTATCAGGCAATATTTACTATTGTCTGGTACTACAATTAAATAAATAAATAATAAGGCATTTCTTGTAGAAGAAGAGTCAGTGATAGGCCGACACTTTGTGATTTTGGTAATCAAATGTCATACTTAAAAATAATCATCAACTGTCAAAAGTTGATGTTAACTGTATGTTCAACTTTTCTACTCTTTTTTATTTTTATCGCGTCAAAATTCATGCACAATCCATACCACTGCTAAGCCTTTCCTATGAGATTTAGCTGATTTGTAGTATTTTAATAAAGTTAAAATTAAAACAAATATTAGAATGGATAGAGTAGTAAATTGATTAATTTTAAAGACCTGCTTTTGCCAAACTAAAGGTGAATGTTACCGAAAGCTAGTGTGAAATTTTTCTTGGGGAAACTTCCGCAGAGGGGTTGTGAGATATCAAAATGACGTCATCACATAACGGTACTTTATAACTTTATATCCCAAAGTTTCCGAATATATAAATTATTAGTGGCCATCTAGTGGTCGAAAATTGCATTACCAGTTCACTGTATTACTTTTCACAATCATTTTAGGAGTATAGGGAATTCACAAACCCATTTACAATAAGCTTCAGAATGTTGTTACATGTTAGATATATTTCTACATGTTTTTTATTGTAATAGTGAATTTTCATCAAATTTGCAATTACCTATTTACTTCTATACCATTACAAGTATATTAAATTTAAATATCTGTATGTAATTGCTTGTTAATATTTAAAATTTCTCGTAAATTTATTTATAAATAATATTCCCTTTCAAATTATATTTTCCTTTCTACGATTTGTACAAACCAAGAATGAAAAAAATCAAGGCTTTTTAAAAAAGCACATTTCCTAAATATAAAAAAAACGGGTATAAAAAAACGAGTTGAAAATCATCAAAAATACTTTTTTCAATTTAATAAAACTCGATTTAAACATAATGTTGGAGTTATAGGTTTTGTACAAAAATTTTGAAATATATTCAAGTTTCATTTGCTTAAAAAAGGAAATTTTCTAAAGCTTTCCAGTAAATGGGACTAGTGAAAAAATTTTTACACAAAATTAAATTTTGGCATTACCCACTCCTATATCCATATGAATTTAAATTCAGGCCATGTGTAAAAATAGGACGGACAAGTGAATAAAGGTAAACTAAAAGCTATAGGTATACTTTTAAAATTTGAACCATTTTTTTTTTCAAATTCTTCACATAAATTATTATTTTATGTAATTTATATATGTACATATATGTTTTATGTTTCAAGTTACATGCATTTTTTCTCAATGTATAATTAATTAAAATTAATTCAATACACAATTTTATTCAGAGTTTTTTTTTTTGATTAACCGTAACCTTGACTTCTATTGTCTAGACTTGAAAATAAAAATCATTTAAAAATAATTGAGAGTTAAATTAATCTAAAGAAAATATATAAAAAACAGAATATTTTTAACTCTATATATATATATAAAATTTACCAAATTCTTCGAAAAAATTTATATTACCTACTCAAATTTATTTAAAAAAATAATAAACCTAGTCGTTTAAAGATTGATTCAAATTGTTACAATGTTATTTTAGAATAAAAAAAAATAAATATTTATTTTCCATAACCTCAAATTTATAGTAAGCCTCGAAATTTTTCAATGTTTAAAAACAAGTTAAATTCTTTAACCATTTAATACATACCTACATGGAATCTTGAAACCTACAAAATGTTGGATTATCTGTACAATTGTATAACATACAAGTGATAAAAACGTGTATTATGAGGGAAGAAACCTTCCTCCGAACTTCTAAGCCACTATGGAGAGAAATAAAACAAAAATCGAAGAAAAAAATAAACGGAATGAGAGAGATCCCAAAAGGATCTTTTGTCTCAATATATTTCTATAATTGTATCTTACTGAATGTAACACTTTAAAGGTATAGAACTCATCATATAATATATCTAATATTATAATATTAAAGTGTTGCAAGTAATGTTGTTAAACCAATGTTTGAATATCACGAAATATTTACGAAAAAAAAATAAAAAAAAAATAAAAACATAAAAAGGAAGAAAATAAAAACACTGAATAAAGAACAGATTTTTTTTTTTGTTTAACTGAGATTTCTACTTTCTAGCTTTTTTTCTTTTATTTTATTTTTTATTTTGATTCGTTGAAGAGAATGAAACATAAAAGAGTTCGGAAAATTTAGGTTGAAATCTGTTTTCGTTTTTATTTTGTTTTTTTATTTTTCCATTTTCTTTTGTTTTCAGAATAAAATCCATAATAAATAAAAAAAAACGTACACCTACATCATTCAAACAAAAAAAAAAAAAAATCTTTAGATACTGATGTTTTATAATAATTCAGATGTGAAAAATTTATTTGTACTCCGATAAACAGTTATTGTCAGTTAAAAATAAACAAAATATTTTATTATAACTAATTAACAGTTATGTGCTATACTATTATTCATTGAAGAGTATAATTCATATGTTCGGCTGGGTCGCACAGTGGTTAGAGTGCTGACCTTTCATGCGAATGGAACGGATTCGAACCCCAGAGAAAGTGAAAAAGCTTTCGAATCGACTCAGGTAACACTTGCCATTGGGTTCAAATTAATGGCTTAATCAATAATTAATAATTATATATCTTTAATATAATATATATATCAATATGGCAATACAAACATCAATAAGACAATATATAAACAATTAATTTAATTGAATATTATAACTCACTGATATGGAATACCATATAACTCAAATACATCAAATACAAAATATTACAATATAAACAAAAAATAGAATTGTATCTATTGAAGACGTTTCTACATGTTATAAGGCCTAGGACTATCTCATGTTTAAATTTTATATGGAATTCATTAAGATCAATTCTAATAATACGAATATAATAAGACCCCCTGTTTCAACATGTGCCTATGGCATAGATTAGCCTTTAGAATATAGTTGTTTTCATCTCTTTTATATATTAGCGCTACTTGTATTAAACAACGATATAACCGAATTAAGAAAAATGCCTAAAACGGTTTTAGGAAAAACGATAAATCGATTAACTGATCATTTTTACTCAGTTATTCATTACCCAGCCATGGCTTTGAAGAATTTTTGGTTATGGCATACACTTAGTCAAGATATTCAAGCGTTATTTAATGGAAATGTAAATGGAAGAAAATGTGAAAAAAATTGCTCAGTTTATAACCCCCATTATCAATGTTGCTAATGTAAATATTACTTAAAGTGAAAAATACTTTGCACCCTTTTTATTGGACATGACTGTAGTATTACATACGTAAACAAATGTATAAAATTTTACCTTAATTTTTCAACATATCTGTGTCAAATAAAGAACAAATAAAGGAAAAACATTCCCTTTTATAATATACATATATATATATATACATATATAAATATATATGTCCCTATATACCTAATATACATTCACATATACAACAATGTTTTAAATTGAACAATGTTGGAGTTTATGTTGAGGATTAAATGAATCTTATTTATATATTTCAGACACGAATAGTATTATTGTACACTGTTGTTCTTGTACAATTTCTCTATTCGATATAAAAATAAATGAAACAAGAAACATTGTGTCTAAATAATAAAATAATTTCTAATTCTTTAGAAAATTCATGCTACTAATCATACAACAATTCACCAAAGTGAAAACAAAACAATGATAATATTATCAAAAAAAAAAAAATCATTCACATGTTATAGGAACTAATACGTTTACATTATTACCAGTAATTCTCTAAAAAAACTGTAATCAATGTCCTGTTTTATTTAATATCCTGTAATAAAATAAATTCACTCTTTCAGTATATTTTCTAAAAGGAATATTTGGAACAAAAACAAAATACTACCTATAATAAAAAAATCAGACAAGAAACTACAAAATTTAAGTATCGAATGCACTTAGTAAAATGTGCACCTAACCTTCAGTATTACAATATTTTATTACTTTAAGTATGAGAAACATTTTGGAAAATTTAAATTAGTGTAATGTTCTAAATGGAATAATGGAATATGATAAAATATAAAAGTGTTCTAATATAACGCCTTGAGCTCACATGAAATACGTTATCATATGCTCTTCATATGAACTATGACCATGTTTTTATGTTTTGAATCTTAAAGATTTATTCCGTTACAGTTAAACTATTAACAGTGTAAAGAAGTTTGTTCATTAGGTTGGTGATCTTCGTCGGCTTCTTTTTTAGTCGCCAGTTTTCCCATTTCATCTCAAATCTCAGAGTGTGATATAAACTACATAATATAAGCAAGAGTGAACAATCGTGTATCTAATTACAAGTTTCTTTTTGTACTCAATGATATGTTCTTAAGTCTCGAGTGGTGTGTAGGAGTCACCCGAATACTAACTCCAATTCATTTTAAATTTCAGGAAGGCAAGGAAAGTAGTTTGGCCTTGATCTATAACATTTCGATCAAAAATTCCCAGGATCCGAACTCGTAATAGGATCTGAATTTCAATTACCGCAAATTAAAATAAAGTTGGCATTCTTTTTTAGGCACTTTTCCGCTTTCTACAAGTAGATTTTAATATAGAGAAAAGTTATGGTAGCTTTTAGATTCTTCATTGACAAAAGTTTATTGTCATTGGAGAATGATCGGACAATATGTTAGAACGTTTTTACCCAATGTCTAAACGGATCCAACCTATTTGTTTATATCTAGCATTAATGCAGCACATCTTCTTCTTTGTTTTTCAATCTTCAACTTTCCTTAATTTTCTTTTCTTAATTTTAATAAAATTTACAAATTTGTAAAAAAATTTTTTAAATTATAGAATTCTAAAGTAGTTGAAATTGGCTCATGATCTGGTTAATTTTCAAAGCTTGAGCTGTATTCAAGCTTGAGAGAAGTTTTAAAAAACCGCAGTTTATAATAGTAATAATTATGTATTAAATATTTTAAAAAAATTTCCTAGTACTTCTATTATTTCACCAACAAATTGTAACTTTGCAATTCGTTCCTTTCAAAGTGGATAAAAATGCTTTTAATATAAATGGCAATTTTTATAACTTTGTTGGAATGTGACTGACTTAGAAAAACTGAAAAATTTTTATTTATCAAAAAAAAAACCAGAATTCAGAAAACGAAATCCAGAGTACATGAAGCTTCAATGTTCCTAATAATACAAAAACAAAAAAAAACATACCATTGTTCTAAGAAAAATTCCAAGTAATCATTCCAACATCGTGTTGATAATAATAAGCTTAAGTATATGAAAACTAGAAAGAAAGAGCAATATTAAAAATGTAAAAGAAAAACTAAAAAGAGAAAATAAAGCACATGTTCGTATAGTAATGAATCTTGATTGTACGAAATGTAAGTTAACAAGTAATAGTTATACCTGATAACCTTAGGACATTAGATAAAAGATTAAATCGAAAAAAATTTCTTTATTAGAATTATAAAAACTCACAAGAACCGATGGAATGAATTCTAAAATGTTCCAAAAACCGATGAAATATACTGACCTTTATAATAGAAGATCTCGGATTTAAACCCCAGTCAAATTTAATCTAATAAAAAAACTTTACTTCAGTTCTTTTAAAGAAATGAGACCCTTTTGCATTAATCACTTATCAATAATCAAGTAATAAAATTATTATCAAATATGATTTTAATTATTTGATTATTCCTGACTTAAAACCTTATTGGCTTAATTAAAAATGTTTGGTTTCATTCTTTCCCGGAAGGCATCAAAAACTTAACCAATGAAAATGAATTTCGAAAGACGCTCAAAAATATCTTGAATGAATCCGAAAACTTTACAAAGCCTTTAAAGGGCATTAGTATTTAACGCTTATGAAGGTCGAAGGTAAAACCTAAACCCCTCTAGATATAATTTTAAACATTATTAAAAAAATTTTCCTAAGCAATTAATGATGGGTGCTATAAGTCCGAACTGCAACTTTAAAAAGGTTCTGTTGATCTAAAGTCATTAATTATTGTCCTTTAAAAAATGTGCGGATAAAAGAGTAAAACGAATTACAAACGTGCAATAAAAATGTTTATACAATTTAAAAAAAAAAAATTTATTTTATTTTCAGGTATTTGTAAACAAAATCGAAGTGGAATAAAAGGATTTCTTAAAGAGTCCTTTTAAGTTTTAATATAAATTTAATATTTGTAAGAGTTTTGTTTTAAAATTTTGTTATTGTTTTTGTAACTTTTTTATTGTCCTATAAGTATAGTACATACTTAGTATATAATACATAACTAAATTTTAGTAGAATAAAAGGATTGCAGTAAATAAAAAAGAATGTTGTTGAAATTACAGAAAGAATTTTCAATCATTGATTTAATGTAAAGTTAGTTATTGTTAATATTACAGATGTAGTTTTAGAGAAGAGATTCTTAGAAAATATTCAAATACTTTATTATTATATAGTTAAGACCAATTTTAACTAAAGTAACTAGTATACAAATTACTAAAAGTTAGTAGATATAATATTAATATTGCTTCTGCCTATTTACCTAAGAGCTAGTGAAATAAACTCTAATAAGGCAAAGTTTAATAATAACAGGCGAATAAATTTTATCAAACGTGAAATTCATAAATATTTATGAACCCTGTTATCTTCGGAACAAATTATGCTCCGTTGCTCAAATTGAAATCAATGTAAATGCGTTTGTAAAGATCAAGACTAATCAAATCAATTATTAATTATTATTATTTTTTTATTTATTAATATATTTGTCTAGACTCTAGAATGAGGTGTAACAAACGCATTCAATTAAATTTGTTTAGTTGGATGTTTTCAATTATAAAAAAATAAAATATTAATGTTTTGTTGAATGTGTTTTATTTTAGAAAATAAAATCTCTAAATTAATCATAAGCAGACCAAAAAATATTTTATTAATAAAAATATTTCCAAAGTTAAACTCAGTATGTAATACAATATAAATTTGAAAATGTGCTTTTTTTTCTGAATTTAAATTATTTAAAATCCTTATGAATTAGTTCATTTACGTTTTTAAAACTCAAAGAACATTTTCTGGAAATTTTATATAAATAGTAAAACATTTTGTAAATAAAAATTAAGAAGACTATGCTTCACAGGAGCATTGTGTTGTAAGTCTTAATTATTTTCAGTAAAAATCTGAAATAACGGCGAAGGGCCAATGTACGCTTTGTTGCATTGCTTGACTTGCTTGCTTTGAAAAGCAAATAAGCCAATCAATGCAAGGAAAGTAATTTAAAAATTTCCCTCATCTATCCCTTCCCTCATCTCTGCATCTTTTCCTCATAATTCTGTTATAAGTTAAAAATGAAAAAAAAATGGTGTAGAGGTTTGCAAAGTGACTTCGGGTGTACTACAATGCCTGAGTTCGATGCATCCATAATAGAAGTCAAACAATATAAATTTTTTTTAACTTAATTAGGTTTTATAAAAAAATTCCGAAAAAATAAGAAAAAGAGGAAATAGTTCTTACTTAGAAAAAGCTCTTCTTTCAATTGACCTTCCGTCATTAGTACTATAAGAGTAAAGGAGCTTTATATTTTTTTGAACCAATTTTACATATCATTTCAAAAACTAGCAATCGTAGAAGACTTCACATTAAAATGAGTAAACTATGCACTACAAAATGAACTAAACAGCTATACTATAAGGTAAGAAACAATACTTTCAGCGAAAACCAGTCCATTACAATTGGTCGAATGTTCAAATTTTATTTTTTTAAAGAAAAAATTTTTTTTTGAAAAAGTGAGTTGCGAATTCAAGTTCAGTTATATACATTCAAGCCATAGTCGAATCAATAGTTGGTAAATTTTTGGAAACTTATTCTTCTTCAGCTGCTAATCCACTACTGGATGATAGGCGATCACATGTTATGTTAGATTTGCAATGATGTTGGCATACTCTTTTCTGTATCTTGCACTATGTACCAATTCTTCTAATGTGTTAATACCTGTCCAGTTTCGACAGTACAGCACTTTGAAATAGTTTAAAACTCTTTAATTCTGGATTTTAAAGAAAGTCTAACAAAATGCCATATTTATATAAATTTGAAACCATACAAACTTCACCAATTTCAAATTTTAGGATCAGAACTATCATTAGGATTCCAAAGACCAAGAGGGCAGGGAAAGAGTATTCTTAACAACGAGTTAATTGTCCATTATTTAATTGATTTAGTGAAGGTTTTTTGAACTCATTTGTAACTCATTTGATAAAACGATTTCCCCAGAATAATTTTAAAATTATTCAAAATTAACCTCACTTTTGTTTTGGGGTTTAGAAAGTTTTTCAATGCAAAATTTATAAATTATTTTCAAAATAAAATTTTACCTGAATTAATGATTCACCTTTTAATACGAAATTATTTGACAGAATTCATGTACAAAAAAAACCTCTTATCAACTCATGTAAATTCAGAAGATGGAATATGAATTCGATGTTAAAGTTAATAACGTAATTTAAGATTCGTTTGTAACCACTATTCTGAATTTGGGTGTTTGATTGACAACAAAATAATTAGTTTTGGTTTGGAATATTTTCGAAAAATATTTGAGAAATATGTCGGTCTCTATATTTGTTGGTTTTTTTTGGAAACAGATTTATACCGAAATTTCCTATAAAACTAATAGAATTTATTGTAAATTAATAGAAGCTTTTGGGAGTTACAATCTCCAAAATTAAATTATATATAATTTTTAAATGTGTACAAGCTTATAATCAAAACTTGTTTCGTAGCTCAGAAGTGCGAATAAATTATTGAGAATTTATGAAAGAGTATAAATGAGAGTGTAACATATGCATGCCTGCATGCTCGTTTTCTTGATCATTTGATTGTATTTTCGTTTGCGTGTATTTTTAAATAGCAGAGTTATTGCTTCTGAGTTAAGAGCGATTTTAGAATTGATTATAAAATCAGGGTTTCAATAACTTGTTTAGCGGACATTTGAAAGTAAAAAATACTGGCAAATGACATACAGTCAAGAGAAATGCAGGCATGTGATATTAATCCAACATAAATTTTTTTCGCAACCTAACCCCAGAATTGATTTTACTTTATTATAATAAATCTATTATTAAAATAAAAATATGTCAAAATTTTAATTATACCTACTTTTTCAAATTATTGAATTTTTCATTAATTTCAAATACAATTTTGGTCAAAACTATTTTAATTTAAAAAATAATTAAATGTGTTTTTACGATATAAAATAAAAAAAAAATTAAAGTAATCGTGAATAAATTGAATTTGAAATTAACGGAAAAATAGTTGAGTTTTAAGGTTTTTAAATTTTGGTTTAATGCAAAAAAAATTTGTTTGTACCGCAATTTTGTATTTTAATTCAAATTTAAATTTTTCAGAAGTCATTAATATAAAACGGAAATTCTTTTGACGAAATTTCTAATCGAAAATTTTTCAAATCAAAAATTAATTGTACTGAATCTAGCCGAACATCTTTGTGCTACACGAATCAAAGCATATACTCGTACATATTACACAGAACACTATTTTAATTTCGCGAAATTCAGATACCAAGCTCGTGATCCGTAAAGGTTACCTCATTTAAAAAACGTAGAAATAAATCTAAGATGGATTGTCCATGCTTTTCATTTTGCATTATTTGGATTGTTTTGTCAAGTATGTAAAGTCTAGTTATTTTATATGAAATCCCTACCGATTCCGTAGTCAAAATTGGCCCATCTGCAAAGTCTTCTCTTGGCAAAAAAGAAAATTATACCAAATTTCATTAAAATTGGTTGAAATTTTGATGAATTATTAGAATTTGACATTTACAAAGTTCCTATAATCTCTAGACTAAATGATATTACAATTATGCTACTTTTCATGTATAGCCGCCAATACTCTATGTACTAAATTTAAACTCAATCCGAAGTTAAAACTCGAGATTTCTCGAAAAACCTGGTGGTTTTTAAAGGAGTTTCCCGATCCGAGAATCCGATACGAACTTAACCTTGCTATTGACAAAGAAAGAGTTCATACCAAATTTCTTTAAAATCTAAAAAATTTACACGAGTTATTGTGTTAACAAGCACACACACACATACCTACCAAAAAATTTTCGGATTTACCCCTTACCCCTTTGTTAGTTCAGAAGAAATTCTATTTTTTTTTCACCGAAAAACTATTACATTTTCTTCTAAAGTAAATATATTTGAAGCTATATGACAGTTATTCGAACGCGTTGGTCGAACTTCTTCAATTTTATTTACAAGGATAGTATTAGTGCAAACATATTCAATTTTATTACTAGTGCATTTGTAAGTGAAAGCTTAAATCCAATTTGGCAGAATACAAAGGTTAATATTAATATAATTCAATTACTATTATTATGTACTCTCATGTCAGTTAAAAAAGTATATATTGCATATAATTCTTCGTATTAACCATTATACCCAATTATACTAATGTCTATTTAATAATAGGTATGGCAATCATAATAATATGTATAACAAACGCATTATGTTATTTATCTGCAACATTTATTGAATAATATACATACTATAAAAAAGTTTATAAAAGTTTTAATTTTTCCAAACTACATTAAGTTGCAGGAAGGAAAATGGTCTTCTATTCTCAGAAATAATATATTACTATTATTAAAAATCGATTAAACTTCTATTTTCAAAACTTTTAACTAAACGATTAAGTTTTATACAATTTTAAAAAACTTTTCTAATATAATTATATACAGGTTTCCCTCAAAAATATATATTTAGTTTTATTCAACTTTACATCATCGTTGTAAAATTATTTTAATTGTTAACATTTTATTGCGATAAGTTTCGCTAAATTTTTTCGTCAAAACTTCTGAAACGAACTTTCATCGTCATTTCGAAACAAAATTTCAAACTTTTTTGAAAACATATTTCCTTCTTTAAAGCATTTATTATCTATTTTTGAATTATATATATGTAAGTTATATAATTAAATCTAAACTTTATGAAACTTTATCTATATATGTACAGTAAAATAGAAGTTTTTAGTTTGTCCTGTGTATATAAATTTAAAATTGAAGGTAAATAAAATATTTTGTTTCCTTAATTTTTGAAAAAAAATTTTCAAAACATTTGAATATTTAAAATATATACGAATAAATTACTTGTCTAGTAACTGACTGTAAATATACGTTATAAATGTATATATATATATATAAAACAAAACTTAAACGCCTTAAAATTAAGTTATAAAAACTTTCTTTAAAGAACTAATGATAAGTTAAAATGAAAAAGTTTTTCATAGTTTTACCGTCTGTTTATTCAGAATAACCTGTGGTTATTTTTTACATTATTTTGTTTTTGGATAGTATTTATGGCGATATGACAAATGTCCTATAGTTAAAATTCGTCGGAGACTTATTAACTTGAAAAGTTTGACAAAAGTTCCTAGAGAATATATTTCGAATGATTGAGCTAAATGCCGGCTAGGGACTTATACGACTTTATAAATGAAATAATAAAACTCAAAATTTAACACTCATTCACTAAAAGTGGTAAATTTTGAATTAAGTTCATATTTAAAATCGAGAATCGTGTATACGTATGTATAAATAATCTTGATGGGACAATTTTGATTTTCTAACCACCCTAATATGCTTCTAATATAGAGTTTCGTGGTGAAAGGAGAAGAAGTATTTATATCGCCTGGGTCGACTTAAAGCTCAGAAAAGCTATTTTAGCATATTAAAATTTATTACCTCGCGTACAAACTTAATTTTTTCAGGGGAACTTGTGGCTCATTAATTATAATGTTATAATCTACCACAGACTATTAACTTATTTTGGGGACTTTTATCATATTGCCAGAATTTTTATAAATTTTTTACATACGTGATGAGTATTGTAAATTATATGTTGATTATTAAATCAATAAGTTTTGTGTTGATAGTAGTTAAAAATTTGAGAACGTTGATGGGAAATAACTGTTCATAAACACAAAGTTGCACTTAGCTACTTAATTTTAAGTTTCTTAAGCTTAATCAAGCGGAAAATGTGCTAAAAATAGTTTTCAGGGATTTCAATATTATTTCATTAAATGTCATTTTGTTTTAAATTCTTCTTAATATTATGATTTTTAAAAATGGGGAAGTTTTATTCCACAAATTTTTTTTATTTTGCAATTTAACAGTCTCCTACTCAATACTTATAGTCATAACTATGAATTATTCGAAATCAAAAGTGTTGATCTGTGATTTTTATTATTGTCAAAAACTATCATAAAATGTACTACTTATAGGCAGTTTTACATTACAATGTTATCAACTTTTTATTGAATTTGTCAAGATATAATGATGCCATAGGATGTTTTGAACTAATAAAACGTATATTTTTGGTTTTTTTACTAATAAATCAGATGATATGACGTAGGAAACGTATTTTATATTTCAAATAATGCGGTGTTTTCAAAATAATACATAATTTGTTTGAAACTACTAAGTAAAATGGATTATTTATACAAAACATATAAGTTATACAAGGTGTCCTAGAAAATATTATTATTACTTTATTTATTTCGGGACGATGCAATTTAAAGTTTTTTCATATTTAAAATGCATAATTACAGTAAATAACAATAGTTGAAGCTCATCTGATTATGCTTTCGATTATAGATTTAAAAACAAATATTTTGTTTTTCCAAAGTTTTTATAGGCCTTAAACGGTGCAGGGTCATAACCGCCAGGGTCATAATTCACTTAGGAAATTATAACTCATTTAGTGGAATATAAGTCTCTAAGGGACTCTATGACTCAAAGCAATGAGCCTTAACTCCCAAGGAGACTTATGACACTGAGAGTTTTGACTCAGAGAGATGAGTCATAACTTCCGTATAAATATCAGCTAAGGGGTTAATATTAATTTATTATTTTACGATAATAACGAATACGAATATATACTCATTTTCTTGCACTATAATATTAAATTTAATTAGCACACATTTTCGAGCAGAATTAGAAATCAGAGTATTCCCAAAAGAACAGTAATTTTATATGAAATACATTTTTAAAGACCATTTAGAAAAAAAGGGCAATCCTAATTTTGTAATCAAAATCTCACATACATGATTTCATAAATACTCTGCAAAAACGGATCAACTTTGATTGTCTAAACTTTGATTTTTTAAACAACTTAAATATATTTCCGATTTAAACTGAACTTTAAAATTTTTATTTAAAAAATGGTTTGCCTCATATTATTTAAAGAGTTAAGGTATGGACCACTATATTTTATTAACTAAATTTTTCCAACTTAATTGGATATTAAATTTTATATTACAATTTAAAAAAATACATTTAAATATTATAATTAACAAAAGTTTATTATACTTTCAGTTTTTTTACTTTAACAATTAAATTATATATTTTGAAATATTAAAAATTTTTTAAATATAATAATTTATTACATATTATTACGTTTATTTGTAACAATTATTCTAAATTTTACAAAACTCTTAATACTTCCTGATAATAGAAATTTTTATATAAAATATAAATTAAAATACCATGAAACCTTTACTTACAAAGTAAAAAATTATGTTTTTTTCTTACAACATATTTTCAGGAAATTTAATTTAATTTAATTTCATTAGATTTTTATTGTCCAGTTTTATTTTGGGGAAAAAAAAAATTTATTATAAAAAATATTTTTTAAAATATGAAAAGAAACCCTTTAAACTGAAAGAGTAAATAATTTACCGCACCTGTTACCCATCCATCCCTTTCAAATTAAAATGAATCGTATGTTGGTATATTTATTCATAAGTACATTTATTATTTTGAAAGATGAATATCTTTTATAGTTAAATCTTATATTCCAAAAAAATAATAATTACATAATATTATATTGTTATAACCATTAAAAGTCTCCAGAAATCTCCAATCCAATGTAAGTAAGCAGACATAATAAATACCAAAACAAAAAGGGGTCTTTGATTTAATATCAAGAAAAAGATTTTAAAAATTTTAATGGATCAAAATTACAAGATCCTTAAATATATGTATATATATATATACAAAAATTTTAAAAATTGAAATGGGGTTAAGAAATTGGACTTATATTCTTCCCTAGTTTTATTTATTTATTTAGGTACTTATTGTTTACTTTTGATTTGAAAAAAATATTTTTTAAAAATTTTTATTTTTATTTTTCATATTTCATTTCTAATTCCTTTGAAATAAAATAAAAATATTTTGTCCAAAAAAATTAAATATTTTTAACCCGAAATAACTTAAGACCATTTAATCTCTTGAGATAAACAATGAGGTTCTAAGTTAAAAAAAAATAAAATAAAATAAAAATATAACAAAAAACGTAATCGGTTTTTTTTTTATTTTGAAATTTGTAAAGATTTTATTTTAAGTATTTTGATGTAATAATTTAAATTTTTTTTTTTAATACCTACATTTGTTGCAGGATGACTTAAAATATAAAAGTTAACAAAAGTATTATACTCGATTTTCTATCTTCGGATATTATGTACTTCTCTGCACTCTGCAGGAGGATTAGGAAATTTGAATTAAGCTCATATCTCAAATTTGATTACCAAAACTCGTTTTTTAAAAAATTTTTAAATTTGCATAAAATCGGAGTGTTTAAAAAATTATTTATACAATAACTGCATGGCACATTTTTACTATAATTTCACAATTTCATACACAACTATAATACCCGTATGACTATTAGTTAAAAGGGTATAGTAAATTTGCCATTACGTTTGTGATGCAGAAAAATAAGGGGGGGGGGGTATATATAGATTCAAGTGTATGGATCGGATCAGAATTGAAAAATAAATCGATTTAGCTATGTATGTCCGTCCGTCTGTCCGCCCGTCCGCACGATAACTCAAAAAATAAAGGAGCTAGGATTTTGAAATTTTCACAAATTCGTTTTTATGTAAAAACCGGAAGCGCTATTTAAATCCAGCCATTTTGGTTCACGGGCTCGAGTACCTGCCATACAACTTCTTTTTTTATTTGAACATTACTCTGTACTTATTAAAGCTGGGTGTCTGAAATTTTGCCAAAAGTAGTTTAGGTTTATAGCCAAAGTTTCTGCAAAATTTGGTTGGTCTACTGCAGAGAGTTCGAGTAGCTGCCATACAAATCCTTATTTTAAATGAGCATTACGCACTACACCTAATAAAGCTGTATGTTTGAAATTTTGCCAAAAGTAATTAACCGGATGATATAATTTTTATATTACGGTTATAAGGGTATATCAGAGTTGACACAGTCTACTCTACTACACTTTTACACCGTTTAAAATAGAGTAAAGAAATTTTAATCATGGGTAGTTTTTGCAAAAAAATTTAATTTGTAGAAAAATTTTTTTGTGTAGCCCCATCTGTTACGGGGCTACAGCCCCCCAAAGTTGGAAAAAGCCCTATATTTAAATGGTTATAACAAGAGTTCTGTTATATTTTCAATCTGAAAACGGCAAATGATAGCTGGTTTCATAAACTTTATAAATATTTAAAAGGCAAATGTTTAGGGTTGCCATACGGTACTAAAATTTAACATTACACAAAACCCCATTTTTGCAAAATCACACATGTCTTCTGAACGGTTCAAGCTAGGGTCTTGAAATTTTGGGAGAAATTTTTTTGTCAAGCCCCCTATTTAGGAGCTATAAGGGCTCGAAAATTGGAAATTTAGCTATTTTTAAACACCTGTAACTTGAATCTGTCCAAATTTTTATTTTTTTTTAGTGATATACAATATTCAAAGCTCTATAATTATATTTCAACATGTGTCAAAGTTTTTTCTTAATTTTGAAAGGTTACGAAGCTACAGCCCCTGCAAATTCCAAAAAAGCCCTATATTTAACATGATATAACATGAGTTCTGTTAGGTTTATAGCTTTTTAGCAGCTTTTATAGACTTAACAAAAATACGTCGATCAAATTTATAGGATTGCCATACGGTACTAAACTTTAGCATTATATAAAACTCAATTTTTGCAAAATTTTTGGTCCCACATCCCCACATCCCACACAAAAGCGGTTCCTTAAATTAAAAAAAGTATCTCTCAATTTTACCCATTTTTGCTTAGGTAATAAGATTCTAAGTAAAATTCCAAATTTTGGTTTAATTCCTACAAAAATGGAGGGTTGAAGAAATTTGGCAATCTTCCCCATTGAAGGTCTATTAGAACTTTAAAATAAAAAATTTACTGTTTTTATAAGTAAGCAGTAACTTATTCACCAACGTATATATTTCCTTAAACGTTAATATTTGGTTCCTTTGGTTTTCTTTTTAAATTTAATAATTATGAAATATCAAATCGCTTTGTATTTGTATTCAATCCGTATTCAATCATGTTTTTTTAATCGTATCATTTCAAATTCGATCGGGTTTTTTAAATCGCGTTATTTCAAATTCGCGGTAAAAAAGGAATTAAATTATCTACACAAAGCCATATATTTATATAATCTTTTAATCCTGCATTTAACTATTAAATCTATCCTAATGCCTCTTAAGATGTGCGAATTTTAATGGTATTTGCTGCACGATCAAATTTAAAAACATAGATTTTCATGTAGTGGATTTGATACCAACTTTTTGCGCAATGACGTATGCAGTAATAATTCATATTTCGTCACAATTTTGTCTAAAACTGTATAAGTCTAATGACACTATAAGTTTTGCTATAAGGAAGACGAACATGGATTAAAGTTTTATCCTAATAATTTAGAAATATTGCTCAACTACAACATATAAAGTTGTACGAACACTGTGTTTATACTAATTTAGTATAAAGATGTTTTCGTCAAATGTGCCATTCACTTTTGTATTGGATTATACAATAATCCACGTATATAATATAAAAATATGTTTGAATTTTTAACTTTTGGAGAAATCCATGAAATTTTTATAAATTTAATATATTTGGCTTTAAGGTCTATTAGGTTATTTATTACAAATTTAGGACAAAATTGTAGCTCTTTATTTGTGTAACAACTTTTATTCAATAGATTTTATTGTACTATTTTTGGTTTACGAAATATTCACATAAAACCTAAAAATTAACCAAAATTTTATTTTAATAATAAGTTAATAAATTAATTAAAAACAGGAAATGCAATTTAGCATTTTCTTACTTTTTTTTAATTAATAAATTTGTAAAAACAACAAATTCATAAGCATTTCGAAAATTAATATTAAATAATGTTATTTTTTTATGTTAAGACATGCTTATGTTAACAATAAATGTAATTGGTAAATTTTTATGGAATTAAATGAAATATATAAAATAAAGCAGTGTTAAAAGCACAATACAAGAATTAAGTTGTTTTATTTAAATGTTAACAATTTTATGGTTCCGGAGAATCATAAACACAAAACTCACGTGTGCACAGGTATACACACAGAGAGATACGTACAGAGATGGACATAACAAAAATAAACTATGTTTTTTGGGTTCCTGTACACTGTAGTAATGCATCTTTGCATAAATCTCAAGTTTATCTTTTTGATACGAAAACAACACCTAGGTATACCGCTTATTATATTTCATATATAGCGATTGGAATTACTAATTATATTGATTAACTTATATATCCAATTTATTAAATAATAAATGTTAATCCTCCCACTTAAATATCACTCTAGAATACAACGTCATATTAAATTCTTTGAGATTTGTTCAATACTTCTACTAATATTTATACCATAATAGTTTCTCAAAAAAAAAAATTTTTCACTCAATATTTAATTTTTTAATCATTTTCCATTTTTTTATTTATTTAATTTTCCATTTTCTATAATATTTTCAATTTATTTTTGTGTTTTGTATTTTTTGACATTAGAAAGAACAAAATTTAGTTTTTATTTTTGTTTATCAAGGGTTTTTTCATTCCCAATGGATCTGAAGACCAAAATTTCTTTATATTTCAAAAATTGAAAAAAAAAATTATTAATTTTTTGGTTTTTATTTCCTGGGAGGATAATGGGAACTGTAGTCGTGATTTTTTTTTTTGAAGTTTTTGTAGGTAATTTTATTTATATTTGCAGACACGTAACTGGAGTTTTCTCGATTTTAGAAGTGCTTAAAAAGTTGTAATTGGTAATTTTATTCTTGAAATAAATTATTTTTCTTAGGAGGGGTTCTTTCCCCTGATAATTAATGCGGTTATAAACTCCATTTGTGTATAGAAAAAATTTTGCTAAGGACTTTTGGCACTAACCTTTTATCACTAATCAGATTCATATAATCATGTTTTACTTATCAAAAAATGGTTAATTAATTATTTAATTAGTGATAAGTGATTATAGTATCTAGGTCCAGGGGTGTTAACTTAAAAGTTATTTGATTTAGAAGATTAAATATAAGTTTTTAGTGTTCACAAGCCCTTAACTGAGTTTCAACTGATATTGAACAGGACTCAAACGGACAGAAGTCAATTTTTGATTTGGTTAGAAAAAGATTAGGAGTAAAACAAGTTTTTATTCTGTGGAGCGCTGGATTCATGCATTTGCTTAGTGAGGCTTTGCTACCTCGATTAATCGTTGTGAATCTATTTAAAAAAAAACTAAGAATTCCTAAATTAATATTGACTTGATTCTTTGGTTTTTTATTTATTACTTAACAAAAATAGTTTCAAAAACCTACATTTTTTCTATTTTGATTCCAGAAAAAAATCTTTTGCAAGGACGAAATAAAAGTTCGAGTGTATAAAAATATAGATATCCCAGAATATATTAAGAAATTTTCCAGAAGATTTTCTTATAAAAAATAAAATAGTTTTCCAGAATCTATCAATATTATATTTGTTGTTGTTATTTTTCTTTGTAAAAAGTTTGTCACGCTAAACTATAAAAGTTATTTAAGGAATTAGCAATTTAACCTAGATATAAATAAGATAAAATGAGAGCATGGGTAGGTGAAAATGAAAGGTAAGTAGACTATAAATAAATGTTGGATATAAATTCTCAGGAAAATGTCTTTTTGATGACATTTGATATGGTTAAGCTTTAAAGATTGCGGACTTGATTCTCAAAATTAATTATTGGAATTAATAAAAAGTTTCCTTGGATTGAAGTCTAACATATACCTAATTAGCTAACATGCTTATCTTTACTTTACGTATAAGTTTTAAACAGAACGGACTGAATATTATATTCATATTATTACGAGTACAATTAATCTTAATCAATTCCACATTTAATTTATTATCGAAAACTAGAAAAGACAGATTCGAATCTGGACCTCTCAAATGCAAGAACGGCGCTCTAACCATTGTGTCACTAAACCTTTCGATGTGTATTTAATTAGTTCAGATGCTTCTATAAAAACTTTCAAATTCGTGTTGGAGAATTTACATGAACTGAACTAATAAGACATGGGTCCAAATTCTCCAATTATGGCTGTTGGCCTAATTCTTGATAATCCGGGGCATTTATGAAAAAACTATTCCAATTTTCTATAACGTAATTGATCTCCCAAACCTAGAATAACTTTCAGATACTCCAAATATTATTCTCATGGCACTCTACTAAAATCAAATAGGACTTAATTCTATTATAAAGCTTCTATTTAAGATAAATAAGAATAATTCGCAGATACGCAGACAGTGATATAAAAAGTGAAAGTCAGCGTAAAACTATTAAAAATTCTCCGCTCACTGTCTCCGTCCTTGAAACATAACGGTTAATTCTAATAATATTATTAATAAATAAATAAATATTGTAAATATTTTTACATATAAATACTTTATAATATTCTACAATTTATAAAAAACTAATGATAATTGTCTGCCTTTAAGTTTATACCCAAAGTTTTATATTCGTTTATTAATATTTGACAACTTTCAAAATGTATTTTCAGATAAAATTTAACCAAGTTATTTAACCTTAGTCATACATTAATGCCTATGTTTTTATTTTAATAAAAAAATATTATAAAATAAAATAAAAGTGATAATGACAAATCAAAAATAAAACTAAAAAATAATTTATCAGAAAAAAACCGAATGACAACTTAATTAAAAGATGACTAGACTCGGTATACGCGTTGTCTTCTATATTAATAATATTAATATTTTTTATTACACGCTTTCAACATTTATTAATGTCTAATTTTAACTAACAATAAAAGACAAATTCATAAATATTTAATAGATTAATATATTAATATCTGAATTATAAAGTTCATCGAATCACATGACCTTGACTGAAATTTGTTGAGAGCAAAGAACTTATCAATAAAATATTTTATTATCATTTAATGTGGGGAAAATGGATATGGAAAAGATTGTTTGGAAAGGCTGCTTGACATTGATTTTAAGTTCTTGATTATTTCGAATTACGTTTAAATTTATTGAGTTGAGGCTGAAATTGCATTTAACTATTATGTTTTGAGGGGATTATCTTATAAGACCCTTATTTAAAGAGTATAGTGAATAATAATAAGTGTTTTAAATTTTATTCAAACGAACTTCTGAAGAACTTTGCTTTTACTATAAGAATAAATAAAAATATCAGTTACATAATATTTCGAACTTCAGCTTCAGATAAAAAATTTCATATAGAATAACTTTCTGCATTAAAACTTACTTGCAGTCCAAATGTTAAAATTTGACCAACTTTGGGATTTTTAATGTTGCCAGACATAAAATTCTTAAATATCTTGAAAAGGACGTAAGTTTTTCTGTGCCTAATTATTTTAGATCTAAAAAGTATATCCTCTTTTCTCCTTATGTGAAAATTAAAAGAAAAGAGTCGAAAATTTAAAATTTTTAGCCATGTGTTATTTATTATTGTTGTAATATGTGTTGTAACTCTTTTCACATGAATGTGGCTTTCCGTTTTATGAAATTTAGCTGCTTTCTTAAACTAAATTGATCCAAAATTTACAAATGAAGTTAGCCTTTTTTCAAATCAATTTGGCCCTTTTTAGCACATTTTCAAAAAATTTTGTAAAAATGTGCCTATATAGCTTCACTCTGTCCGTCCGTCCGTCCCTTTTTACCTACGACTGACTAAAAAATATCAGAAATGGGTAGGTATTGCAATAAAAATAATTTAATGTTAAAACTTTTTTTTGTAGTCCCCCCCATTACGGAGCTACAGCCCCATAAAGTCGAAAAAAGCCCTATATTTAAACAGTTATAATTAGAGTTCTATAAGGTATATTTCCAACCTGAAAACGGTAACAGACAGCTGTTCCTATAAGCTTTACAAATTTTTAAAAACCAATTGTATAGGGTTACCATACGGTACTAAAATTTACCGTTATTCAAAACTAAGTTTTACAAAATTTTTGGTCCCCCATAACTTCTGAACGGCTAAATCTAGAAACTTGAAATTTTGGAAGAAGTTAGATCTTTAGAAATAAGTTAGAGTCCGTTAACAAAATTTTTTTGTCACGCCCCCTCTTTAGGAGCTGTAAGTGGTCGAAAATTGAAATTTTGCTAAAAATTTAGCTTTTAAACACCTGTAACTTGAATACCTGTCAAAATTTTTTTTTATTTGTATACAAAATTGAAAGCTCCAAAACGAAAGTTTCAATAAGTGTCAAAGGTTTTTTTAATTTTTACTTTGTCCGTCCGTCCGTCCGTCCGTATGTTTACAAAAACTTTTACACCGTTTGAAATAGAGTAAAGAAATTTTAACCACAGGTAGATATTACAAAAAAATTAATTTCGTAGAAGAATTTTTTTCTGTAGCCCCACCCGTTACGGAGCTACAGCCCCCCAAAGTTGGAAGAAGTCCTATTTTTAAATTGTTATAACAAGAGTTTTGTTAAGTGTATTTTCAATCTGAAAACGGAAAAAGATAGCTGGTTTTATAGGCTTTACAAAAATATAAGGCTAAAATGTATAGGGTTACCATACGGTACTAAAATTTACCATTAAGCTAAACTCAACTTTTGCAAAATTTTTGGCTCCATATATCTTCTAAACGGTTTAACCTAGGATCTTGATATTTTGGGAGAAATTAGGTCTTCCAAAATTAGTAGGATTCGCTTAACAAAATTTTTTTGTCACGCCCCCTGTTTAGGAGCTATAAGGGCTCGAAAATTGAAATTTAGCTATTTTCAACCACCTGTAACTTTAACACCTGTTCAAATTTTTTTTTTCAAATATGCAAAATTTACAGGTGCAGCATTATATTTCAACATACGTTAAAGGTTTTTCTTAAATTTGAAAGGGTCTCTTTAAATTGAAGAAATTGTTTCTTAGTCTTAACCATTTTTGGTTAGACAATAATATTCTTGGTAAAATTCCAAATTTTGTTGGAGTTCAAAATTGATTTCCTAGAACCGAAAAAAAATGGAAGGCTGAAGACAGGAGGGGGGTGAGCAGATCCATCATAAGTTTGCTAAGCAAAAATTTGGGAACCTTCCCCATTGAAGGGCTACACGGTCTTCAAAATTAAAACTTTTATGTTCTTATAAAACAGTAACTTATTCACCAGTGTAAGTTTTTCCAAAATTAAACGTTAACAATGAAGCTCCAACATTATATTTTGCACTTATTAACCGGTTTCCTTGAGTATATTGGGGTTATATTCTAAGTATTTTACTATTAGTCATATAATTAATTATTAATGAAATAACAAAATTATAATATTATCATAATATATATTTTTATAAAAATAAATGATAAAATACTCGGTAAGAAACCGTATATAATTTTGAAAATGTGCTTTTTAAAAACCCTTGGTTTTTTCCCCTCACTTGTTTTAAATACTTTCCTTTATCTTGGTTTTAAAAAGGTTACAAAAAGTTACAGAAATTAGAAAAAAATTAGAGTTTAGAAAAAAAAAACTTAAGCCCCAGGAAATAGGATCTAAATTTTTGGGGGCTTTATTTTTTTTGCGTGTGGTTAAGGTTTCGATCTTTTTCAATTTTTCTCCCGTATTTGTGCTATAAAATCTGTGAGTACTGTTTTTCCGCAGATCTGCGTTGTTTTTTCCAATATATTGAAACAGCGCATATTAGAAAAGATCAATTTAATTTGAAAATTAAAGACTATTTCTATTTGAAGAAAGACTAAATATATTTAAAAATAGATAAATTTCATGAATAAAAGGATCAATGGTATTCAAGTAAAAATGCAAACTTTTTAACATCGGAGGGTTAACGAATCTAAAGAAAGTTTAAACATAAATTATTGTTGCTTCATAGATAAGAGATATGCATCCGCATTTTTTCCTAGACTTAAATATCCTGAGCTCCTAATTTTTTTAGTTGTTTAATATTTAATTTAACATTTCATTTAATTTCTTTTCAAATTTATGCAAAGGTATTAATAAAATTTTTCTTAAACCAATCTGTGAATCTGTAAGTTTTTTTATTTTACAATTTATATGTATCATCGGATTTTATATAGTATGTAAGATTTTTAGGATTTTAATTTCCTCTGATGCAATTTAACGTTATAACCCTTAATATAATGCACTAATAGCAGAGCAACTAATATTATTTCATGAATAGTATTTCATCTACTTATCTTAGATTGTTAACTACAATGATTTATAAACTTATTAAGTATCTATTGTACTTCAATACTTAATAAGAAAAGTATAATTTTCTCAATAGAAAAATAAAATCACTAGACAAATAAAATTTTCGTATTTTTTTAACTGGAAAACCCACTTAAAATCTGATATTGGAATAAAACCCCTTAAAGTATGCAAACATAATTGAAACTCTGTATTCATGAATTAAATACTTTAAAAATTTTTAAAAAGAATGATATCAGAATAATCAAAGTATAGAAACAATTTAATGCAAAAAATTAAAAAAAAAATAAACTTTTCATTTACCATCGATGGTATAGAATTAACCCTTTTAAAAACTTTTTTATCACTATAAAAAAAAAATTTATGATTTTATTATAATTTTTAACAAGATATTTCACTTTTCTTTAAGAAAATGAAAAAAAACCCATTGAACCATTCTTTTAGTGGAAGATAGCGAATGTTTAGGAAAGGGATACCATGTCAATTAATTAAGTAATTTCAAATTTTTCTGATATTCAAGAAGGCTGAGAGAAAATTAAAAAAAAAACACTTCTTAAGACAAAGTTCTGAATATCCTTTTTTTTATTATAGAAGTTTTTTAAAAATTTTTTAATTTTCTATCTTTCATATTATTAACAAAGAAATGTAAGGTATTATAAATTAGTATTCTAGTTAGTGAAAAGTAAGGTTTGATAACTATGGGAATAATATTTTCATTTTAGAAATCAACTAGTAGCTTAAATTAACTGAATAAACTTTTGAGGTTTTAATATACGGAGCGGAGATTAATGGGAAGATTTGTGCAATCATTTGTTAGGGTGCGTTTATGTTGGCGCTGCGATAAGTGATAAGAGTGTCGATAAGAGCATAGCGTAGACAATTTATATTATTCATTGATAATAAAAGCGATGTTCCAATATAAACACCTCTATTTAAATCATCTATATAGTTTTCTACGCTATGCTCTAATCGACGCTCTTATCACTTATCGCAGCTACAACATAAACGCACTCTTAGAAATTTTACTAGAAATGGAGAATAAAACGAAGAATAATACAGCAATTGGATTTATTGGATCTAACATTTTCAGAATTTGGGGTTAATTTAATCAACCACTGCACTTATCATTAATTAAATAATCATATATTTGAGAAGCGAGATTCGATATATTTGAGCAATATATCAATCCTGATCCTTTTACAATTTAAAGATGAAGCGGATGTAAATAGTACGTTCAAATCCTCACTTATTATCCAAAGCAGTCTGGAGTAATTCTCAAAAATTGTTTTTTGTGGTATCTTATATGTTCTTCAAGATCTATTTTAATATATAAAAAAAATTTAAATTTTTTAAATAGGCACTTTTAAACCCAGGAATAAAATAATTTGCCCTTGGTCAGTATCTTAAAATCTTAAAAAGAAAATCTATATTTGAATGACTTTTTTATTCGGAAAAAATTAACGAAAATATTTAATTGGTGTGAAATTTTCTTATAAAAAACTTTTTCCGAAAAATTCCCTTGGGACATTTAGAAAACAAAAAAAAACAAAAGCAAAATTTACCGCATAGGAAAAATTTTTATCAAAAAACTGTAGAAATCAATGGTTGTTAGAAGTTTCTCATAACAATTCTATAGGTACGAGTATATAAAAATGTATCAATATAATCTAAAAGATTTTTTCTTCCTTAATTATTTTAATTAAAATAAATTTTATTAAATTTTTTTTTTTTTTTTTATCATTTTAAAGTTAAACCAAAGAATTACAATTAAGAAGAGTTTTTCCTAGTTTTATAAAAGTTTTTTTTCATTTATTTTGTACATTAAATTTTTTCATTTTTTTTATAAACCATAATTAAAAAATTAAATGCGTAAACTTTTAATACTTAAATTATAGTTTTCTGACCTTTTTTTTTTAGAATTTTATAAAAAATTAAAATTTGAAACAAATTTTTCAGTTCGGTATTGTATTTTTCATAATTAGATTAAAAGAATAACGGTTTAATGATTTTGGAGTGAAGCCTATTCATAAAAGCAAATCTTGATTATTTAAAATTGATATAACGGTAGATGAAATTACCTATATTATAAGGAATATTTTTAGTCAGCTGTGTGGCACAATCATAACAGCATAAACCTTCCATTCTAAAAGGTCAGGTTGCAATTCCAGTTAAAAGTGGAAAACAAAAGTCTAAAAGTCTAGGGTTCCAATCAAAGTAAAAGTGAAAAATAGTTATGCGATTCAGATGGCTTTCGCTTTAAATTAAAGCTATTAATGGAAAAACAAAAAACAAATCATTTTGTATTTAAAATAAAAAAATTATTTATATTATAATATAAATAAATACAAAATATGAAGCAAATAATTTAATTAAATAATATAACTCACAGATATAGAAATACATTTTAACTTATTTAAATTATTATTATGCAGTTTTAACAAATAGATCTCATGCATTAATAGTATGTGAAATTCGTTAAGATTAGTCCTAATAATAAGAATATAATAAGTGCAATACCTTCTCGCTTGTTTCAAAATGCACCTATGGGGCTGATAGGTTTTTAGTCAGTCTTTACAAATGCTATTCTATTTTAAAGGTCAGACAGAGAATTGAAAAGTAATGTGAAATTAAGATTAGTTATTAATAATTTGGAATGGTATTAAAAACGAATAAATAATATTAACAATCAATTAATTCTTGGGTGAAATTTTCAACAAAAATTAGTAATTTTTTAAACTTTTGATGTAATTACATACAGTTAATTGGGGAACATATCAAATTCTCGCGAATAAAAGTCTCGTGCTTTTATAAATTTCGCGTTTCATAATATCGCGTGTCGGAATATGAGGAAACATAATTAGGAAGGATTTTAGAGTTGGTTTTAAAATCAGGGTTTTAATAATTTGGATTTAAAATATTAAAGTAGGAAATATAATTAGAACTGATTTTAAAGTTGGTTTCAAAATAAGGTTTTCAATATAATTTGTTTAGTGGCGATTTGAAGGCGGCAGCCCCCACTATTTTGAAATGCTTTTTAATGTTTTAATTTCGTAATACGTATGCAAAAATATAATTCGGAGGGAAGAAGTGGCATCCCCCATTATTTTAAAATGTTTTTTTAATGTCTTAATTTTGTAAAATGTATGCAAAACCATAATTAGGAGGGACTTTGTACTAGGTACAAAATCGGGATTATACGCCTTTTAAATAATATGTGTGTATATGTATATACGATATTCTTAAATAGTAGGGATTTTAGGATTAAAATTATAGGCACAATTATAAACTTTTTTTCTATTATAAACTTTTGTTACATTATATTCGTGAGAGTTTGTTCTCTAATTTTGACAAATTGTCTATTACTTTTTCAGCGTTTTTTATTCCTTTGAAATCATCGTTTAATTTAATTAGTTATTTGGTTTAGTTATCACTTAGCCGTTTATTACCCTGCTGTAGCTATAGAATAAGATCTTCAAAACACAAATGTTAATTTTTGTGCAACGTCTATTATATTACAAAAAGAGTTATAATATAAATTTTTGTATAATCTAATTTTATATTACGATATAATTATAAACAACTCTACGATATTTATTAGATATGATCGGACCCTAGTATAAAGCTGAGACCTTCCATTTGACTTCAGAGACTTATCTTCCATTGGTGTCTTAACCGCACAATTGCGTAGTCAGCTAAAAAATAGTGTTATATTTAAGTTATTTAAAAGAACTGGAAATAATATTTAGATTTATTTCTGCAACAGCGAACACAAATGGTTCATAGATTTTTATTGGTATTAAATCTAAAATTAGTTATTTTTGTAAACATCTTTTTCCAAAAAATTCTTCAAGAAATTAAAATAATTAATTTTTTTTAATTAAATCCAATCTAACAATTATTTACTTAATATTTTTAAGAATTATATTGAGTTAACCTAAATTCGAAAGAAAATTTAGAACTTCCATTTTTATAAAGTAATTTATGATTTATTTATTAATTCAAAAATTCATAAATAAATACCATAAAAATAATTAATAAATATTACAAAAAAAATTAAAAATAAAACTTAAGTAAAATTAACTTTTGTGAAAAATTTATTTCAAGTGTTTAGTAAATAAAAAAAAGTATCACTTGAAAAATTCTAAAAGTGAAAAATTTTAGAAAATGATGAAATTAAAATACTCATAAACCACTTCATTAATACTTGATACATAAAGTAAACCAATTTATGAAAAACCGTTTTATTTGTAGGCCTGCTTCCAGTTTTTTTATACTTTTTATCAAACGGTTCTTCATCAAAATTTTATCAACGGTTATTTTTTTGGAAATTTTATATTTTTGAAACTTTTCAGTTTTTTTTTTTTAAACTAACGAATAAAAGTTAGGAAATAAAAAAAAAAAAAAATAAAAATGGCCTTTTGAATAAATTTCATTTCAATTTCAATTTCTATTATTTATTTTTAATTTCTTTAAATTTCATCACAAACAAATAAATTGTTTTATATATAAAATATGTATATACATATATATATATTTTACCTCGATAGACTTTATATTTTGTATCAAATAAAAACTCAACTTGAATAATCAAATAAAATGTATAAAATACACAATTTTTTAGTTCAATTTGAATTCAAACATTGATAGAAAAAAGAATCTAAAGAAAAAACGAGGAAGAATGAAGTAGAGTAAACTGTGTCAACTCTGGGATACCGTATGGCATTATAACATAGACAATTATACTATCGACTTTATAACATTCGGTTACAAATTTATATATCGAACAAAAGCAAATATAAGCCGAAAGGCAGCTCTTCGAATCTCTTCCACTATACCGATTTTACTCAGACATTGGTCATTGTATTAACTACAATTGACAAAATTTCAAAGATCCACCTTTATGAGCCATACAGTAATGTTCATATAAAAGATGAAGTTGTATGACAGCTACTCGAATCCGTGGAACCAAATAGCTGGATTTCAATAGCAATAGCCATAAAATCGAATCTGAAAATTTCAAAGTCATAAATCCTTTTTTTTTCAGTTATTGACGGATGGATGGACGGACTGACATATATACCGTAGAATTGTATTTACCTAACTATTGTGTATAGATGGCGCAGAAAATTTACTTAGCTAAATCGATTTACTTTTTGATTCTGATCTCATCCATACATTTAAGTTTATATCTACCCTCCCTTCTTCTCTGCGTCATAAACGTAATGGCAAATTTGTTATACCTTTTTGACCTATAGTCATACGGGTATAACAACAGTAGAATTTTAAAAATGAATAAAATAGATATCAAAGTGTTTTAATTAAATCTAAAATAGATTTTATTTGTTTGTATTATAAAGGGTGTTTTTTTGGGAATTTTTTTAATAAAATTAAAACTTTCAATCATTTGAATTGGTTGTTGTTTATAATATTGAAAATAAATTGTGAATAGAAGCCAATTCACGAAAATTTTTTAATATAAAATTTTATAAAACTTTTTATCACCGGTTTTTGTTTTGATAGTTTGCAAAACTAAAATTTCGTTAAAATATGATTATCTAGTTTTCATCTTTCTCAATAGCTTTACGATTCGTTTTCGTTAATTCATCATATCTAGATTCATATTCGTGTATTTAATAAAAGCGGAAGTACAATAGTATAGAAGTGTAGAAAATAAAATAGTATTTTAATTTAATTAAAATTCTTATAGATTTTAATTAATAAATGGAATTTATATGTTAGAAATAATATATATATATATATGTTAGAAATAATATATATATATATATGCTAGAAATAATATATATATATATATATTATATTGACACATATTATAATAAAATTAAGCTACAAATGGTAGATACATAATATTTTAAATTTTTTAGATAATATAACTTTTTTTTTAATTACAGGTTCTTTCTAACATTTGGTACAAAGATCAATTTATACTTGAATCTTTTACAATCACTATACCCTATTTCACATTACCACCACCAAGGTTGAATGTCAAAAATATATTATTAAAGCACATTATAGCATACTTTAATTACCTACCGAGAAATAATTAATTATCTGAATTATTAATTATTATAATGATATTGTGGTGAAAAATAAGTTTTAAAAAAAGCCTATAAAATGTAATGATTATTTTATAAAATATTTGTTGTCTAATTGTAATTATTAATTTGATATGCGTTTAGTTATTTAAATAATATATATTTTAGTAGTCTTATCAAAAGTAAGTTTAAATCATTTTAACTTATACTGAGATTCGAGCCCGGGCGGTTTGTTTTATTTAAATATAATTAAATTACATACTTATAGGCTCTGTTAAAAATAATGTTTTAAACAAATTTTTGATAGATAAAAAACGTATATCAATCTTTTTCAGCACAATCTGGGTGGCATACCAGATCTTAACAGTTGGGTGGCACAGTGGTTGCGGTCGACCTTTCATGCGAAAGGCCCGGGCTCGAATCCTAGTAAAAGTGAAACAAAAGTTTTCTGGTTTTCGACTCGTCTCAGCCACCATTCGCTATTGGGTTTAAATTAATGTCATAATCAATAATAAGTAGTTATATCTATCTTCAACAAAAAATACATTAATATAACAATATTAACATATGCAAAATATAAACAAATAATTTAACTGAATAATATAACTCACAGATATAGAATACCATATAACTCAAATACAAAATATTAAGATATAAACAAAAATAAAATTGTATTTATTGAAAATCTAAGACGTTTCTATATGTTATAAGGCCTAGTGCTATCTCATGTTTAAATTGTATGTGAAATTCATTAAGGTCAATTCTAATAACACGAATATAAAATGACCCTCTGTTCCAACATGTACCTATGGTATAGACAGGCTTATTAGCCTAACAGTTGAACAGTTAGCGCTTAAAAAAAAAATCTACTGAAAAATTAGCTAATTATAAATTTCTAAAATTAATTTACTAAATAATTATAGTATAAATACAGTAAAAAAACTAGCAACCGCACCTAATTTCCAAAAAAAAAATGTTCAAAAGGTAAAGTCGAATGGAAAAAAAAAAGAAATAATACTGATTTTCCTATTTTACCAAAAATAATGAATATAAAATCGAGTTATAGCAACTCTATCACTCTACCATTATAATTCCATTCTGTCTGTCTGTCAGCTACTTGTCCGGGTTTTTACAAATCTTTTACAATATTTGTAATGAAGCAAACAAATCCTAACATTTCGCAAAATGAAGAATTTGGTTTAACTGATCATCAACCCAACGTGCATCTACAACGCCTCATAATGCCAAGATTAATTTCAAATCTGAACAAACCAAACAATAGCTGCTTTCAACAACTTTCTATTTTCGAAAAACTCTTATATTAAAAAATTTTAAGCAAACTTACATTATACAAAAAAATAAATAGATTATTAAGTTGAAAAACTTATTTTTGTGGTTCCTTCTGTTTCGGAGCTATTAGATGTCAAAAAATTTAAAATTAGCAATTTTTAAAAACATTACAAATACATTAGAAAATTGTTTAATATTGTAAATATGTGTATTTATTTTGAATTTTTGATTTCTTCGATTTTTTAATCCATAGAAACTTAAAAATATAAATTAAAAATAAATAAATGTTAATGATTAGTTTGCTTGGCCGTTGTAGGTTTACCATTAAAATGGTTACAGTATAACTGTCAATTATTCAAGCAAATGTTATTTGATGAAACGGATTGAGTAAGTTCTTATATGTGTGGGCAGTTCAAAAGAACAAATGATCTGAACCTTAAAACTTAAAGGACGGTCTGAAAGGTTCAAAAACTTTATTTATTATTTAAAACTAATATTATAATGTATACCTAATTATAATTAAATAGTTTATGCCTTTTATTAACCAGCAGCAATGAATGACATTTAGTATATAATCGTTTAATTGGAAAAGTCATTTTTATATTACATATTTTGTTAAGTAAGTTGTTATAAATATATAACTGTTGTTACATGAAATGAAATTGTACAATATACAAAATTTACACTTTATAATTTATCATAAAAAATTATTATTAAAGTATTTTAAGGTCAAAGAACGATTTTTGTTTACTTAAAATCCCAAATGAAAACCCTCCTACCATTTTTTTTTGACAAATTGTTCATAATTTAATTAAATTAATAAAGTTAAATTATTATATTAAATAAATTAAATAATATAAATTAATTAATATAAATAAATAAAAAAAAAATACGTTTTATATTTTATTATCCTATTGCTTTATTACTACTGCTTACATCTAATTACATGTGTGTTATTCAAGTCTCTTTTACGTACTTCTTTTATGAAGGAAGTTCAATGACTAAAGGTCAATGTTACCATTGTTGAATAATATTACAATTTAGGAGGGTAGCGTTTTTAATCAATAATTCTATTACATAATTATTATACCCGTATGACTATATAGTCAAAGGGTATAATAAATTTGCCATAACGTTTGTGACGCAGAGAAGGAGGGGGGTAGGTATAGACTCAAGTGTATGGGTCGGATCAGAATCGCAAAATAAATCGATTTAGCGATGTATTTCCGTCCGTCCGTCCGTCATCACGATAACTCAAAAAATAAAGGAGCTAGGATTATGAAATTTTCACAAATTCGTTTTTATGCAAAAACCGGAATCGCTATTTAAATCCAGTCATTTTTGTCCACGGGCTCGAGTACCTGCCATACAACTTCTAATTTCATATGAGCATTACTCTATACCTATGGGAGCTGCGTGTCTGAAATTTTGCAAAAAATAGTTTAGTGTAATGTCTAAAGTTACTGCAAAATTTGGTTGGTCTACTGCTGAGGGTTCGAGTAGCTGCCATACAACTCCTTCATTTATATGAGGATTACACTACACCAAATGAAGGTAGGTGTCTGAAATTTTACCAAAAATAGTTTAGTGTAATGGCCAAAGTTACTCCAAAATTTGGTTGGTCTACTGCTGAGGGTTCGAGTAGCTGCCATACAACTTCTTCATTTATATGAGGATTACACTACACCAAATGAAGGTGGGTGTCTGAAATTTTGCCAAACGTAAGTAACCGGATGATATAATGTATTTGTTACAGTCACGCGGGTATCCCAGAGTTGACACAGTCTACTCTACTAAACTCTTCCCCGTTTTACATAACCTTACCTAAATTTTGTTGAATTAACCAAAACAATATGACATCACAAAAATATATTTGTATTTAATTAATTAATTAATTTTTGTATAAATCTAGATTATATATTTGGTAGAATTAAATACATTTTAATTTAAAAAATAATTACATAATACAAAGGCAAGTTTGTAAAGTCATTGAAAAGCATTTTAGATTATTATAAATACTTTTAGAACTCTAAAAAGTGATTAATTTCGCATATGACAACACTTTGTCATAATTTAGAAAAATTCTTATTATTAAAAAATTCTAAAATATGTAAAATTAAAATATTTTCAATATTCCATTCCGCAAACCTTTAAGTTTAAAAAATTTGACAGTAGTGTTAAATTTCAGCTATCACAGATGTCATTTTTAAACATTTACCAAAAATCATTATGGTAAGTTAGCTGATGTTGAACAAGAGAACAAATAGTCGAACAAAATCTATTTATTTACAAAGTTTTTGAAAATAATTTTAAAATATACTAAAATTTACATTATATTTATATTTTAATTAACGAATAGTGTAAATTTGAAATAGCAAATGTAGTTAATTTGGGGAATTAAATAAAAGTCACCACAAACTAATCCACAAATACATGTAATAAATTAATTCTGATTAATACTTTGTATTTTAATATTTATTTTCTGTAATTAATAAATAGTAAAACAGTTTTGTGTTTTTTTTTTTAATAAAATATTATTTAATTAAATTATTCATTCGTGTAATGTTTTAAAACAAAAAAAAAATGAATTTAATTAGTTCAGTAATTGGGAGTAAATTTGAATATTTCATTAACAAAAAATATGAATAAATAAAAAAAAAAATTGTAATTTGTAAATTAATACTAATTTTTAATAAGTTTATTAATATAATTACTATTTTTTTTGTATTAATTAATAGTTAATGATAATTAATTTATTGTTTTTACAAGTTTTTTTTTACAAGCATTTAAAATTAATTTACAATAAATATGATTTCACCTTTAAACTTTTTAAATTTAATTTATAAATTGATGATTGGAATTCATTATAATAAATTAATTTTTGTAATTTTTTAATTATTTTATATAAAATGTCTGTATTTAATTATTATGAAATTAAACAATTACTTATTTAGTAGTTAATTGAGTTGAAATTTTGAACTGAGTTGTTACATTAATCGATTTATTTCATAAAAATTACAGTTTGAAGTTTTTAATCAAACTGTTTTAAATCAAGATACTTTTAAAATAGGTACTTGCAATATTATTGGGTCTTTAAAGTATTTAATATCCAAATATATGAAATGGGAAGCATTTAATATATTTCTATTTTTAATATAGATTACAGATAACTTGGGGAAACTTCCGAAGACGGCTTGTGAGCTATCAAAATGACGTCATCACATAATGGTACATTATATTTATAATAATATATGAATTATTAGTGGCGATGCCGCCATCTAGTGGTCGAAAAATGCATTACAAAATTTTCCTAAGATTAATTCAAATGTTATGTTTTTCGAGAATTTCTAACGGTATAATGAAAAATACAGGGTGTTTTTGAAAATTTCATACTTATAGTGGTTTTTTTGAAAGTTTGAATTTTTTTGTTTTTTTAAATTTCCTTTTTAAACTGGAATATCTCAAAAACCGTAGCACCGATTCAGATGAAACAAGATGTATATGAAAGACAGTATCATGCCCTACAATAGTGTAAGATGTTGACCACTAGATAGCGGAATCGCCACTAAAAATTTCGTGATCGGATTATTGCCCACACGAAAAATGCCCACACGAAAATTGCCCACAAAAAATAATTTATGAAACAGAATTGCCGCTTTTTCCAGAATATTTAATATTTTATTTTAAATCACTAATAGATTATTTCCTAGATAGAATATAATTTTTGATTTTTTCTCTATTTATTTTAATTTAATTTTTATATTTAATTCAATTTTCTGTGGGCAATTTTCGTGTGGGCAATAATCATCGAATCAAAAATTTATACATTCGGAAACTTTAAGATTTAAAGTACCGTTATGTGGGGACGTTGTCTGAATAGCTCATAACTCTCTCCAGAAGTATTCCCGATAACTTAAGTTACCTGAAAGCTCTTATAGAAATTCAAAACCTTTTCATACATGATAAATGAAGATCTTGATTCTTCTCTGCCTAAAACTATGTTATGGAGTTGGGTTTTAAAACCCGTAACACAGGCTAATTTTATTTTTTTCATTAGCAATATATCTCCAAATTAAAGCTCAGTTTGGTAAGAGAAATTATTTTTTTTATTGCTTATCCATTTCAAACTTGTTTAGAATCCCGATAACATCACTGATCGAACTGATAAAAAGCGAGTCACCTACTTGCATCAATTTATAATGACACAAAAAAATTATGTGATTGAGTTGATAGTTATCCCTGTAATATTGGTCCATTCCATTCTCGAAAATTTTAATTGGTCATTGTGCTTCAAAGCCATGAACACTTTACTGCAAAAAGGTTAGAGAAACTATTCTACTAAGTGCGAGGTAGTTTATTAAAAATTCCATAAAAGCTGCTAAGGGGAAAATCTTGATTTAATAGAATCAGCAAAGAAGCAATTCTGCAAAAGAGGAAGCTTTTAACAAATCCCGAAGCAATAACTGGAAGTTTTAAAGGGGTATCTATTTTTGAGCTTTGTAAATATTCTGAACGTAAATATTTGAGGTTAGAAGGTTGAAACTAATTCATATATTAATAGTTATCAAAAAATTAAACTTTAGCCAGTCTTCTTTGTTTTGTGATCTTATCTTTAATATTAAGTTAATAATACTAATTGGCATTTAATACATAATATGAACTTTTATTTCATTTAAGTACTACTAATTTATTTTCTTATTTAGATGTGAAAAATATCTATACAAAATGTTAATGTGCATTTTTCTACCTATCTTTCAAGGTGTAATAAAATTATATTACATTGAGTTGTCCGGAATTCATTCCAACTTATGAGTTATGGCAATAATATTCACAATATATAATATTATATAATATAACTCAACTTACCTATGAAACGTATAAATGTAAACTTAAGTTGAGCACCTTAAGGCACTTGTCTGAAAAATGATACATTATCTACTAAAATTTATCCTCTCTATATTTTTGTCATTATTATAATGTTGCCATGTAATAGTCTTGCCTTGTTATGAGAACATAATTATTTCCAACTAGTTATAGTCTGCCATTTCAAAGGATTCTGAAAAATAAAATTAATAAAATTACAAGAAATGGTAATACTAGATTTTAGAAAGTTTTCTTTGAAATAAAATAATGTAAGGGAAATTGATAGATTATTAATAATACTTAATATTTTTAACATTAATATTTCCTTATTTTCTTAAAAAACAAAAGTATCTTAAGATTTGATAAGGACGGCATTTAAGGTAAGTGTAGAATAAAGGTGCTAAATTGAAATTGATTTAAAACATGTGCCTCATAAGATTAAATATTAAAGTATGTGTATCGAAGGGGATGTGTGGAAGAAACCTTGAACACCATTCTATTCCATCCTAATTCTTAAGTATAGAAATAGTGCGACAAAACACCCATGCAACAAAATTTCAAGTTAATATCTTAATTACTTTTTGATGATACGCTTTCAAGTCTTGGCAGGTGGGTGAGGGGTACGTCAATAACCGCTCTAATTCATTTGACACTATAGATACACAAGCGAAATGTATAGAAATACTCTTGTAATACATTTTAAGGTTCTATCTTTATTTAGTCGCAGATAGATATTGTTTGTCCTTTGTTTGCTCTAAAGCTTCCAGAATCCGAACCCATGATCCGATCTCACCCATTTTAAATCTTCGTCATCCTTTTGTCACTAATAACTTTCGTATTAATTTCATCAAGATAGCATTAATATTTTTTGAGTTATCGTGTTTATTGAAGGGCTGACGGGCATTGCGAAATCAACTCAGGAGGGGACGCTGAACCAAAATATACTTATATACTTTTCTATATCTAAGCTACTTTCTTTTGGTGTTATCAAACACCCTACAAAAGTTAATATAGGACGTGTAGGGTATGGGTGTAGGGTATAAAAATTAATAAAAGTCCACGTAATTTAAGTTATTATAGTTGCAGCAATATTTTTAATCTGTTTCTAATTAATTTGTATCCCCTTTCATTTAAACAAATATTCAACAAATTAGTGCTTCTCAAACTTTATTTCATTATTCAATTCTATAACAAATTTTTATTAATCAAAAACAATAAAATGTTTAATTTAATTTCTATTACCATATAAATTTATGGTTTTATTACCATATAAATTTAAAAAACCTTTTAAATAATAATTTAAATAATTTTGAAAAACATTTTATGCATGATTCTGCCCTTTCCCCAGGATAAAAATGGGTATGTATTTGACCTAAAATAAAGTTTGTTTTTTGTTAATTTCATTTTCTAAAAACAAAATCGGTACTTAAAGGTAACTAACTATTCATTAATTAAACAATAATTATGGAACCCCAAAAAAAAAAAACAACACATAGAACAAACAAACAAACATAAATTGTTAATTATGGATATAAAATGACAACAATTTGTTTAAATTTATTTTTTTTTTAAATTTGAATTCCGGAACAGGATTTTTTAGGAGGATTCCAAGGATTCAAAAAAAAAAAACAAATGAAAGAGCAAATAAATAAAACACTAAAAAACAATTATAAAATTACAAAAACAAAAAGTAGACAAATAATAAAAAAAAAAACAATTTTAAATTAAAAAAATATAACAATTTTTATAGAACAATACCTTTTTTCTTTTTAATATAAAACTGTTTTTTTTTTTTTTTTTGTTATTGTATTATGTTAAAAATATTATCCTTCAGGATATAATTAAAAGGATTGTTTTTCATGTCCTTTTATACTTTTTATACCCAATGATACCCAATTTTTTAGTCCCTTTAAAAAAAATTTCTTATTCTAAGAATCTTAATTTTATTTGTTGTTGTTGTTGTTGTTGGAATACATATTATATAAAATATCTATAGATACTTTAGAATAGGCTCAAAGGACATCTAAAGATAAAAAAATAAACTTAAAATGCTGTTATCCATATTTTAAAGGACATAAAAATAAAATTTTTTTTTTTTAGGTACTTTTTATTTGTGTTGTGAAAAAAAAAATCAAAAAAAAACAAAAACAAATACAAATTATTAAAAAAAAAAATTTTCTTTTTAGCACATTTTCAAAAAATTTTGTAAAAATGTGCCTATATAGCTTCACTCTGTCCGTCCGTCTGTCCATCTGTCTGTTTGTCCGTGTGTTTACAAAAACTTTTACATCTTTTGAAATACAGGAAAGAAATTTTAACCCCGGGTAGGTATTGCAAAAAAAATACTTTCGTAGAAGAATTTTTTTCTGCTACAGCCCCCCAAAGTTGGAACAACCCCTATATTCAAATTGTTATAATAAGAGTTCTATTAGGTGTATTTTCAATCTGAAAACGGCAAAAGATAGCTGGTCTTATAAACTTTATAAATTCTTAAAAGACAAATGTTTAGGGTTGCCATACGGTACTAATATTTACCATTATTCAAAACTCAATTTTTGCAAAATTTTTGGCCACAAATATCTTCTAAACGGTTCAAGCTAGATTCTTGTTGAGAGCAGTTAGATCCTATGAAATAAGTAAAAGTCGGTTAACAAAATTTTTTTGTCAAGCTCCATGTTTAGGATCTTTAACGGCTCAAATGTTGAAATTTTGCTATTTTTAAACACCTGTAACTTGAATACCTGTTGAAATTTTTTTTGTGATTTACAAAATTGAAAGCTCTTTAATTATTATTCAACATGTGTCAAAGGTTTTTCTTAAACTTAAAAGCGGCTCTTTAAATTGAAGAAATTGCCTCTTAGTTTTAACCATTTTTGCTTAGATAGTAGAATTCTAAGTAAAATTCCAAATTTTTGGGGAATACACAATTTAATTCCTAGAACCTAATAAAAAAATGGAGGGGGGGCGCGTTTAATGAAGTTAGATCCTTGAGAAATTTGGCAACCATCTCCATTGAAGGGCTATTAGGACTTCAAAATTAAAAACTTACTGTTTAAAAAGTAAGAAATAACTTAGTTACCGGTGTATATATTACTAAAATTAAACTCAGTATGCAATACAATATAATTTTGAAATTGTGCTTTTTTAAAAACCCTTGGTTTTTTTCATCACTTGTTTTTTATTACAAATTGTTACGTTGGGACATTTTGGGAAGAGGTTCGGAACTTTGAAATGCGAGATATTGTGTAAACATAGGTTTTTTATACGTTTTTTATACTAAAATATAAAAAATGAATATTTGAATAGCTTTCAAGAAAATTTTAATTTTGATTGTTTTATATTTGTTAAAAAATGTTAATTTTCAAAATATAAATTTAATTGTTTTATTTGCAGTTAAGTTCGGAAAAAGAAGAGATTGTCTTTTGAGTATCAAATAAAAGGTATTAAAGACAAAGAAAAACATCAAAAATCAATTAAACAATAATTAAAAATAAAATCGCATAATTTTTTTAGTAGACTCATTAATTTAATATTAAAAAAAATTTTTGAGTTTATTTCTTTTAAATATTGTAAAAATCAAGTATTTTTATTATTTTGTAATAGTTAAGTAATAAAATATCTAATAGATTAAATTTATAGCAAGTAGATTGAGAAATGTTGAATATCATAAATTGTATATTGGAAATTTTTGGTGTCAGGGTGTCTCGCAATCACTTGCACAGCTATGCAATCGAAGTGCTTTTAAATTTTGGAATGTGTTAGGGGGACCCTTATACAAAAAACCCTTGAATTTTCCAGAAATATCGAGTTGTGACCATCGGAGTGAGTTCAGATTTGATACATTTATTACTACACTAAACTAATTAAGTTTAGCTTTTATCAATTGATTATTAAGTATCATGGGATTTAGAGATTCTAAGAAGTTTCGAGAAAGTCAAGCTCCAATAACTCATCAAAATCTCAATCGGTTTTATTGAAATTACATATGAATGATTTTTTTCCCAAAAGAAAGGAGGACTTCCCGGATGGGCCAAATCAAACAACGAGTCTGGTTGCTCCCATATAAAATAGCCAAACTTTATAAGACAGCTCGGGTTTTAACAATCGAAATTAGTTCAAATTTGCTGCATGAATGTTAGTGGGTACCTCTAATAAATTCATAAATCATGTGGCTTTGATTATGTGGTTTGGTTTTGAGTATTTTTTGCTTTGAGTTCCATGATACTTGGTTATCACCGCCCGGAAGAATGTACATCTGTGTGAGGCAAGTGAAACCTGCGAATTACATCATAAAGTACATAATTATATTCTCTGAAATGTGTACTGCAACATAGGAATGTTATACTTCTCTTAAACTTTGGGATATTATATCAAAGTCATTGATTCCTAGATTTAAAGTCTTGATTTTCCAAATATATGAGTAAATGAATGAGATGGAACATATTCTGTTCATCGTAATTATCAAATACCCTGTATGATAAATTTTGATATTTAATATTTAGAAATTAAAATTTTATATTTGGTTGTTTGAAATTATAAATTTTATTTCAAATTTGGAATAAGAATTTTATAAAATTTTTGAAATCAAAAATGGATTTTATATTTGTAACAAAAAATTATAATTAAATTTTATTTTAATAAGAAAATTTAATTTATTGTAATCAAAATTCTTTACAATTATATAAAAATTATTTAAAATTTTAATAATAAATTTTACATAAAAAATTAAATATTTTATGGATTACTCGAAATATTTGATTTTTAGCTCTCTAATTAAGAGTTACGTTGTAGTTAATTGAATAATTACTAAAAAATTTTTCGAATCAAAGAACGTTTGGATTATGGAAGTATAAGTTATCAAAATTTCTATAATTCAAGTGAAATATGTGCAAGGTCCGATTGCTTAAGATAGAAAAAATCTTATGTCAGACAGAGGCTTTTTGTGGTTTTAAGTAATGAATGGCATCAAAATTATTCAAGCAAAAAAAAAGTAAAGGCCTAAAGTCCTAAAGCAAAGAAATCTAGTAGGCCTTATTTTGCAATTGTTTCATTACTGATTCAAGAAGAGTTAGAGCCTAAAACTTAATTCAATTTAGTAATATTATGTCATTATAATTTTAGTGTACAATTAGAATTATGTTAAAACCCGTGGCCTTCCTAACTTTCTATTTAGTTCCTACCTACCTGGCTTTTAAGTATTTGCACGCGGTCACTTTATGAATTTTATTATGGTTGCCTACAAAATAAAAGTCTTTCTTATTGGAGAGAAGTCTTACTTAAATATTAATTTTTTTGGAGAGATTTTCTAGTCGGTTACGAAACCTTTTTCCAGAATATTTGCATATATACATTCTTCAAAAAACGATTCTCTCTATTTTACAACCTACTTTGAATCAGTTTTTCCACTACTTAAACATTTTAAGAACATTGAAAACTAAAACAGGAACTCTTGGAATTTAAACAAATGCTATTCTCCAAATTTGACCACAAATTAATGTGTTATTGTTTCATTCATTATAATCGTCATATAGTTTTTTTTTTTTTTTAAACAAAATCTGGGATTCTTGGTTAACATTTAATGAGATTTCTAACCCAATTTTCTTATTATACTCGTATAATAATAAGTTTTTATTTATATTTTGGATTTTACAAGGATATCAACTCAAGGACATTTTTAAAAATAATAATGTGTATACTTGTACATATCGTGAAAATGAGGTTAATAAAATTTTTCAAAAGAAATATTTATTTTTTCAAGAAATTCAACCAAGCATTAAATTTTTTCCCTATTTAAATATACAATAATATGTGAAATTCTACAAAATGTTTATATGTATTGTGTACATATAGTACCAGCATCTAAAATATCCTATGAGAGTATATGTTTTGTATAATTTTACAATGATTTTAGAATATTAATGTTTAAATAAACAAATACAATATATACTAGATATTAGTACGTATTATATAATATGTATATTAAGAAATATATTATGTGAATTGTATTTAATATTATGTAAGTTTAAGTATATATTAAGATACAAAATGAGAGACGTCTACAAATGGAAAGCAAGGGAATAAATGAGTTTCTGAAATTTATCTTTTATTTGCTGCGGCAGGAATTTTAAGTCTAGTACTACATATACCTTCTTTTAGAATTAAATGTTGAAAACCTTGACATTCCTTACTTACTTACTGGATCCTAGAACCCCGGGTGGATCATAGAGCGTTAACAAATCCTTTCCACCTTTCACGATCCTTAGCAATTTCTTTTAGCTGTAACCACGTTTTGCGATGCACTTCCGCCTCTTTCAAAATAGCATTTCTACATGTTTTCCTTCGCGTACTCACTAGTCGTTTGCCTTGTGGATTCCACTCAATGTTGCCTTGCAATGTTTTCTTCTAGTTTCCTCAAGATCCATCGACCGATCCATCGCCATTTTCTCTCTCGGATCTCGACTTCAATCATCTTTTGGTTTGTTTTTTGCCACAGGTGTGTATTGGTAATGATTTGCGGCCAAAGAACTCTTAAGATGCGGCATAGATAACGGTTTATAAACATCTGCAACTTTTTGGTGATATTGGCGGTTAATTTCCATGTTTCACAGCGGTATAGGAGTACTGATTTGACGTTTGTTTCAAATATTTTTAGCTTTGTGCGCAGGGCGATATTATTTGAATGCCATTTGCTTGAGAGAGTTCCAAAAGCATCTCTAGCTATATTTATTCTGCTGTCAACATCAATTTCCGTTACTCCATTTGATGTCACCAACCTTGACATTAGCTTGATTTATCTTCTTTTCATTATTGTTAGTTAACGTTGACTTAATTTATTAGTCATACAACAATATTCGGTTTCAAACGCAAACCAATAATTAATAGCTTTTCAAATATACATAGGATAATACAGAATTCACGGATAATCCCGGTTATATATATATATTTAACCAAATTCGACAAGAACTTTGTAAAAAATATCTCATATAACCGTGTGGCACACAATTTAGATTAAGATCTGAAAAAGAGTCTAAAAAATTTTATTTCATTAATACGTTGTGAAGCACTTGCATCTTGGAATACAACGCTTGGAATACAAAACTTAAAATAACAATACGCCCCTGATTCATATGTTATATAGTTATCCTAATACAGTCATAATAGAAATACATATATTGTTAAATATATACGAGTTAAGAAGAATTTTCTTAAATAAATTAACCACATTTTAATTGCCTATTAAAATCTTACGAAATTTTAATATTTGTTCACTAGAACAAATCTAGATTAAGAGTTTTTGAAATTGAAGAAAATTATGCTATAGAATTATATAATTAATATTAAAATATTTATACATACACACATATTATGAGATCATATATACAATTTAAATTATATTTTGTATATTATGTGAAAGAAATAAAAACAAAAGTCGTTAGTGCAAAAATACTTCAAAATTGAATTAAACTGTTCAATATAATAAGATATTTAAATTTTATTTTATAAGAGTGCTGAAATTATAATAAAATTACACTGAACTTAGACTCTTGTACTTAGAAAATTAAAATAAAGTAAAAAGAATGTTCTGGTCGAATAGATTAAGAAATGCAGACTTATGGGTACTAACAAACGAAGAGCCAATAGTGAAGCATTTCATCACAAGAAAATGGAGCTGGATTAGTTAACTTTCTGCATTCCTCATTTACACTAAGAACAAATTAGGAATGCATAACAAGAAAAGCACTAAATTGGAGTCCTTTACGCTGAACTAGGTCTATAGGTCCACTCAGAGCAACATTTACAAAAATAGTGCTGGAAAAATTCAGTAGACGCAAAATATCCTAGCATGAAACAATAGAATTAAAAGCTATTAATAGAATTGAATTGAGACTTCAAGTTGAAATCCTCTCCTCTCGTGTAATAAAATAAAAAAAAAGGACATTAACACCTAGAGACTTTATTTCTCCGGAAAACGTAAATTAAGTTTACAGTTAATAAGTGGTATGGTAATTTTTACTCCGTACGTAGGTAACTTATAAGAAAACACAATACTCCTTCGAACTAAGTGAAGGAAACTCAAAAACATAAATATTTGCCACTTTATTAACGAAAATTCTTATTCATCTTGTATTCTAAAATACTCAAATAAAACATTTAATTAAAGTTTTAACATCTTTATAATATTTGTATAATATTTTTAATTTAGTTGCAACTTGAATGCATGAAGGCATAATATGTATACATAATAATATTTAATTTAAAATTTTTAGCTAAAATGTAAGGAAACAAAATAACATGGTGATAGTATTTTTGTCTCTTTCAAACATGAAATTAACAAAATAATTAATTTAAATATTTGTAATTTTGTGGTAGGTACTAAAATTAGAAATTTTATATGAAATAGTTATCAATTATGCTTTTGTATATTTACAAACTCATTAACTGTAGAATATACAAAATTTTACAAGTCAAGTTGAAATGTCAGATTTTTATTTTGATATTTGATATTTTTGTCTCTTTCTTTTATTGTTTACATAAAATGGTAATTATATTAAGAGAGCTTTCTCGTATATAAAAAAGTTTCGAAAATAATTTTTACTATATTCCCGAAATTGAATTAAATTGGCCATGTTTTTAATCTCAGTAGAAGTAAAAACTGTTGTAAGTAATTAATAATTTAATTAATTTGTATAAGTCACAGACATAAATGAAATATTTTACATAAAACTTATAAAAAAAATTAAAATTTTTAATACTTGTAAAATAATAGTCTTGTTTCGCTTGCATTTTAAGAATAAAGTACTGTTACACGTTAGTACTGTCACACGTTAGTAATGTCACACCTTAGTACTGTCACACCTTAGTACTGTCACAGTACAAAAGATTTTGCTAGTCTAAAAATTAAAATTAAGTATTGTGAAAATGAGGGTTAGTATTATAAGTTCATATGAGTTACTTTTATGTTACAAACAATGTTGCAGTTAATAAATCTGAATGCAATTTAAATATAAAATAGGTTTTATGACATATAGAACCGTCTTAGATTTCAATGGATACAATTCTATTTGTTGTGTATTCCAATAATTTTAAATTTATATTAAGGATTTCTGTATCTGTGAGTTATATTATTCAATTGAATTATTTGTTTATATTTTGCATTTGTTTATATTGTCATTATAATGCATTTTTTATTAAAGATATATAATTATTAATTATGCCATTAATTTGAACCCAATGACAAACTGTTGTTGAATCGGATTAAAAACCAGATAAAAGTTTTATTCACTTCTACTAGGATTCGAACAAGAGCCTCTCGACTGAAAGGTCGGCATTCTTACAATTGTGTCACCCAGACGTTAACTTTAAAAATGAGCAAATTTTAGCTGAGTCGAGTTAAATACCAGATAAAAGTTTATTTTCACTTTAACTTGAATTTAAACACGAACCTCTTGAATGAAAGTTCGGCACTCCTACAACTGTGTCACCCAGACATTAGCTTTAAAAAGGAATTTAAGAAAATTAAAAAAGTAGTTCAATAAAAGTCGAACGAAATAAAGTTAATTCTACTTTTTTACTAAAAGTGAAATAAAGTAAAGTGATTCATTCAAGTTTTTAGGAAATTTATTACTATACAAATGCCAGGACCGATATTTAGTGTTTTATAAAAATTTTCCTAGACTTTTGGTAACTTTTGTAGAATAAAACATTTCATACCAAATCAGATAGACTATATAGTTGGTATATCAAACAGCTAGATTTAAAGAGATACTTTTTCTCCAGGGCAAAGTTATTTTTTGTACACCTTTTAATTATTTTTAAAAAATAAGTTAATTTAATTCAACCTATCAGTCTGCATTATCATTGTTTATTTGTTTAAATGTTTGATCTTTTGAATTTAATTTTTTGGTTTAGTATCAACTGCCTACATCCGATTATATACAGAAAATTGAATGTAGGCAGTTGATACAAATCCCAAATTCCTTCCATATTTTCAGTTTTCTAACCAAACTGTACATTTGAATCACAAGTCCAACACAAAAGTTGAGTTCAAAAAAGCTCGTGGCTTTGGTGTGTCAAAGTTGCACATTATCCAAAAGAACATGGCACAGTAGCAATTGGTGGGTTTCGACTATCCACTGTCCCTCGTGAAAAAAGACATTAAATTTAATTAGTTCTATAGAAAAATAAATTTCTTTAAAATTTAGACGGTATTTAAAAATCAAATTTTTTTAACTATAAAGCCTTTATAAATTTTAAAAATCAAGCAAGAAAATCGTACATAAACATTGTAATATTGTAATAACTTTATTTTATATTTTAAAATTTATTTTGGAAAAATTCAATTTAACTTATGAAGTCATATTAAATATTGTAATAACGTTTTTGTAATGTACAAATTTAAAAATCCATTGGTTTTTACATCAACAATCTGCTTTTGTATTGGGTCCTTAATCACACCACAAAATAATTCTTTATAATAATGACATGACTGAATAACTTCAGCTCCAACTTTTTTTTATAAAATAAACATTTTTGAACATAGTTTGTTCCGATGAAGAATAACTCCGATAGAAACACAGTAGAATAAATATATATATATCTATATTATATACATATTCATACTTTATACATATATGAATTTGAAAGAGGCCAACAACCTTACGATACCATAAAACCGCAAAATAACTAACCTCCATGTTGTCATAAACTCCATAAAGTTAAAAAAAATTTAATTCATAAATATAAATATATGTATATATAATAAAAATATGTACAAGTGAATGTTCATCTTTAATACTTAGATTTAAAGTCATAAAAGATTTGAAGGTCATAGGACATAAAATATAAAAAAAAAAATAAAAAACAAAAATTTCAGGTAGGTAGGTAACTACTTAAAACTATGTTTAAAAGCTGCTTTCTAAAAGACTATATTATTATTTGTTATATATATATATATATATATATATATATTTATCTATAAATTTATTTGTATGTATCCTTATAATCTTTACATAGTCATGTTAAATATTAAAAAAATCCTTTGTGTTACATTGCTTGGTCTAAACCTCACTAGAGAATAACTTAGTTCAACAATCCACTTGTGTCCTATTTCACATAATAACGGTAAAAATAAATGTTAAATATTCTGAATTTTTTATTTTTTTTTATTTTTATTCTATTTTGCTATATTAAATAAGTATATAAAGATGTATGTAAGTGTATATTATATAGTAAAATAAGCTGTTAAGTTTAATAAAAAAAAAAAAAAAAGAGTGTAACACTTTGTACAATTTTCATATGAAAAACTCCCAATTCAATTCATTTCTAAAATACAGGTGTAAAAGAGACAGAAACAAAGTTTAAAAATTTAAGAATTTTTATTATTTAATGCATAGAATATTCTAGTACCATGTGATGTCCTTAATACTTTTTTACTTTTCATATTGTTTTTTTATTATTGTTGTTTTTTTTTTATTTTTTGTCCTTTTTTAATACATATGCTATATGGTAGAAAAATACGGAAGTAAGATAGGAAATGTAAGTATATAAAATAAAAATAGAGAAATATATATATATATAGAAACTGAAAAGGACATTATTTTATTGTTGGATATTTTTTTTTTTTTGGTGTATACGTGCTCTTTGGTATACCAAAGGTAATAATCCGATGATATTAACAAATAAAATGTGTAAAGAAATGAATGAAAGGAATAATATTTATGTGCTTAGAATTGGTGATGATTGGTGCGTTTATTTATACTATATTAAATAATTTAAAAAAAATTAAATTGGGAAAACAATTGGGAAGAAGAAGACAGGATAAGAGGAGAAGGATTGGTGGTGAAAAGGACTTTAAGAAAAGGTGTTTTAATTTGTATAGTATATCTATTAACAAAATAACTGTAAGAATCATTAAAAAAATATTTTATATTATTTTTATTCAATCTAGTTGATTTGACAATCCATCATTAAATAGAAGCTTCATATATTATTTAAATTCTATATTTATTTTTTTCACTCCATGTGAAGAAGAGCTTCTATTTAGCGTCTTCACCGTGTAAGATTTTGTGCTGCTATTTTTACATTCTCTTATGTGCGGTTAAATTAGTTAAGTTAATTCAGTACTGTGCATCTCTTGATATTATTATGACGTCCGCGTCTTCTAGTTCCTTGGGGATTCTATTCCTAGGCAATGCGACTTATGTTTTTGTGATCTGTTTTCAGCATAAATGACCTATCCAGCTCCATTCTTTCTTTCTTTGTTGCCTCAATATGAATTTTTTTCCTGTAATTCTTCTCTGAAAACAGGGTAGGAGTCTTCGAAACAGACGAAATTGTGTTAAGAAAATTGTAAAAATTTAATAATAGAGGTCGATAGTGTTGTAAGATTTTTTTTTTTTGTTTTTTTGCCGGCACCTCTACGTGCTAACTGTTTACTGTGATAGGCTTAACAGCCTGACTATACATGTGCATGTCGGAACAGGGTAGATACATTCATATATTAGAACTGATCAAATGTACACATACAATTTATACATGAGATAGTACTACGCCTTATAACATGTAGAAATATCTTAGATTTTCAATAAATACAGTTCTATTTTGTTTATATTGTGATAATTTTGTATTTGAGTTATATGGTATTCTATATCAGTGAGTTATATTATTTAATTGAATTATTTGTTTACATTTTGTATTTGTTTATATTGTTATATTTATGTATTTTTTTGTTAAAGATATATAATTATTAATTAAGTCATTAATTTGAACCCAAAGGCGACTGGTAGCTGAGTCGAGTTGAAAACCAGATAAAAGTTTTTTTCACTTCCACTGGGATTCAAACCTGGGGCCTCTTGCATGAAAGGTCGGCACTCTAACCACTGTGTTACCCAGCCATTAAAGGCTCATTAATCGGAATTTAGAGAGATCCATTTCTGGGCAGGTAATAAAAATTTCTTTAAAAAAATGGTCTTGATGACCAAATATCATGTTGGGTATGTAAAATATATAACAGAATAAATAATATTACTTACTGTGCAATAAGAGTATCTAATCTATAATAATTCTCGTAGCCGATGAAGTTAATAGTATTCCAAAATTTAATGGGATTTATAATTGAAAAAATAAAATAATATTATTTTTAATTTTAAATAATACTTACGAAGTCAATATTAATATAGCCGGGTTGCATCATCTCTTATAAAAACATTCAGATATCGTAAAGTATAATACAGGTCTTTTCTGAATTCCATGTGCCCAATTACATCTCGTCAGCTGAAAATAAATAAAAAAAAGTTAAATAATATATTTTTATGAATTATTATGTTTTTGTGAGCAAATAATAAAAAAAAATACACTAGTTTAATAAAATTTAATTAATTATTGAAATTATTAATTTTTAGAATATTAAATTTTAAATAAATTCATCAAAAATTAATTAAATTTCTAAAACGAATTTTATAAATTTTTAAAGCTATATAACAAAGAAGGAAAATAATAAAGCAGACTGTTTCAATTCTGGGATACATAAATATGTTTTAAACATAATTCACAAAATTTGTGAAAATACCTACAACATGTATATTTAAGAGGCTTAGGTTGGAATATATTGTAATATACATTTTACAATTTTATATATGAAGCTATGAAACTATAATTTCCTAACCTATTTAACTAGTCAAATTTTTGAAAAAACCGCTTGCCTTGGTTAATACATATTAAAACCTAGTTTTAAATACGTATAATAAAAAGCTATGACAGCAGTTTAAATCTATTGCATTATAGTAACCAACCATTTGTGTAGCCATTGGATACAAAATTTCTACTTCTAGTCACCTACATTTATTAATAATAATTATAGTAGACAGGTAGGTTAATAAGTCTCCTCAATAAGTAAAAACTTAAAAATAATAAAGATAGAGTAATCAAAACAATTGCATCATATATTAAATGTGGTAGCCCACCTTTAACAAAACTAGATCAAATGAATTGATTTTTAATTTGCTTATGGTTAGTTCCGACAGGCAACTGGCCAGTAGGCGCCCATGTAGCCAAATAGAGAATATCTTCAACACCTTCCAAAGGAGTAGTGAAGAAACAAAAAGTAAAAATATCAGCATTTTCTTTACAGATATTCGACCCTAGTCAGAGCCAGAGTTCTCTCACTCGGTCCAATGTTTATGGATTAACAATCTGTCTTAACACAAGATCAAAGAACGATTTTGTACTTGAATTTTTGTGAAAAGGCGCAATCTAGCGCTAATTCAAGGTTTCAGGCAACATCGGATATTATTTCAACACTGATTCGATATATTTACTTAATTTCATCTTTATTGTCGCCCTTAGAGCATCCCAATCGTAACAGCAAATTAAGTATACCTTAGAGTTTGATTCTTACGGTTATAAAAAGAAATACTTCAATAATAACATGGAATTTGAATGACGATATTATCTAAGTAATATTAATTAATTTTCGAATAAAAAGTATATATATAAATACATATATATATATATTTATATATATATATTTTTCAATTAGACTAAAATCATTGAATTTCCCGGAAAAGTTTGGAAAAAAAAAACCTGCAAAACAAAATTAAAGCAAAATAAGCAATATGTAAAACTTTTTATACTTTATATGGAAATCGAAAAAGTTTGAAGGACAACATGGGTATGGATGGTGTTAATATGAAAAGAAAACTTTTTAAATTAATATAATATATTTTCAGCAAAACAAGATATTCAAGGAATTTTTCTATAGAAAATTAAATTTTAACCAGATTTTTATCAGGAAAACTTTAAACATAATCAAAAAAAAAATTTAATTCAATATTCAATACAATGGCCTTCTATCAATGAAGACAGTCTTTTGAGTTCATACACTGTCAAACAAAGTTAACCTAAACTACTTAAATTATATATTTAATACTATTTAATTAAAATTACTTTAAAAATTTAAAGCAGAAGAAGAATTTAACTGAAAATATAAAATTTGTTTTGTTTTTTTTTTTACGAGGGAATGGAAGCCACCCATTGAAAACTATGTGGTGTTTCTTTGGGTAGTGTATGATTTTAACACTCTAAAACCACACTCTTTTTCAACCAAACTTTAGGAGGGAACCTGTAATACAAATGTACAGTTTGGTTACAGTGATGAGGAAGGATTTAAGATTATGGTTATTATTTCTTTAGAACAGTTAGTCTCTACAAGATATCTATATAAAAATCAATTGTACGACGATGGCTCGTTGACCCAACAGTACGACGATGGCTGATTGGAGTGAGCGTTGAGGTAACACTGGGATCATTTATAAGACGTATATATAAGCTCTATTTTGCACTTTATCGAGATATTCCAGCGTCGTAATGGGATCACCAGCCCAAATATGTCCATTATTCTCCTTTTTCGGCCTAATATAAGTTTTATAGATGTTAAGGAGATCAGAGGATGAGAAGAAAGTTTTGCAGCGATACAAGAAACCCAAACACTTATCAGCGTTCTTAGATACTCCAAAAATATTATTTGACCAAGTCAATTCGTGGCTAAGCTCCCCTATTATTATTATTATTATTATTATTATTATTATTATTATTATTATTATAATTATTATTATTATTATTATTATTATTATTATTATTATTATTATTATTATTATTATTATTATTATTATTATTATTATTATTATTATTATTATTATTATTATTATTATTATTATTATTATTATTATTATTATTATTATTATTATTATTATTATTATTATTATTATTATTATTATTATTATTATTATTATTATTATTATTATTATTATTATTATTATTATTATTATTATTATTATTATTATTATTATTATTATTATTATTATTATTATTATTATTATTATTATTATTATTATTATTATTATTATTATTATTATTATTATTATTATTATTATTATTATTATTATTATTATTATTATTATTATTATTATTATTATTATTATTATTATTATTATTATTATTATTATTATTATTATTATTATTATTATTATTATTATTATTATTATTTTTAATACAATCCCACCCAACTAATCAATCAATTTATTCAATAATGCAAATCAATATTTTAAACATTATATATACGAGTAATTGAAGTTTTCATTTAAATTTAAATTTACGTAAAACCAAAAAATTAAATGAGAAACTTATTTTATTTAAATTGTGTTTTTTATAATAATAATAGTTTATAACTATATTCAAAAAGTACATATAATAACAGGGATAATAAATAAGAGTGACCTTCCTTAGTTTTTTTTCTTTTTTAGATTTTGCAGCAATGAAATGAAGAAAAATGTTTCCTTTAACAAGTCCATTAATATTATTAAAACAGACTTTGTTTTTTTTTTTCATTTTAATTAGAATGTCTTGCACTAAAAGATATATACAGTGAGGGCCATTATATTTAAATCAAGGAAGATTGTAAATTAGACTATGTCAATTCTAGGTTATCCACATGAGCTTAATGAGAACTTAAAAACATTTAGTTTCATTTTATATTAACTTACTCTCATATTAAAAAAAAAGTTGCACAGAAATTACTCCAATCTCATAAACTGACCAAATTTCAGATATCTACCTTTATCCAATATAGAGTTATTTGAATTTAAGAAAGGAGTTATATAGTAGCTTTTCGAACCCTTTGAACAAACTGGTTGTATTGCAAAAAAAAAACGAATTTGTTAAAATTGCCAGTCCAAGCCCCTTTAGTTTTTGAGCTGTCATTTGGACAGTTGGACAACCGGACCTTTACAACCAAATCGCTTTACTTTTTGATTCTGATCCAAATCTAATTGTTTAATTTTTTCTATTCTGATCCATAACTTTTAATTGTACCTTACAATCTACAAACTTCATAGTAAATCTTATAATGTACTTCAAATGAGGAGGTGGCGACCTTCATTATCTGTATTATCTTACAAATAGGTGGTAACCTTCTATTCTGCATCTTCCCCTAAGTGAGTTCTCGATTTTCCCGATTAAAAGGACCAGAAGTGTTGACTTCAAAATGCGTCATGTTCGTAAAGTTGACGGTAATTATAGATCTAGAATCTAGAGTAAAATTTATGAACCCTTTCGTTGTAAGCGAAATAATTCGAGCTGTGAAGACGATTTCCTTGACCGAAGTTCTATCTTTCGTTCGGATTTCATTAATCTGTTGCAATATAAAACCTAGCACAGAACTTCTTATATTATTGACATTATCCTTCAAATCTGTTTCTTAACTTCAAATGTCTTCTATTCAGTGTTTTTTACTTTAAGGTTCTTCATTTGAAATTGTACATTTCTGCAGTATCCTTTTATTTCGGAATAATCAGATTATAAATTTTTATAAAATTTTTAGTCCTACCCTCTTTATTTTTACCACAACTGTACAATTATGTACGTAAATCCAAACACACATGGTTATTCGTTTTAAATAAAAATTTTTAACAGACATAATTCAAATTCAAGGAAGACACAGACATATAACTAATGTGCTAAAATGTGTATATATTCATTAGTGTGACCAAATACAAACTAAAAACCAAATGTTTCAAGGTTTCTCAGCATATTCATTATCCTTTTAAATGTCCTTTTAACGGTATAAAAAAAGTGTATGCGTCGTTATGTCAGATTAAACGACACACAAAAAAAAATAAATCCGAAACCTAACAGATAAAAATAGCGAAATATTATAATTAATATTATAGTCCAGTTATTTTATTTTTATTTTGTAAAAGTCTAGGCAAACTGGAAATGGATAGGAAATGGATAACAAGTATATATACATATATAAATTTAATTATTTTTTTGGTTTTCTATAGAACTGAAATGGTGTATATGCAGAAACATAACTTTGGAATATTATGCAAAAAAAATAAGATTTTTTTACATTTATATACTTAATAAAATAATCAGATCCAGCATTAATTTCCTTATAGAAATTAGTTCTGAGATTTATTAAGTCGTAAATCGAAAAGTCCCGAAATCAAAGTCACTCATCGAACCCATCATTCTCTAAGACTTTTAGCTTAGTTTTTGAGTAATATATATTCTCTGTTTTATAGATATCTTGTAGGTAATGACAGTTGCTCTATTGAACTAAAGTCAATTATGCCTCCTCTTAAACAATTCCAACGTAACACCAGAAGAGCAGCAAGTGCTCATTTCTACACCTTGGAAATTCCAAGATGGTTTAAAACTGGTTATGGAAACTCTTTTGTCGTGAGAACTGCTAAGATGTGGAACATGCTTCCATCTAATGTGTTCCCCTCTTCTAATAATTTCCAATACTACAACTTGCATAAATTCAAAACGAATCTTTTTAGATTCATTTCCAACCTACCTCCTAATTCCCCTCTAATATCCTATTTTCCTTCCCTTTCTAACTAAACCTACATATTATGTATACAGGAATCCATTCCTAGCATTTAGTTTGCGTGTAAAAAAAAAAAAAAAAAAAATAAGTCCCTAGGAAAATTTTTACTCTAGTAGTTTTGTCTAATTGTCATTATTTTCAATAAAAAAAGAATTAGAAGTATTTTGAATAATCCTATTTTTAAACGAAAACACTGGCTACACGCATAAAAGATATACCTACTTTTACCCAAATTATAAATTTTACATTTCTATAGCATTTCTATTAAAAAGTTTTCTCTGAAGTGAGTCATAAAACCATAATGGCTTTATGACTCACTCCAGGCTGTCTTAAAGCCATATTAAAAAATTATGTGATTATGGCTTTAAGACACACTCGAGTGAGTTATGAAGCCATAATGACATCATTACGGCATTATGACATATGGCTTTATATCACGATACCTATATAATCACAAACTGGACTATTTATATTTGTAGCATTATAAAAAAGTAATTATTATCTTCAAAACAACTTCTTTTTTTTTTTAGAATCGCTATGATAATTTTATTTCATTTTGTTCATTTTGTTGCACAACAGTTCTCTTCTTCTTCATTTTGTCCTGTGTGTGATAAAACAGAATATTATGTACAATTTAATTTAACTTTTATATACACATTCTACGATTATGTATGTTTCATACTTGTTTTTTTCATTTCCAAAAAATTAGATTTTTTGTACTCCTAGTATGTATATGTAATTATGCTATCATGCCGTGAAATGGAAACTAATGGTGGAATTCCCTAATTGTTCTAGTAGTAAATTTTTAAAGACAGCAAGATTGAAAATAAAGTTTTTATCTTTTAATTTTAATTTTTTCAAAAAATTTTATAAAATTGGATGTTAAAATTAATTTCACTTAACAGCTTACCATAACTGCAAAAGTTTTACAAACAAGTTAAGAAGGGGTCAGGATTCCTAAAATCTATTATTGCATTACAATAATTCAAACTAAAAGACTATTGATAGGTTTGACAGCTGAATATACGAGTACCGTTTGTATACCTTTTGTACGCACATATACTTTAAACCACTTAAAACCGAACTCTACTTAAAACTCTTCAACACCTTTTTCCTTCAATTGATTACTCTACTTTTTTAGATCAAGTACCAAAATTATTTCAATTACATCTATAAAATATGAAACACTTTTGCATAGTTTTAGGCTAAAAGGATTTTATTTTTCAAAACGATTTTTAAAAAGCAAACCAATATGATACAAATATAATGATAACTATACAGTTATTAAATATTCAAAATAATACTGTTCGACCCACCAATAGTTTTACACCCCCATTTGGTACAAAATTTAAAACAACGCACAAAAATTTTTTTAAAAAATATTTCAAACTGATTTAGTACTTCAAAATAAGATCAACGAAATAAAAATTTAAATATTAGTGATGACATCATAATTATGAAAAATTTATGCATCCAAAAAAAAATTATAGTTTTTAGTTTTATTTAGTGAATGAAGAAGAAAATGAAAAACTAATGAATTTTCAAGGAATATTTTATAATAACTACATGAAAGGATTCAAAACTGATCTCATATTATATACATAAACTCTTAAATCCTTGACATAATTTTTAAAAACTTTGAAATAAAATAAGGTGAGTATATTGACAAAAATAGAGAATAATTCGTTATTCATTATAGGAATAAATTTTGAATTTAAAATAATATGAAATAAAACTTTGTATGAAGAAAATTTTATAATAAGAAATTAAAGCGGTTATCTTTTTCCTCGGCTGCTTATTTTTAGGCAAGGTCCTTTTCAATATATTTAAAGTTTAACATTGAAACTTATATAAAATTTATATTATAATAAATATACTAATGTTACTTATAATTTTATGTTATTTAGACATATTATAAAGGTTTTCCTGTATGTTATTTAAATAAAATTTAATTTCGTCCTAAAAATATGCAAAATTAACTAATTCCTAATATTATTATGTTCATATCCTTTCCTTTGTCCATTTGTTAAGTTAAAATTAGATTAATAAAAAAAAAATTCTCATCAATAGAAGGAACTCTGGTCTTAAAATATTTTATAAGTAATTATTTTAAACTTAAAAGTGTTCAAATATATTTTCAGACTGGGCTGTTTATTTCCACTTTAAACTTATTTATAAAAACTTTACAATAATCATAAGTTTTGTTCAAAATGTCTGTGGATTCAATTTGTTGATGCCTTAGATAATTAATACCTCCACAAAAAAGACTGTTTTTTAAGAGGGCTTTGATGAGCGTACAGAAGAATCATATGTTTTTGAAACTTTCTTAAATAAATTTACCCAAGCTCATATAAATAGATGAATATAAAATAATAATAACAAAAAAGAAACAGGTGAATCAATCGATACAAATTTATATTAAAATATTCAAAATATGTTAAAAAAATTTTTAAAATTCTAGAAAACAACAATGGTAAATAAAGGGACATATATTCTATTTTAAATGGCACATTATTATAATTTACAAAACATAGATACAAATAAAACAAATAAAATTTATTTTACAAAAATGTTATAAAACTTTCACTATTACAATAAAGAACTATGAAGCTATTATATGTCTATAGGCAAAAGTTTAACATAGTGCGTTCTATTGAACTAAATTCAATTCAATAATGTTTCTATTAAAATAATTTCAATGCAACTTTGTATGCCATTTCAATATAGCAAAAATCTAAATCAGTTCTTTAAAATATATAAATAAAATATGCATTAAGAACACAGGAATTGCATCAAAACTAATGGAACCTCCTGCACTAAGAACCAAACAAATTCTGTAAAAATGTTGCCTATAAAGCTAAAATAATTAAAACGTGGAAGATTATAGTTGCTCTTGTCAACTTTTAGATACCCGTGCATACCCACTAACCGTTATTTATTTCCCTTATGCTATTATAAATATTACAAAAAAAAATATACCAAAGTATTAACTTATTATTATAAGTTTTGCTTAAAAAAAAAATAAAAACAACAAAAAAACGAGGAAGAGTGTAGTAGAGTAGACTGTGTCAACTCTGGGATACCCGTATGACCGTAACATATACATTATATTATCCGCCCAACTAACATTTATATTCTAATTAGTTTTCGCAACTAAATTTTAGCTTTTACAACGTCATCCTAATGGACTAGAATAGCTACTTTGCAACTAATGCTAATTTACAAGTTTTCGAGTCATGAAAACGTAAGCGCAGCTAAAAATAAATTTAAATAGCTTTTGCAACTAATATGCTTTTTTACTAGCAAAGAAGTAATATACGCAATAGCGATTTACTGTAAAATGACAGCTAAATAGCTGTTAAAGTAATTTTGATTACCATAATGCTATTTGGCTTTTATTATTTTTTCAATAACAGCAAAATAGCTTTTTGGAAAACTTGTTTGTTACTCTAGCAAACTGGCAATAAGTAAAGTATTTTTACTTTAATTACCATATTGCATAATTTTGGCATTAGCTACAAAAAAGCAATATAGTCGAAATGACAGCTAAATAGCTGTTAAAGTAATTTTTATTTCCATAATGCTATTTGGCTTTTATTATTTTTTTCAATAACAGCAAAATAGCTTTTTGGAAAACTTGTTTGTTACTCTAGCAAACTGGCAATAAGTAAAGTATTTTTACTTTAATTACCATATTGTATAATTTTGGCATTAGCTACAAAAAAGCAATATAGTCGAAATGACAGCTAAATAGCTGTTAAAGTAATTTTTATTTCCATAATGCTATTTGGCTTTTATTATTTTTTCAATAACAGCAAAATAGCTTTTTGGAAAACTTGTTTGTTACTCTAGCAAACTGGCAATAAGTAAAGTATTTTTACTTTAATTACCATATTGTATAATTTTGGCATTAGCTACAAAAATGGCAATATAGTCGAAATGACAGCTAAATAGCTGTTAAAGTAATTTTTATTTCCATAATGCTATTTGGCTTTTATTTTTTTGTTCAATAACAGCAAAATAGCTTTTTGGAAAACTTGTTTGTTACTCTAGCAAACTGGCAATAAGTAAAGTATTTTTACTTTAATTACCATATTGTATAATTTTGGCATTAGCTACAAAAATGGCAATATAGTCGAAATGACAGCTAAATAGCTGTTAAAGTAATTTTTATTTCCATAATGCTATTTGGCTTTTATTATTTTTTCAATAACAGCAAAATAGCTTTTTGGAAAACTTATTTGTTACTCTAGTAAACTGGCAATAAGTAAAGCTATTTGGCTTTTATTATTTTTTCAATAACAGCAAAATAGCTTTTTGGAAAACTTATTTGTTACTCTAGTAAACTGGCAATAAGTAATGCTATTTGATTTAATGCTTTACAAAGCTAAATAGATATGAATGGAAAGCTGTCCTTTATACTTTAAAGCCATTATAATGTCACCACGTGCATGCATAACTATTTAGCTTTGTACAAAGCTAAATAGATATGCATGGAAAGCTATTTTGCTTTGTACAAAGCTAATTTTCTGTAAAATGTAATTGGTTGCTGCCACAGCTATTTTATTATCAACAAAGAATGTCAATTATTAATAAGATGTGCCACTGTCATTCACAAATATTAATGTATTTTGTACACCAAACAAAACTTCATTAGTAAAATTAGGTAAATTATATGTATGTAAATATATGTATGCAAAACCTTTCTGTTATTAAAATTTCTGCAAGAGAGAAACAGAACGATATTTTTGCAATGCTCTTTCAAAACCACTATTTTTTTTTTGTATTGGTATAATATAAAGTATAAAGTATAAAGATATTTGAAAATGAATTGCAAAGTATTCCTTAATTTTTTTTATTCATTTAGGTACAAAGTGGCAAAAAGTAATAAAAAGTGTTTAAAATTGTTAATAATTTTTTTTAATTTTATTAAATTATATAATTAGATTTAGAATTCATAACCTAAAAAAAGTTTTAATAAAAATGTGAAGAATTATTGATAAAAGAAGTATTTTTAAAGACATAAAAAAACATAATATAAAATCTAATTTTAATTTCTTATACCTTATATACCTATTTTACATTTTTAAATTATTTGTTTAAGTAATGTTTTTAAGATTTTAAATTAAGTATTCTAAAATAAAAAATATTTTAATATTAAAACGACAATTTAATTTAACCCTCGGTTACTGTCCTCTATTTACGTTACGTAGTTACTATCCAGGGGTGGAAAACACCCCATACATTCAAATGCGTATTTGAACTGCTATAACATAAAAATCTTAAGGCATTTTTTTTCAGATAAAATCAGAAAAAATTCTACAAATTTAGATATATAAACTTCATTTTATTAAAAACTAAATAAATAAATATATAATTAAAACAAAAAATACTCCATTTAATAAGAAAATAAAAAAAATTAAAATTAAATACTTTTTAAATTATCACAAAATCTATAATTTTTATGCCACGTTCTTGCAATTGGTTGTTTTTGAAAGCAGAAATATAACAAATAAAAGTTTATTAACAAAATTTTTTTCAACAGGAACAATTTTTTAGAGAAAAATTTTATTAAATTAATGTATATCTCACCAGTTTTCAGTATTAAAAAAAAAAATTTCAAAAACAAATTTGTGATATTGCCTCCAAATTGTAGCAATTCACACGAATTAATTTTGTACGCTTTTGTAGCTATGGCAATTCAAATATTAATTATTTTTATATAATATTATTATTAATATATTTGTCTAGAATGAGGTGTAACAAACGCATTCAATTAAATGTGTTTTGTTGGATGTGTTCAATTATAAAAAAATAAAATATTAACGTTTTGTTGGATGTGTTTTATTTTAGAAAATAAAATATCATAAATTATCATAAGCAGGCCAAAAAATATTTTATTTATTTTTAATAAAAAAAAAAAATTTTTTTTTGAAATAAAATTTACTTATTAGCTTATGAAAAATTTCATTTCAGTTTTAAAAATCACAGAAGATTTTCTGGAAATTTTAAATATATAGTAAGACATTTTGTTAATAAAAACTAAGAAGACTATGCTTCACAGGAAGATTTGTGTAGTAAGTCTTAATAATTTTCAGTAAAAATCTGAAATAAGGGCGAAAGCCCAATGTATGCTTTGATGCATTGCTTGGTTTGCTTAAGCAAATAAACCAAGGAATGTATTAAAGTAATTTCAAAGTTTCGCCTCATCTCGCTCTCAACTCTACCTCATCTATCTCTCATCCCTTCCTTCATAACTTTTTAATTATTTATCTATTTAAAAGTTAAAATGGAAAAAAATTATGTAACAACTGACGGTTGGGAAAGTGGGTTCAGGTATACAATACCTCTGAGTTCAATGCACCATAAAAACCAGACAAAATAGATTTTAAACTTAGTTAGGGTTAGGTATATTAAAAAAATTTCAAATAAAATTTATAATTTGCATTTGATAATGCAAAACTCAATTCAAAAATCAACATTTATTTAATACAATTTCACGTACATATAAATAGATACATTATTTAGCATGTTGAATAGGTACATTATAGAACGGTTAGCCTTCAAACAAGTATTTTGATTTGAATCTAAACAAAGGAAACAATATAGAATGTATAACAACATTTTTTAAAAATGTATATACAAAACATTAATAGTTGGAGAAATAAATCATTATTGAAACAAAATAAATCTATTTCACATCTCTTATTAACACAAATTTATCGAACTTAATTTTAAAAAGTACGTAATTGAATAAAAAAAAAAATATTAATTGAAATTAAAAAAACATTTCACCAAGAAGGGATTTGAACTAACAGCCCCAAAATTTTATCCAATTCAAAACATAAAAAAGGTAGACTAAATAAATTATTTATCTTCAAATTTTTAAGATACAACAACATATAAGTTTTTGTCTTTTTTGTACATAACTAGAATTGAAGCATAGTCTGTATTACGTAGAATGCAACGGTTACCATTTTATTTAAGAAAATGGTATTGATATATAATATATGTATATGTAATATATGTAATTAAATTAGAAATAGTTCTAAATTAGAAAAAGTTCTTCTTTCAACTGACCTTCCGTCATTCTGTGACGGGCCAACAGCTAGTAATAATATAATATTATAAAAATAAAAAAAAAAAAAGTTCCCAATTATAACTCAAATATCTACCATAATACAAAATTTCGTTATTATGAATAAATTTTGTGTCAAGATTATTGTCGGGGGTGTAATATACCCCATTTTGTAAAAAAATTTTGTGTCAAGATTACTGTCGGGGGTGTAATCTACCCCATTTTGTAAAAAAATTTTGTGTCAAGATTACTGTCTGGGGTGTAATCCACCCAGACCCATTTAGAATTGCATTTTTCGAGGTCTTTTTTTATCAAAGCCCACATTTAATTTACACAAAATTAAAAAAAAATATCCAAAACGAGATTACATATTGGTTTGAGATCAACTACTTCAATTTTTCGTATGTATTTTGTCTTGTAAACTTGATTGGGGTGGATTACACCCCATGGACAGTAACCGAGGGTTAAATTTGTTTTATCTCGCTACTTTCGACACAATTTGCTCCATAGTGAGATTTCAAGTTTTTTGTTTTCATTTCATATAATAAAATCTTATTTCTATACCTAACCTACATATGTATTTCAATTTCGTTGTGTTTTTTTTTTCTTTTTTAAATATTGCAAACCCAAAAATTGCTCACGTGTTGGAGTGGCTCATCTTATTACAACAGATAATTTTTGATTACCAATTTTTTTTTTATACTCTTTTATTATATATGTATGTATATATATGATATTATGACCACGAGTATATTAAAATTGCTCCCCCGTTTGTAACGCATTGATCTAGATGAGCTAGATATAATGTCAAAAATACGTATCGGATCAGCTTCGAAAAGTATTTTAATCTAGCTATGTGTGTGTGTATTTTCTGTCTCTATACTGTGGTTAAGATTCAACCAAAATTTCGGATAGCTCTCGAACAACTAACATTTATAACTTAAATAAAAATTTAAATTTTTGCAGTACAACTTGTATACAACATGCAGTTATATGAATTTTTTGTTTGTTTATTTTTGCTTTTGTTATTGCTGTGTTTGTTTTGTAGATATCTATCAATTTACGATTTCATATGATTCAAATGATGCGTAGTTTAAAAAATTTAAGATAAGCTAAAATTAACACAAATATTTTTTTTAAGTAAATAAATGGCTTGATAAATAATTTATATGTATTTATATAACATGTTTATTTGAAATTCTTTGTATGTGCAGTTTGTATTTTAGATTGATACATAATAATCATTATGAATATGATGATTATTATGTATCTTGATAATCTTAATATATAAATATGATGTTTATTTTTTCAAGGTTTAAATTAAAGAGATAATATCAAAGACTATAAAATATAATTATACACTAAGCACTTTTGTAAAGTTTCAAAATGTTAAGGCTTCATTTTCGGCGAGCTGCCATACAAAGTTGTCAATTCGATATCTGGGAATCTTTTAAAGCTACGAAGTTAAAATTAAAATTGGGCTTGTAGGCCAAATATTTTTCTATGTTTTTTTTCTTTTGTTTTGTTTTTGTGGTTTTTTTTTAACAAAAATTATGGGGTGAGTGCTGATGACATACATTTTGCTTTACAAAATAGTTTTGATTAATTATGATACATCTTTTTCAATTTTTTCTTAATTTAATGTTTTACAACATAATATTTTACAACATAAATGCATGGATATCTAAAAGTTGACAAGGGCAACTACAGTCTTCCTCATTTTTTTTTTATTTTATGTACAGCATAATAGCTGTGATTGCAAACAATTCAGCAAATATACTTAATATGAATCCCTGATAGTTATATAACTTTTTAAAAAAGAATATTTGCTGCCTACAAATCTAAATTGCTTTAAATTCTAATTAATATATTCTTGTGACCTTTTGATTTTATATTCGCTATCAGAATATTTATTTTGCAAAACTAATTTTTTAGCTATCATGAAAGATATATAGCTTTTTAATAAAGGCAAAAATAAACATGGTAGAAAAAAAACATGGCAGAAAAAATTACCAAAATTATTTAAGTTTTATAAATTATAAAAGAATGATTATTGCCCTTAAAACCACTACTAAATTATTATTATCAATTGTTACAACTTTAACGTTTGATTTAATAAAATTTTTAAAATTTATTTTCGAGAAAATAATTTTTTCTTAAAAATAATTTTTTTAATTTTTTATTAAATACTCAATATTTTAATGGCGCATTTTTTATTTCGAAGTATTTTTGAAAATTAATCGATAAAATATTAATCGCAAGTGAATTTAGTCTTTCTTATCTTCTGGAAAATCATATTTGTTCATATAAAAATTATAATTTATACTATTAGACTATAGATATAAATTACATAATTACAAAGTTTGTATTTATAAGAACTTTGTAATTTTTAAAATATTTATTTATATTCAAACAATTTAATTTTATTTACAATTTGTGATATTATAACAGCAAAATAATTTTGGAAGTTATTTTGGCTATCAGAATAGCAAATTTGTTAGGCGAATGATCTTGCAGTAATAGCAGCTTTTAAGCATATATTTCTATTAAGCTGTCATGTAAGTGACATAGAAGATCAAACATGTTTGCATTTGCCATAACTTTTACACATCCGTTGCTATTTGGCTATCATGACAGGTATTTCTATTTTATAGCTACTTTGCAGTTTCAGTATCATAATAGTCACACAGCTAATTTGCTTTGTTACGTTGTCAAAACGTTGTGAAAGCCAAAATATGATCACCACTTTGATCACCGCAACATCATGAACACGTCATAAGAACATTTTCATAATTTTTGGCTCTAGTAAAAATAGCTAAATAGCTGCGAGTTTTTGCTGTGGCAACGTTTTGGTGACTTAGAATTGCTAGTTGGGCGGTTAATTGCTTTTGGCAAAATTTCAAACATTCAGCTTTATTAGGTGTAGAGTAATCCTCATATAAAAGAAGGAGTTGTATGGCAGCTACTCGAACCCTCAGCAGTAGACCAACTAAATTTTGCAGTAACTTTAGCCATTACACTAAACTATTTTTTGCAAAATTTCAGGTACCCAGCTTCATCAGGTGTAGTGTAAAGCTCATATAAAAGAAGGAGTTGTATGGCAGCTACTCGAACCCTCTGCAGTAGACCAACCAAATTTTGCAGTAATTTTGGTCATTATACTAACCTACTTTTGGCAAAATTTCAGACACGCAGCTTCCATAGATATAGAGTAATGCTCATATAAAATTAGAAGTTGTATGGCAGGTACTCGAACCCGTGGACCAAAATGGCTGAATTTAAAACTCGATTCTGTTTTTTGCATAAAAACGAATTTGTGAAAATTTCATAATCCTAGCTCCTTTACTTTTTGAGTTATCGTGATGACGGACGGACGGACGGACGGACATACATAACTACATCGATTTATTTGTCGATTTTGATTCGATCCATACACTTGAGTCTATATCTACCCCCCCTCCTTCTCTGCGTCACAAACGTAATGGCAAATTTATTATACCCTTGGACTATATAGTCATACGGGTATAAAAATTAAATTTTTAATTCATTATAAGTACCATAATTAAAAAAAAAAAACCATAAAAGTTAGTCCGGGTGATGTTTAACTTTGCCAACTAACTTTGCCAACTAACCTCGTAGCTTCATTAGATTCACCATTATCGAATTGACACCTTGGCATGGCAGCTGCCCCCGAAAATGGGGCCGTAACATTATGAAATTCCATATAAGTGCTCGATTCATTATATAACTAATCGTGTATAATTTTCATCCTCGTAGTATAATTAGTTTTAAAGAAATTCATATTGGTGCAAAGAAGTTGTATGGCAGCCCCCCGAAAATGAAGTCGTAACATTTTGAAACTTCATATAAGTGCTTGATTCATTATAAAACTAACCGCGTGTAATTTTCGTCTTCGTGGTATAATTACTTTTGAAGAAATTCATATTGGTTTAAATAAGTTGTGTGGTTAACCTTGGGCTTAACCAAAACGAATCGGGAACCTCAAAAATGTCCAAAAAATGTTTTGTGTGAATTTCAAAACTCTAGCTCTAATTTTTCAATTCTATCTCTTTTAATTTAATTTTTAATTCACGAATATATTAAACTTAAGCAAAATAAGCATCATATTCATATAATGATCACCATGATAGATAATAATCATAATGATTAAATCTATCAATATCAATAAGCCATTTACTTAAAAAAACTCTTTGTGTTCTTTTTTGCTTATCTTAAATAAACTATGCATCATTTAAATCATATGAAATTCTAACTTGAAATCGTTATCTACAAAAAAAACAAAAAAAAAAATAAATTCATATAATTTCATGTTAAATACAAGATGCATAGCAAAATTTAAAATTTTTATATGAAAATATTGGAATTAAAAAAATTAGTTGTTCGAGAGCTACCCGAAGTTTTGGTCCGATCTTAACCAAAAAAAATAGGGAACCTAGAAATTGATTGAAAAATATTTTGTGAAAATTTCAAAACTGTAGCTCTTTTAGTTTTTGAGTTATCGTGCTGACACACAGACGGACGGACGGAGAGATGGACAGACACACGTAGCTAGATCGACTCATTTTTCGATTCTGAGCCGATACGTACCCTTGACACTATATCTAGCTCGTCTAGATCGATGCGTTACAAACGGAGGAGCAAATCTAATATACCGGATGTCATATATGTATGCACGCGTATAAAAATCTCTAAAAAAAGGGCATTTTTTCAATTATTTAGGACTTCAATAAAAATTGAATTTTGAGAACTTTGTGCATATAAAAATATGGGAATTTGGTTTTAGAGATTTTTCCATGCTGATTTTTTTCGCAATTCATCCAGATAGTGGAATTAACTTTGATTTTATAAAATTTGTATAGGATAATAATAGAATTTGTCTTAAATTAATTGGGTACTTAATGAAACTTTACTCTATAACTTGTATGCATATATTTTTTTTTTTTTTTTTGCGAGGGCATGGAACTCTCTAAAGCCACTCATTGAAACTGTTCGGTATTTCGTTGGTAGTATGCGGCTTTATCGCACCAAAACCACACTCTTTTTGAACCCAAACTTTAGGAAAGAACCTGTGATACAAATGTACAGTTTGGTTACATGGATGGGATATGAAAGAATTTTAGGATTGTGGGAGGTTATTTGGGAATTTAGGATTATGGGGGATGAGGAAAATTTGGAGGGATATTTAGGAGAAAGATATTAATATTCTTCTTAAATTTAATTTAGTCGTACACATACAAATTACAAACTTTAGAAAATACATATAAGCCTTGTTTCACCATCTTATCATTTCGACGCAGTAGAGATGATCATCTGTTGCACTCCTTGTTTTACGTTGGAAAACTTTAAGTGGAGGTATTAATTGATTTATTTCCTTAGAACGGGTGTTCGTCCCTACTTGGTATCTATCAAACAGGGTAAGAGATTGTGCGCCGATGAATAAGTGGAGTGAGCGTTGAAGTAACACTGGGATCATTTATAAGACGAATAGCTCTATTTTGCTCTTTATCGAGATATCTCAGCGCCGATTTGGATGCACCCGCCCTAAAAAAATATATATAATATATTCATATTTATAATATATATTCTCGATAAATAATTAAACTTTATTCAAAACTTATTGAATATTTATATTGTTGTATATATATACATATGTGTACATAAATCATATGAACATATAATATTTACAAATCTTAAAAAAACGGATACCGAACTTTCACTCTTCATTGAGTTTTTCTGTATGTAAAATATGTAATCGATTTTACTCAATATTAAGCTGAAATATACATAATATATATATATATATTTTTAAATATTCTAATCTTTTTTTTTGGTTTTTTACCTTAGGATTTTGTAAAATAAATTTAATATTTTTTTTTATTTAATAAAGAGAGCCAATCAATCGTAAATTCATTTCCGATATTATGTATATATTTTATTTCGATTTTCGATTAATTTTGTTTTTTTTTGTTTTTTTATTTTCGAACATATACCTATACCTACATTTATACATATTCATTTTTTATTTATTTTTTACATTTATTTATTATAATCTTTTAAAATTTAATTATAGAAAATATTTCTCGCATGAATAATAGAGCACTAATGGATGAAAGGACTTCTTCATATGAAGTTCTATAAAAAGACTTAATGTGAAATGACCCTTTAACTTAAGTTGGAATAAAAGTGAAATATTAACTTAGTTATATTGGATACAAAATTTAATCAATAATAACCGTTCTTTTATTTATTTTAAAACATATTGAAAACAAATTGAAATAATTCCTAAAAAGTTTGTTGAAATTTCATATTTGAAATAATATTTTTAATGAAAATCTCCGGGTGCAATATTTTGAATGCCTATACCTGTAATAACTAGAAGACTAATATCAGATCCTATACGTACTAATTAATAATATTTTTTTATTTGATAATCTAGCAGAATTAATTTTGAACTCCCTTATTTGTTTACAAATAAAGTTTGCAAAATGTCCCAACAATTTATTTGCAGTTAAACTATAATGAGCATATTTTAAACACCTTTTACACAATTGGTACAACTAACATAATTAAGCTCTTTAACATAATTAAGCTCTTTTAAAATACATAAAATTTTAACTAACTGAATTAATACTAATTGAAATTTAATATAATAAAAGGCTAGATACTGATGCTAGTTCACTTAGTCTTTTGGTCAAAATGAACACTTAGTTGGTGAAAATTGGGGTCTATATTAATTTTAAGTTGTAAGGTCCAATTCTCATCCAGAGCGGAATCTTTTTAAAACACATAAAATATATAAATTTTTTTTTTTCCTACTGAATGTTCTCATTGAGCGTTTTTCTTTTTCTCATCAGATCTAAGCTCAGATTAAATTTTATCCGAAATATGACAGTCCGAGTTAAAAACGAAATGGTCAGATTACAGATTGTCAATTTTTATCCAAATTATTTTCTAAGGTCGTTATTGTTTGATTGCATCAAAATTTATTTTATAAAATTGACATTTAAAAGATTTAAAATCTAAAATTTTAACCTTCTAATTCTACGTTCTCCATTTTCTAATATTAAAAAAACAAAACCTAAAAACATAGTGTCTTGTTATAAGAGATATTTTTTTTAATGGCGTTCTTATTATTTTATTCTTTATTTGACGTTTCCTTGTTTGACAACTCTGTGAAATCTGAGATATTTTTACTAGCTCACAGATCGTGGTCTGAGCACTCTGCGAGTTAAAAAAGAAACGCCAAATGGATAATCTGGATAATCAATCTGGACAGCTCTGACTCTGTTTTGATCGATTTTCGTTTTTGTTTAATTCCTATTTATAAAAAAATTATTTTATTTTATTTAATAAGTATTTAATTTGAAATTTACATTAAATTACATAATAAAACAGTAAGTCATACATAATTCATAATATTTAAAGGCTTTCTTCGTTTGATTCCAATTTTAAAGAAGAAATGCTAATAAAAAAATTATAGTTCAACTCAAATTTTAGTACTCATTTTGATGTCAAAATGTATAATAATCACTCAAAACAAGAGGCGAATTCAAAATATCCGTTGAGTCAAAAATTTGTTTTGAGCAATAAATTAAATTTGTCAGTGTTGAATTCTGCATACTCATAATTTAAATTGAAAAAATAACGTTGAATACCACATGAGGAACACCCAGTTCTTCCGTAGACTTTTGTGGTGTTTGTTTTTTAAATTATGAAGTATGAATTCATGAGAAAATTCATTAATTTCCATAAGTAATTTGAAAACAAAAAATTAAAAAAATATATTTTTTTTAATTAAATTTTAAAACCGCATTGTAAGTACTTTTAACAGCAAAGGAAATTTCGAAAAAGTGAAATAATTCAATTGAAAAACTCGGAAAATCGAAATGTGGTTTTTCCGGAAAATTTTATAAAGTAACTGTTTTCGCATTTTTATGTTTTTGAAATGTTTTACCAATGGCCAGTACGTTCACAAAGTTAATATTAACGTACAGAGTAAAAAATTTATCAATATTTAAATTTATTTTTAAAATGGACACATGACATGGAAATGAACTTTTTCTCAGAATCTCTATAAATTATTTAAGTTTTGATTAAAAAAAAGAAAAGCGGGGTTAATAAAGCAAGAATATGAATATTATTTATAGTTAAATTTAAAATCTTTTGCATAAATATTTTAATTTAGTTTTTATTTATTGCTGAGGCAGTCTTGTACATCAGGTACAATGCTTAGAACTACTATTTATAAAATTATATTAGATATATTTTTATTATATATTTGGTTACCATGAGGATTTGTAAAGAAATATTATGTTGTCAGTAACTTTCCTTCCAATTGAAAAATTGTAATCTGTACAGAAATGGACTAAGAATTCATATAGATAATCAAGCTGGAAAATGTATTAAAATTGGCTTATACAAATATTATAAACATCTAAAATTAGAGATCCCGAATGAAACCAAAATAAAATTAAAAGTTCCGGAACGATCGCAATAAAAAAAATATTGTTCCGATTTCAAATATCGTTCCTTAACTTTATCCGAACTAAATTTTATAACGTTCTTTTTACAACCACAAAAATTAAGTACCTAAGAAAATAAAATTCCTTATACTTTTACAATTAAAAAAAGTAAAAGTCCTCGTTTCTCGGAACCCAGTAGGTGAACTGACATGACAAGTTCAACATTCAAGCCTACCCCAACAAATACCATTTTAAAATTATGTGGCCTAATTTTGCACCTTCTCTTAGTTTTGTCTTCTTTTTTAGTGTCTGCACCAGGTTTTTATTCCTAAGTTACAAGGAACGGAACATTGTTTTAATTTTGAACCGAAGTTGTTCCGAAAAATACTTAGTTTTTGTTCAATTTGAATTTGTTCTTCGGATCAAAATTTTTTTCATTCTCTTCGGAACAAAATGTCAAAAAAACAATTGAATTTTGCTCCGATGCCATTTTGTTCCGCACCCTTGTTTAAAGTTTTAAATATTTCAAAAAAATTTTTTATCGAATAGTGAAATTAAAGGATTAAAGTCTTCAAAATATCTAACTAGAATTTTTAGCAAGTACAGTTATTAACTAAGATCCATATTAGATTTTAAATCAAATGATATCTCTAATAAAATAAATTTTTACAACAGACTTTCTGCCCTAATCTATTTTTTGAAAATAATCTCCCAACAACAACAACAACAAATTTCATTATCATTGAATGGTTAATGGTAATTATTTTGGGGTAATGTAAACTTAACTACACCTTTCTACATATAATATTAATTTATTTGTTTGTTTGTATGGTTATTTGCACGTGTTAATGTTTTATGTCCTCAATGATACTTGTTTGTAATTTCCGAAAAAATAAAAAGGGGTTAAAGTGAATTTGTAGAACACTCTAAAGATTATGTTAATAATTAACACTTTTGAAGAAACCTTTTATGTAAATGTATTTATATTTTTAAACCTGTCTCTTGCAATTTATCATCAAAATTCATCGCATACATCCATACAACATAGTTTAAAAAAATTTTTTTGTAAAATTTATAATCATAAAGTTACAGTTATGAATAAACATTACTATCTTTTATTATTAAATACTGTAAAAAAAGAGTTATTTATATGAATATAAGTAGACTTTCGTATTATTAAACTTATTATGTACAATATTCGACTTTCCCCTGTATTGAATGGAAATTTTTAAAGTTTTCTTATATATTTAAAGTTAATTCTTCACATTTGGGTTTATGCAAAAAACTGTTATATTTTAACACTATCCATGCATCTTTAAATAATAAAGTAAATAACATTTTTAAATATTCTTGTAGAATATTTATATTAAAGAAAAGCTTAATAAATTTATAGGGTGAATTATAGGGTAAAATATGTGAAATAAAGCCCAGGGTTTTAATATGCTTTCCAATATGGAATCTCGCAAATGTTGTTATACATCTAATATTTTACTTATTTATATATATTTATATTTTTTTCAGTTTTTAATATTACAATGAATTTTATTACATATTTAATGAGAAATAATAGCTTGGGACTTTATTTCTCAAGAAGTCGAAAATTTAATTGAAAGAGAAACAACGCTTCCACGCTTAATTTCTCATAGAAGTCGTAGTTCAACTTAAAAGGGAAGTAAAACCTTGGCTTTATTTTTCAATTACTATGTGAAAAAAGAGCCCAGGGCGTTATTTCTCCTTAAAAGCGAAATAATATCCCGGGGGCTTTATTTTGAAGGGCCTTAATTCAGGTCACCTATTTATATGTATACAAATAAATGATTTAATAAATTAAAATACTTATCGAAATACTTTTATATTCAATCCTTTTAATATTTTGTATTAACCACAGCTTTATGTGGAATTAGTGAAGTATCTTTTTATTAATATTACCACATTTTCTATTAAATAAAAGCAACCTTACCTATATTCTTGGAATCACTGTAAAACTTAATAATTACATAATAGAACCTACATATTCCAAGAAACCATACAATTATGTCTACCAATTATGTAGCATTTTGTTTGTCCCAAAATAAATTTTGCAACAATTTTTTGTGTTTGTTTCCGTTAATCCCTTGTGGTCTGAGAGCTTATTTCCAATTTGTCTTCAATTCTAATTTTCGGTCAACTCACTGAGATCACAGTTTTTGTAATAATGACAATGTAGAATAGCTTAAATTAGCTTGGGCCGAAAATTAATTTTTTCTTGTTGAAATTTATCTTTAGTCTCATCGTTATCAAATTAAAGCATTTTATTAAAACTTAAAATTATAATCATATCATTCAAATTAATTTTAAAATCTTTAGATTATTTATTTTCCTAGAACCTTTCATTTTCCAAAGATTGATTCGGAAAATTCAAATGAAAAACCTCGATCGAATTCGAAAGTATATTAACATTGCATTTCATCAAAGAAATATTAAACTGCAACCAAATATTAAAAATATATACCTATTTTCTAATAACTGCAATATACTACACACACACACAAATAAAACTTCAATATAACACATTTATAATATTATTCTAAATCATATTATTAATCCACCTTTGCTGATATAAAAGCAATATACGATTTCGTAATTTACCACAAATGTGCAAGATTAAATATACATTTTATTCCGTAAACCCAACAGTTCTTTTAAGAATGAATTTTTCCCAAAGAGAAAGGAAAGGAAACCATTTTCCAAATTCTATATTTTCTATTAGTTGCAAAATAAACAAAAAAAAAACCCAGGCAAAGAAAATTAAAATCTATGAAATGATAATAAACTGTTTATAAAGTGCATTTAAAAAAAAAAAATTGTTTATTAAAATTCTTCTTAAACTTCCTTCAGATCCTTTTTATATCCTTTTTATTAATTTATATAGAAAATAAGGAAAATCTCGAAGGATTTAAATAACATTTATTATATTATTTATGTATATGTATCGAAGGTAAATGAGAGAAAAATCTTGGAAATTTTTTCTTAAATACAAAAAAAAAAAAACTTTTTTAATATAAAATATTCACTTTGGAATGGAATAAGTTTCTATATGTCGGTTCAATGTTATGAGCTAAGAAAACTTTAGCATGATATATAAGTTTATAGCAATATTGTTAATGTTAACAATAACCACTTGAGGGGTTTTTTGAAATTTAATTTATGAAATCTATAAAAATTATATAAAAACAGGGTGTTTTCTATAATTGAATGCTCTGCCAAGTACCACTTAGCTTAGGTACTGCTATACTACTCAATACTACTAATAGTTATGAGTAGTATTTGATATAACTTCCGAGTATCTTATTGTAGAAATTGACGCAAAGTAGTTATATTATTTTTGTTACTTAAATCGGATGTCTTAGATAACGGAGCATTTGTATTGGAGCTCCTACAATTGATAAAGGGATTAATACAAGGAAGCTTACAAAATTTAATACATATTTGATGGAAATTGCTCTTATCGTCCTTTTAATTAAAGCTCTTTTTACATATCGATGTTGAGATAAGTGGAAAGAGCGTCGATAAGAGTTTAGCGTACAAAATTTATATTGTTTATTGAGGATCAAAGCGATGCTCCAATAAAAACCGTTCTATTTAAAAAATGTAGGTATACAGTTTTCTACACTATGCTCTTGTCGGCGCTCTGATCACTTATCGTAGATCCAACATAAAAGCTTCCTCAGACTTTTAAACGCATAACACAGTATTGGTTTAAGCTAGCCAAGAAATCAAGTTAAATGTTAATTTTTGAAAACCAAATTAATTTCTCTATAATAAAGTGGATAGGTAGCTGTGTCAACTTGAAAAAAAATCTATGCTACCTAATCTAGCAAAAAATCGGCAATTTAAATACCTGCTATTTGACGTATACAAACTTTGCAACACTTAACAAATTTGAAAATAATGGCTTAAATCAAAAATTGGCTTGATCAAATTATATTTTTGTTATAGTACTATAAGATAAACCTAAATACTTTGGATTATTAAAAATCTACAAAACGTACTTAGATCAAAAATAGAGTAAAATGTGTCTTTAACAAATGTCCGAGCAATGAATACTACTGAATTAACAAGCTTACATAAGACTGGCTGGCTTTTTTCACGTTCATTGCGATCATACAATCCTTCAGCAGCTAGCTTGTTTTCTAAAGTTCGAAATTCACCTATGTATGAAGTAAAAAAGTTCTAGCACAACAGGCACATTTCTTTATAAAATTTTATTTATACTTCCCGATCTGTATTTTACCAATTTGTTTTCTTAATTTAGATCCCGAAACTGAAAACCGTGCAGCATACTTAATTATTTAAGATCCGTTCCTCGATCGGTTATGAACAGAAGGGTGAATTTCATTTTTCAAAGTCTAACATTAAGCAGAAGAACCTCATGACTTTGGTTATCTTTCAACATTTTCCATAAGTTAGTTTAAGTCCTCATATTTTGGAAACAACAAAAGTCAAAGCTTATCTCCCTTACAAAAGTAATTACCGAACTTTAGGTATTTTTACAGTAAAACATAGCAGCAAATACAGTGCCGTGGTATAGCAGTACTATGCAGTGTCATAGCCACATTCAGAAACACCCTGTATATATTTTAATAAATATATACAACAACTATTAATATAAATAATTATTTATTTTAAAATCTTTTAGAGAAGAAAGTTAAGTTCAGAAATCTTTAGTATAAAACGTCCACAATTTGCATAATAAAATCTTTATACAAATAAGAATTAATATTTATTTAAATGCTCTTAGTTTTAACTAAACATAACCTTAAGATTTTCCAAACAAAACAAATTCTACACTTTTTCTATATAAATACAATTTATAGCCAGTTTTTATTTAAAAGATGCAACATGGTGATGCAAATTAGTTTTCATTATGTTCTATAAAGTTTCTATGCTTTTCAATTCTATACCATTAATTTTCTTTTTATAAAATTGAAAATTAATTTTAAACAAATTTGAAATTTTAATTTAATGATTATTATAGGGATAGTCGATAAATAACAAAATGTATATATAAGAGTTTTATGAAATAAATTGTATTGTAAAAATATTTTAATGTTTTTATAATTAAAATTTATTTTGCAAGGTATATAATATAGCCATCGGTTAAACATATATATTTTAATTATGAAAATTAATCTCTTTGTTTTAAAGAAAAATTGCAATTAAAAAAAAAAGTATTTTCTATTGTAATAAATTTTATTAAGAAAAACTATTTTTTAATAAAAGAACCTACTATTATATTTTTCAGATTTAAATAATATGCGAATAAACATGATTCAATTCATAATATAAATTTAAAATATTATTTATATACTAGCTGTTGGCTCATCACAAAATTACGGGGTTAATTATAATAAATCGGATGTTATTTTTATTTAAATACTAGCTAATACCCGGTGCGCGTTGCTGCGCCTCTCAATGGAGGTTTAATTGAATTTGATGTTACTGCAAAAAGTTAACACAAAACTTACACACGGTTTACACATGTAAATTTTAAAATGTGTGAAAGCAATCTTTTTAAAACGATTTTTCTAGGATTATTCTAGTAATTTTTGAAACTTTCTGTTCAAAAAATGCAAAGCAGTACGAACTACTTTCCAAATTTTGACGTAATTTACTTCCAAAAAAATTTTTTGAAAAATCGCAGGACCGACTGTTAACAGACTCAACTCCATTTTCAAGTTGCTTCACACATATAAAATTTGAAGTAAATCGGTCAAATCGTTTCTAATTTAGAGTTAAGTAACGCAAAAATTTATTAAAAGCCACTGAGCCCCACTGGGTTAACGGAACTACACTTTCTCTTTGGGCAAAGCAGTATTGCGCAAAATTGGACGTAATTTGCTTCCAAATCACTCAACAAAATTTTTTGAGGCTTTCTTTTTAGCCAAAGCAGTACTTCGCAAATTTTGACAATATTAGCTTCCAAAATTATTTTGACCGACATGGGTTAACTGTATTTCAAATCTGTTAATAGTGTCAACTCAATTCTCACAGGGGAGCACGTATATAAAATTTAAAGAAAATCGGTCAAACCGTTTTTAATTTAGAGTTAAGTATTGAAAAAACCTATAAAAAGCTGTTGGCCCCAATGGGTTAATGCAAGTCAATAAAATTTTTTTGTGGGTTTTCTTTTTAGCCAAAGCAGAATTTCATAAAATCGAACAAAATTCGGACCCAAAATTTTTTTTGACACCCCGTCGGCCCAACATGGGTTAATAAATTCCAAAACTGTTAATAGTGTCAACTCAATTCTCAAGGAGCATCACGTATACAAAATTTGAAGTCAATTGGTCAAAGGAGCATCACGTATACAAAATTTGAAGTCAATTGGTCAAACTGTTTCGAATCTAGAGTAAAGTATTGAAAAAACCTATAAAAAGCTTTTGGGCCGCAATGGGTTAATGGAACTCAACAAAATTTTTTTTGGGCATTTCTTTAAAGCTAAAGCAGAATTTCGTAAAATCGGACAAAATTTGGACCCAAAATTTTTTTTGACCACTCGTCGGCCCGACATGGGTTAACAAATTCCAAAACTATTAATAGTGTCAACTCAATTCTCAAGGAGAATCACGTATACAAAATTTGAAGTCAATCGGTCAAACCGTTTCGTATTTAGAGTAAAATATTGAAAAAAACCTATAATAAGCTGTTGGGCTACAATGGGTTAATGGAACTCAACAAAATTTTTTTTGGGCTTTTTTTTAAGCCAAAGCAGAATTTCGTAAAATCGGACAGAATTTGGACCCAAAATTTTTTTTGACCACCCGTCGGCCCTACATGGGTTAACAAATTCCAAAACTGTCAATAGTGTCTACTCAATTCTCAAAGAACATCACGTATACAAAATTTGAAGTCAATCGGTCAAACCGTTTCGAATTTAGAGTAAAGTATTTAAAAAACCTATAAAAAGCTGTTGGGCCGCAATGGGTTAATGGAACTCAACAAAAATTTTTTTAGGGCTTTCTTTTAAACCAAAGCAGAATTTCGTAAAATCAGACAAAGTTTGGACCCAAAATTTTTTTTGACCACCCGTCGGCCCGACATGGGTTAACAAATTCCAAAACTGTTAATAGTGTCTACTCAATTCTCAAAGAGCATCACGTATACAAAATTTGAAGTCAATCGGTCAAACGGTTTTCATTTTAGAACAAAGAAGTTTAAATACTTGCACCACAGCCCCAACTTGTCGGTCCGTTAGAGCAAAATTTTTGGGCCACGATTTCTTTCCGTACCCAAAAACCCCTATATACAAATTTTCATGAAAATCGGCTTGGCAGTTTAGGAGTCTATTCGCTACATACAAACAAACAAACAAACAAACAAACAAACAAACATTCCCTTTTATATATATAGATTGAATTTATTACATATTTGTAAAAAATTTTACTTAAATTAAAATTTAATTATTTTAATATTGATATATTAAAATATTATAAAATTGATATAATATTATAATATTATTTCTAATTAAACTATTTTCTTGAAATCTAGTTACCAAGCCACTTTTGATAAAAGTTGTTTGAAAATCTTAGATACTGTAAAGTAAAAGGCCTATGTACTCGTTTTTTCTTCGCTTGCTTTACACGCTTTGACAAAATTGAAAAATTTTCAATTAATCGCTATGCTTTTGGTAGATTTTCAAATAATTTTGGGAAATAAACTATTATAAAAAAATTAATATTTTAAATGTAATTTAAAAGGTAGAAACTCAATGTGCACATTCTAAGCTTTTACAGTTATATTTTTTTATGCTTTCTACGCTTTTTGCTTTGTTGATACCTTCAAAATGTAATGAATCGATAAAGCGTCGATAACCATATTTTGATAACCTTCATAATGTAATAAACGCTTTATCTTTATTTAACAGGAGTTTATTTTAAAAGAATCTAGAAGGTACATAAAATAAAATCAAATTAAATTAGACCTCAAAACATCTTCTTTTTTTTAAATTGTTTCCATTTTTTACTTTTAATGTTAAAAGCGTAAAAAGCACAAAAAAGTTTGAAGTTGCCAACTTCGTGCTTTTCGTGCGTTTACCGCTTTTCCAATTGGTAAGTTTTCATATAAATCTTAATATTCAACTATTATGTTAAAAGCGTGTAACTTTTCAAAGCGTACAATACCTACATTGAATTTCTCCCTAAAATGAGTTCATTGGGATTCGATATTACTTTAATTATTTTGCTTGCTTTCAAAATGTTAAGTGTCCAGTTGCTAAATGTCCTTTTGTTAACAGTCTATTTCGCCAAATTAAAGCTACCAACTGGCTGGTTCGTTTCCTAATATAACCTTTTTCCACAATTTTTCCCTGAACAATATTTTTAATCTAATATGGTAAATTTAGTTTTGTTAAGTATGTCTTTTTCGAAATGTCCACTGGTCAAAGTATGTCTAGTTGTTATGTGTAAGTTCCAAATGTACCGTACTGGTTAGGGAAAGAAGCTTCGAAAGAAAAATATGAATTGGAAGAAAGCAATTGTAATGATTGCAAAGTAAAAGAATTTGGATATAGGAATATCTAGTGCTGATTCACTTATTATACCAGGCAGGCAGGAAAAGTTTAACAAATATAGGGAAATTTAAATAAAATCAATAGATTAATGCAATGTTTTCTATGGAAATTAAAGAAACTCTTGTTTTATAAGTAAAAGTATGAATTAGTTTAAGTACCTTGATGTACCTTTTGTTTTAAGGATCGACTAATAACGCTTAATATTCATTTGATTTATATTTAACCATTATAAGCTTATTGCTTGACTTAAATTGGATTGCGTTCCTCAAGATTCTTAAGATTCCAATATTTTTCAATTTATTTTCTAAGATATTTAAAGAATTTTAAATGTTTTTTTTAAATACAACGGTATTTCCCATTCATTGTAATATTGGAAAAGTGAAATAAATTTTAAAATAAAGTTAATAATTTCTCGTTAAATAAAATAAAATTTAAAAACACTTTTTCTTTCGAGTGCTAACATAACAGCGCAACCCCATTTCAAATACGGAAATGAATTTTTAAAAATTATTTACCGTTACATATGATATCTATACCGAAAAAAGGATCTGTAGATTTATTTTTTTTCTCCTTAAAACTAATTTCCATTTCTATGCAAATTTTTTAAAAAAAATAAAAATTTATCAAATCAATAATATGAAAATATTTTTTTGGAGGAAATTAAAAAGCGATAAAAATTGGTAACAAGATACAGAGATTGTAAAGCACAACATTTAGGATTTATTTAGCATATATTTATGTAGATATTATAAACATTATATTTTGTACATTTAATTTTTAATTTCCTGAAAATTCAAATATGAAAATCTAGATTTTAATACAGATAATTACTTTTAGATTTATTAAAGCATTAAACTGGTAAAATATCAATAGAAATGTTTGATTTCCAACTTTTTTTTAAAATTTATAGAAAAAAGTTTCAAGACATCGTCGCATACGGGATTTTAATTTTTTTATGTTTAGACAAAATAGTTGAATTTTAAGAGAGTAGTTTTTGGAAAGGTGTTCTTTAAATTTACTGTTATTATTCCAACCCCCCATTAAAAAAATGTATGTGTTATTTAGCTTAGTTCTTTTATTACCAAATTGAATGAAAGATAAAGGAATTGAAATTAGAGAAGTGAGGTGCCATGTAAATTGCCTATTAGTATCATTGTATATTTAGATGATCGAATTCTAGAATTCGGCTTCCATGTTAACTTTCTTTAATGGCTCGAAATTTCAACAATTTTTCAGGTAAATCAGAATATGTATAACAAAATTAGTTATAATAAAAGTTCATATGACATTGTTTTTGGGTAAAAAGTTATTTCAAGTTTAATCTGAATCTCTTTTAATTAAGAATGAAAAAGGAAGAGTTTCAATTCTGTTCAATTCTAAAAAAATATAATTTACCATGTATAACTAATCGGCATTTAAACTTCAATATGCAGAATTTTTAGTATAATTTTAGTATATTTTAGTATTTTAGTATCTATAAAACTTAACTCTCTTACAGATTTTGAAAGATACTTTGCCGATTCAGATAGAAGCTGGCTGAACTCACTGGGTACTATGGCAAGGACTGAAATTATTGTAAGGAGCCAAAATTTCCAAAATCTAAGATCTAATCCATGCAGACGGAAAGATTCCGATGATTCTAGCTAAATAGATTCAGAATTTAATCCTTGACAAGATGCTTTATATACCATGTATCCATTACAACATCCAAAATGTAATGTTAATTTATTAAATTAATCACTAACCCAAAACAATATTTTATTAATCTTTAATTTAATAATAAATTTATACAATTATAATAAATATATACAAATCAAATTAACTCACAATTAATTTTATGATATATTTTCAGATACTTGAAATATAATAACATTAAATTTATGCAAAAAATTTATGAACCTTTAACAAACTTTTTTAGATGAAGGCCAATTTTATCAATACTTTACATTCAAATCTAGTGATTATATAGTTTTGTTAGTAATTTAATTAAATAAAAATTTCTATAGCTAACAATTTAAATAAATAAATAAATAAATAAAAAACAAATTTTCTATTATAAAATTTTAAAATATTTTTAATACTCTTTCAAAAATGCATATAGGAGATATAATCAAATTAAAGTTTTCACGTACACATCTCCATAACTAATAATTTTTAATATAAACTATTGATGCCATAATTCTTTTACTGTTAATCCATTAGTTTATATCCCAGAGATATTGTTCAACAAAATATTTTATAATAAACCTGAGTGGGAAAACATTGACTCTTGTCAATTCTAAGATGCCTGAAAGATATTTTATCAGTATGTTTGTTAGAAGTATTAATATTAACTTATCATTGCTTATTTAGTTTAGAAGATATACGCGCTTACTTAAATTTTTAGTCCTAAATGCCAAATCTTCTGATTCAAAAAGCGACTAATAATTTGAGACTTTCGGACACATTTAACGCGACGAACATGGCTAATATTTTACCATACATTACAAAAAAGAAGAACAATTTAAAGATAGGGCTGATAAATTCTTAAAGACTGGGGAGTGCATGGCAGTCTTTCGAAAACTATGTAATCAAATCCATTACAACAGCAAAATATACAAGAACAATTACAATAAAAGTCGATTATAAAACGGAGTGATTTACTTTACCACGAGGCCTTATAGGGCTAAGATATGTTTAGAAAACAATACTTCTGTTTTTGATTTATAAGTTCCTAAATAAAAATCGCAGATTAAGTGAGTTATTAAAAAATCATAAATATAATACACAAGACTTGTTGAGACCTTATCAAAATGTAAAATAAATATTTCACATTGTTTTAATAATTATCTTTATCTCCATCGATTAGCTTTTTGTATACATATTTTTAAAAAATGTTGCTAAACTATGTATATTGTTTCCCAACCTATGTTTAGATTCAAATTGACAAACTTGTTTGTTGTCAATATTCTGAAATGTACCTACTTAACATGCTTAGTCATGTAACTATTATATGCACATACGTAAAATTGTATTAAATAAATTTATTTCATTAAAGACATGTGGTCGGTGCAATAGGGCTCAGTTTTTTTCAAGTTTGAGAAGCACACTGAAAATATTTTAGAAATAAAGCTGACATTTCACAATTATTAAAAAGTAGCTTTGCACCCGAACATTAATTTTTAAAAACTGAATTTTTATTTTTTAATAATATTTTAATAAGCAATATTTATACAAAAGGTAATTTAAATATTTGTCAAAGTATTAAAAAATTTTCTAAAGTAACTCGGTGTTACAAAGTATTTCAAAATGACAGTTTTACCTATTGCTAGAAAACAAAAATGCCTAAAAAAAACCTGTGAACAAACAGTTACAAACAAACAAACAATTGCACAGAGGTCCTACTAGTATATGATATAATATTAAATAAATGAATATATAAATGTGTATACATTGTAATTGCTTGTCATTGTATCAGTGATTATTTTAAATTAAAATCTTTTAATACAAAACTATTGTATTGGATAATCAAAAACTAGGCACATATAAACCGTTTCCTCATATTTAAACTAATGCACATTTTTAATAACATAAAAGTTTAAATTCAATTATTATACTTGACTTACATATTATTAAGAAAGTTATATTATATTGTGATATTTTCTGACAAATTTTAGAGTTTAAGTCAAATAATTCAGAATATGTCATAATTTATATTTCTAAATAATTATTAATAAAATTTTATTTAAATTTAAGTTCACCATAAGTCACAAGAGAATATCATCCTCAAAATTTTATTGTTGTATTCACCACTATAACGTTAGTGTTGAAATTTTAATGATTCGTTGACATTTAACTATAACGTTCTGAAGTTGTTGAGGGACAAAAATCCCATCATCGTTTTTATTTTTTAGAACAAAAATGTGTATACGTCATGATTTTGTCAAAATAATATTTTAAAACAATTTTTGGAATATTTTATATTAAAATATTTTGGTAATCTATAAAATGTATCTACACATAATATAATTATTGATTGTGGTGACGGATTGAAAAATTTTATTAAACTTTGTGGTTATTAAATTATTTTTAATTAAATTTTTATACTTTTAAAAATATATTTTTGCAAAATTCTATTTAATATATTTTATTTATATTTGATCTTTTGGTCTTGATATCTTTTCAAAATGTTTTAGAATTTTCGAATGTCCAGTGCTAGTATAACCGAAAGTAATTAAATTTCGAGTTTAATTACTTTGATAATTATTTTTTTAAAATATCTAAGTACTTTCAAGTAATTAAGTACTAATTACTTAAATATCAAGAATTCAATTATTTTCCAAGTACGAGTATGTATTAAAGTATTTTCCAAACTTTGAATTGATATAAGTATCGAAATCTCAAATACTGTAATACTGATACTTAACAAAGTAATGACCATCAGGTAATGAAACTAGAATTCGTACTAGTATGATCTGGACTATATCTTATAAGAGCATTTAGTTCATTCTTATAAGTGCTTGATAGCAAAATTGCTTAATCTTTTAATGATTTCATAATATAGCACGACCTCAAAATAAACAACAAAAATAAAATAAAAACTTTTAAATTTATTTAAACTTCATTCAATCACCATCATGCATCATGCATGAATAAAAAAATCGTCATTGATCTGAAATCTATGATTATAATATATTTTTCGTATAAAATATACATATTATTATGTACTTACATTGGTATTATGAATAGACAAATGTCAGACGAAAAATATTTTTTTAAAAATTTTTAAAATACTTATAACATAAATTGATTTGGGAATTAGATGTGTCTATCAAATATGTGCATCATTTGTGTACACATTCCGATAACAACGCACGCATTCAAAGAATTTATTAGAAATACACGAATGATGATATTTTCAAAGTTAATTTAAAAATCGATTTTTAACCTAAATTCAAAAATATTTAAAAAAAAAATTCAGATTTCTTTGTTATTCTGCCGGTCTATACAGTTATTTATCACTTATGCGCCATTTGCGATAGTGAAATCAAATCATAATTTTAGGTGAATTTTAATAGAAATGGGTTTAATAGAAGAACAGCTGTTTATTTTTCTAATATAACCCGTAAAAATATTCTCCCTTTAATATATCTAGAGTTTGAAACCTAAAAGTTATGTATCCAAATAGGTAGTTCAAGTTTTATTGAATATACTTTAATGCATTTTAAAACACGAATCTGCGCTTTTATCACTCAAAGAGAACTGAATTGTGAACTCTTGCGGGAGCTTTCCTAAATTTCTAAAGCTAGAACTAAAATATTTTTAAATTTTGGGTATTTGGGCATCTGTGACAATATTCATACTGGGCATCTTGACAGCTCTAAAAATTTTAAAAAAAAAATCCCTTAACCTAGACACTTTGACGTTATCGGTCAAATATGCATTAAAATAGCTTGAACTCAAATCTCACTTTTTCAAACAAAAACTATGCTTGAAGTGTTAATTTAAAAAAAAAGAGATTCAACTTAAAGGTCAGTTTAATGCATTCGACCTTAATTTATAGTCCCCAAGTTTTTCCAAAATTTCAAGTCTGATAAAAAATTAATAAAAACTAAGGATTGGTATTTATAATCTGATTTAAAATGTGCACCTTTAAAAACGGTTTCTAAATCCCGCCTTGTATTTCCATTTTTGCACACTTTGCATATACGGAATTTTTAAACTGAAAAAAAATATTTAAAATATTGTGACAATCACAATTTTCAACATTCCAAGGTATTTTCAACGCTTAAAAAAAAATAATAATAGTAATCTATTCAATACGATATTATTATATTCTATAAATTACAAATTTATGTAGAAATTTATTGACATAAAATATTATTTTTAGCATATTTTCAAAAAATTTTGTAAAATTGCGCATATATATTTTCACTTTGTGTGTCTGGCTATCCGTCTGCCTGTCCGTATGTTTACAAAATTTTTACACTTTTGAAATAAAGTAAAAAAATTTTAACTGTAGGTAGGTATTGCAAAAAAATTAATTTCATGGAAGAACTTTTTTCTTGTGGCCGGTCCCGTTAAAAAGCTACAGCCAGCCAAAATCGCCATATATTAAGTCAATTTTTCACATATCTTCTGAAAGGCTCAAGCTAGAAACTTGAAACTTTTACTAATTTTTACGAGTCGTTTAAAATCCTTTTGACCTATAAATTGGCTTAGTAAAAATTTGGGACCTTTCCGATTGAAGGGCTATTAAATTTCTGATTTTAATAAATAATTTACTTAATTACCAATGTAAGTATTTGCAAAATTAAACGTTAATATTAATTGAAGCTCCAACAGTATATTTCCAAAATACTGAGTATGAAACACTATATAATTTTGAAAAGGTGCTTTTTTAAAAAACCTTGGTTTTTCTCATTACTTGTTTTGTAACATTTTTTCATCGGGATTTTTCTTTTAATATTGAGAATATTTTGATATAAAATAAATGTTTTTAAAATAAACTTATATTTGTTATAGTAGTAGTAGATAGTCTTCCAACACGTGTTTTAGGTAAATATAATTCCCATATACTGATGTTAAATAATATATAAATATACATATATAAATTCTGAGCCTGCATCAATATTAAAAAAATATATATTTTATATATAAAAGGATTTTAAAAAAATAGATATACACTATAATATTAGGTATATCTTTAATACAAAAATAGTGTATACCAAAATACAGAGGTAGGTGTTCACTGTTCATGAATAGAAATCAAACTGATTCAAATTTCTTTCAATACTGATTATGAAAAACATCTAAACTAAATCTGCAGGGTTCTTTCAATAAAAAAACTGATATGTATAGTAAAATTGAAGAAATAATATGACATATTATTAATCTAATATTACTTTAAATCTTTAGATATTTGAATACAAAATTTTAGTGTAGGTAGTAAAATAGTTCATTGAATTTATATAATATAGGAGTATGTATAAAAAAAGTACAAAGACTACTTTAAATTATTTGATAAGTTTTTATAGATTAAAGAAAGTTTTTTTTTTTTTTAAATAATAATTTAAATTATATTTTATATTGTTTGTTCTTAAAAAAATTCTCAATTTTCAAATAATCTGAAATTGAAAATATTTTATATCCAACCACTTGATACTTATCTGTATAGATTGCTTAATCATGTATTACAAATCAATTTTCAAAAACAGAATCAGAAAAACTTATTGAAAGAAAAGTTAAATATTTTTTTTAAGGTTAAAACGATTAAAAAGTTAAAAGTATGGTGAAATTTAAAAAGTCAAAATATTTAAAAAGTTAAAAGAGTCTTTAAAATGAACAGACATTAACAAAACAAAGGGAATGAATGTCGATAAATTATTTCGATTATAAAAATTTAAAAAGAAATTTTTCGTTATAAATTTTTTTAATCTATGGTCCTTGGAACTAATGTTTTTACCTTAAATTTAATTTAATTCATTAAATGAAAAATTTAAGACTTTCAAAGGGCAGCTTATGAAGGCATGATGATGGATTTTGGAAATTAAAAACTCTCTCTTTTTATAAATTTAATCGAAAACCAAAAAATTAATTTCTCTCAATTGAAAAGCTGGCTGGAAATTCTATCCAACAACAGGCCTTGATTGTCAATGCACTAACAGAAAAACTAGTTAAACCCTTACCTGTATTTAAATACCAAATAACATAATTTAAATTAATTAATTTAAATAAACAGGAAAAGCTTTCATTGTTCTAATAAATGAATATTCTCAATAAATATTTGGATATGTGAAAAAGGACCCTACACAATAAAGCCACGAGTTGTATTTTTCATTTTTAAATAATAAATTAGACCACAGGATGGTATTTGATATTGAATTGGAAATAAAAGCTCATGATTTTACTTCTCAAGAAGTCGAACTTTGAATAGAAATAATACCCTGGGTCTTAATTCTTAAATAGCTGTGTAATTTCACATTTAATGAAAAATAACACCCCGGAGTTTTTTCTTTTTACTGTTTTATATGAACAGAAATCCGAATATTCCCCTTTTCCAGAATTGTGATTCTGAATTTGTAACTATTAAGCTCGGGGTGTTATTTCCCATTTAATGAGAAATAACGCCCTGGGGTTTTAAAAGTAATTGAAATTGCAACTGAATAAACCACAATTGTTTCATATATTTTTAGTAAAAATTTAATTTTAATTATATAACATCAGTGACGGATACGAATATATACAAATTTTCTTGAACTATAATATCAAAAATAATTAGCACACATTTTGGAGCTGAAATCAAAATCAGGGATATTCCCTTTTTCCGAAATTAACCCTTTCACGGACACCATTTTTTATTACTGGTTCTCTGTAGGACACATGCTGTATCTTCCTTATTTTACAAGATAGAAAAATTCTGTAAACAGCAAATTGTTGGAAATTGAAAAAGAAATTGAACTAGTACATAAAAATGGGGCTTAATTTTTGGCGTTCATTTGCGTCATGATCGTTTTTAGTGCATTTGATTGATGTACTAACTCATGACGCGAAAAGACGTCATGACTGCATGATTCGGATGAACTAGAATCTATTTCATTGTAGCTTGAATCGGATTCCACTTCGGCAAACAATTTTTCTATTAATTCTTTTTGTTTTTCGTATGACATTTTCTAAGAGTTTAAAAAATACAATAAAAAGATAACACATAAAAAATTTACAATACACAAAATCCAAAAAAATTCTTTGTTTTAAATTTTTGAAAATATATACTTACGGCTTTGTAAAAAATCCTATATTTTAGAAAAAAAAATTTTTTTTTTACATCTACTCAGTTACACACCTATTTTTATAATGAAGAAATTCTCATAAGAATATGACGGTATTGCACGTCATGCTTTTTGGGGAAACACCAAAATATAAAATTCATAATTTTTTAACGGCTGACAAATTTTAAAAATTTAAAATATTTATATGGACACTAATACTTTTGTATTTATACTCTCTAGGACACTAAAGTAAACACATCATTTAAACTCGTACTTTATAAGACGGCTATATTAGTCATGACTTTATGAGTCTCAAAAGTTAGGACGTGTATACACGTCATGTCCCACTAAGAAACTGGAACATGACGTGTATAGCCGTCAATGTCCGCGAAAGGGTTAAAAAGCAAATAACAATTTTACATATAAACTACATTTATACTACAAACTACACTTATAAACCAGATGTTGTAACCAAAGTATTGCATACATTAATCGATTAGTATTCTGGAAAAAGGGTCAACTTAGATTTTTTAACCTACTTAAATTATGCTTCCTAATATAGAATCTCGCATAGACAAATATATAAATATTAAATACATATTGTTTTATATCTAAGATTTTACTTATATATAAGTTATTGAGGTTTGAAAATTACAAAAATGGATTTTACTACATATTGAATGACAAATAATAAGTCGGGGCTTTATTCCTCAAGAAGTCGAAGATTCTATTGAAAGAGAAACAACACCCCGAGGCTAATTTCTTACAGAAGTCGTAGTTCAACTCAAAAGAGATATAAAACCCCCGTGCTTTATAACTAAATTACTATGAGAAAAAATTCCCCAGGGCTTTATTTCTTATTAAACGGGAAATAATACCGCGGGGGCTTTATTTCGCAGGGCCTTAATTCAGGTCACCACATAATAAATTATATTATATTGTTGGGTCAATATGAAAAATTTTCATTAAATATTTATATAAAATAAAAAGCATTCATACATACTATACATATATATAAAGTCTTTTATTTTTTAAAAAATTAAAATGTAAATTGTTAACGTTTTTTGCTTTTTGTTCTTTAGAATGAAAGGTCTAAAAGCCCTTAAAAACGGCATTCTTTAAATGTGAATTCGATTTTGTTTTATATTCAATTTTGTTGTTGTTTTTTTTTTTTTTAATCAATAAGTATGTAGTATATTTACCCAAATCAAATTATTGTACTGCCATCACAATAAATGATTATATACCCAATATATCAATCCCCATTTTTATTGTCCCCAATTCAATCTTAGCTTATTTTAAAACAATATATTTCCTATAAGGAATAAATATAAAATTGTTTTTTTTCTTAATATCAGGACATTTTTTTTTCTATCATTGACAGAATTTTCATACCCGTATGACTATAAGTCCAAAGGTGTATACTAAATTTGCCATTACGTTTGTGACGCAAAGAAGAAGGAGGTGTAGATATAGAATCAAGGGTATGGATGGGATCAGAATCGAAAAATAAATCGATTTAGCTATGTACGTCCGTTCGTCCGTCCGTCCGACATCACGATAACTAAAAAATTTAAAGAGCTAGGATTTTGAAATTTTTACAAATTCGTGTCATCGCTATTGAAATCCAGCCATTTGGGTCTACGGGTTCGAGTGTCTGCGATACAACTTTTTTTTTGTATGAAAATTTCTCTACACTTATTAAAGTGTGTCTGGGTGTCTGAAATTTTGCCAAAAATAGTTTAGTTTTTATAACCAAAGTTTTTGCAAAATTTGGTTGCACTACTGCAGTTGGTTCAAGCAGGTGCCATACAATTCCTTCTTTTATATGAGTATAACACTCCACCCTATAAAGCTCTATGTTTGAAATTTTATCAAAAGTAATTAACCGGATGATATGATGTTTATATTATGGTCACACTCGTATCCCAGAGTTGACACAGTCTACTCTACTACACTATTTCTCGTTTTTTTTTTTGTTGTATAAATGTGCATGCATTCTTCTTTAATATTTCATATAAAAAATGTACATATGTGTATAATATATTTATATGTGTATATTTATTATATAGATTTATTGTTAAAATTTGATATATGTATGCATGATGAAAGGAAAAACTAAAGATATTTTTTTAGTAAATTATTTAAGGATAGTTGATCTTTAGGGAAATATGTTATTAATAAATAAATTGTTTTTCAATATTTTCATTTGTTTTTTTTTTTTTTTTTTAAATTTAATAAAAAACTTTTTTTGTTAAAAATAGTTTAAGTAAATATTTGAAATTATTTAAATATAAAAAAATTTTATAAAAAAATTACATATTATATAAATTTGCCTTAAAAGTAACCAAATAAAAATATTAAATATTTTATATAAATTTAAAATAAAAATTTACCAAACATTTTATATGGTCTTCCTTTTTTTTTTTGATTCTCTTATGTATAAAATTCAAAATTTTCTTTTCATAAATGAAAAAGTAGTAAATTCTAAATTGACAAAGAGTCAAAGAACATGACTTTAAAAGTTAGATTTTAAGTATGTACCATTTTAACTTTCGGTGAAAAAAAAAATTGAATTTGTTCCGTCGTAATAAAAGTTGTTCGACTTTGTCTGAAACACGTAAATCAGAAATTTTTTTCAGTATGTTCGTGTGGGTTTATGTATGTGTATGTGTATTTCTCAATAACTCGCGCAAATTTCAACCGATTTTGATGAGATTTGGTAAATGCTTTTTTCGTTAAAAGTAAAGTTAAGCTCGTAGATGGGCCTATTCGGGTAACGGGATCGGGAGGTTCCCATACAAAAAATATCGAATCCTAACGATCAGAATGATTTTAAATTTGAAAAATATACCGATTGTCTTGAATTTTTGCACAAATGTTTCTATTACCTAACTGAATTTGTTGTATAACGTTATAGTTACTTTTTCCAATTTGTGTCCAATTTTATAGGGTGCATAGAGGGTGAAGTGAATGTTTGAATAGTTCTATTAACCCGTTTGGACACGAGGACACAATGAAGTCTTTGTCAATTTAAGAACGGCTACAGTAGTCCAGAAGAAGAGGGGCCCCGATATAAAATAATAAGACTTTACAATACAATCCACATTCGGCAAAAAGAAAAGCTTATACAAATTATCTTGGATTAATTTCTACGTTTTTACTACAAATTTACTACAAATTTATGCAGGTACTACAAAGCAGGTACTACAAATTTATTTTAAATGTAGATTTTTTTTTAGGGTAAGATGTTTTTATTTCAAATGAAGTTTATTTTTACTTTAAGTGAAGACTTAGATTCTTTCTCCGAAGAATTTGATATCGATTAGTAGTTATTAAAATTTTAAATAATTTTTTAATTAAAAAGTCGATGATAAACTCTTTTAGTGCTATACTTTAATTGATAATGTGTTTTTAATATTTTAATAAATAACTTATTTTAAATATTAATGAATATACTGAGGATTCTAAACTTATATCAATTATTCTGTTTTTAGTTACAACCTATACTTAAAAATTGAAATGAAAAGAATCCTATAACAACTATAATAATTATTCGTAATATTATCAATTTGCCAATAAAATTTTATTAAAACTAAAATTCTTAAGAATGAAAAATAATGGTTTTCTTGAAAAAAAAAGACAAATGGTTCGTTTTTTTTTATTTTTTAGCTCAATAAAATTGCAATAATTTTTTCTTTATTGCTTTTCCAGATATCATCTTCAAAAATTGGAAACAATTCTGAAAGAATAATGGAGTAAAATGATTGTCTTTAATGTCAGACATATTGAGAAAAAACAGAAGGGGGAATGATTAATATTTTTTAATTTATTTTACAAGAATAAATTGAGAGATTATTTAGGAATTGTAATTATGTATCTTGAAAATTTTTATTTTGAAAATAACTTATACCGAACTCTACTTGAAAATGTGAATAGGTATTAAAATTTCGTACCATGTTAGGTAAAAATTTAATTCCTAATGGTTTGTGTTATAAATCTTATATCTATATGTATAAAAGCGAAAGGTTGTTTGTTTGTTTGTATGTATAGCGAATAGACTCCTAAATTGATCAGCTGATTATCATGAAATTTTGTATATAGAGGTTCTTAGTTACGAAAAAAAACATTTTGGAAGGAAATTACGTCCAATTTAGTAATTTAAGCGAAAAGTAAGCGAAGTACTGATTTTCCAAAACGAAAGTTAACAAAATATTTTTTTTTTTTGAGTTCTGTTAACCCATTGAGGCACAAAAATATTTACCGATTTGAGTTTAACCAATTTGTCTTTAAATTCTGTATATGTGTTCCTCCTGAAGGAAAATTTGAAAAATTTATTGAACAATTGCTAGAATAATCCTAGAAAAATTAATTCAAAGAACCCTTTTAATTTAAGCGTTTTAACGGGCCGACGAACAGAATGAATATGTAAGGTCACATTATTACAAAATTTTTTGAAAATATGTTTAAAAAATTACTAATTAATTGGTCGGTGTGGTCTTCTATTGTGAATTTTCAATAAATCTTTGTTGCGATTTTTAATAAGGGGTTTGGAGTTATCCTCCAAATACGGCCATGCATCCATTGCTAGGTTCAGTATTGTATTGTAGGACGATCCACTGAATTCAAGCCACAGATTCCTACATTCAAACACGTTTTTCTATACTTGCAAAAAGAACCTATTGTGGAATTCAATATAAACTCATTATAATAATAAAATGAAATAAAATAAAATAATTAAACTTATTACAAAATATAGTTGATAAGATCTGCAATAAAAACCAGGATTTTAAACCTTAAAAATTCATATATGCTTACAATATTTATTGTACCTGAAGGGGTTATTACAGGTATATAAAAACATAAATTTAACCAAAATTTTACCATTGTTTATGAAACACTTAAAAAAAAATTTATGTAAATTCCTTTTTTCCAGTTCGTTTTTTATGAATTTCCTCAAAATAAAAAACAAAATGGCAGTCATATAATTCTTACATATTGAAAAAGAAATATTTTACATTAATTTTCATGAATTTGTAAATATAAAATATTTTTACCATTTTTTAACTCTTTTACTAGTTTTTCTAAAGTAAAAATAATTTAATATATAATATAAAAGCTATAACCATTATTCTGACAAATGTTAAAAAATAATCATAAAATATCAAAATTTGAAGTTTTCCATCATAAAGTTACAATGTTGCCAGAATATTAAAATTAACAATTTTTTTAGAATGATTTTCTACTGTCATAAAATTACTTGTTTTTGTTGTTTTACAAAATAATGACTGTGTAGTAATAAATAATATCAATAACATAAAAGTAAACATTTTTATTTTAAATTACATAAAGTCTAATTTTAATAGTTATTATAGAGTAATTTTTTAATATTATAAAAGAAAATTAAACTTGGTTGTAGGATATAGTGTAATATTTTATTATTGAGGTTATAATAAAGATTTGTAAAATATGTTTTTCAACATCATATAAACATTTTATCTGTTAAAATTGATTCAAAATTTTTTAATTAAAACATATATTAAATAAAAAAAATTAATTAACAAATATAATTTTTTTTTATTAAATTTTTACATATTATACATTACTTTGCTTTTACAATATAGTTTCAAGCGATGAAACATTTAAGACTGCGTAGAATAATGGCAAGAAAATAAACTTATTGTCAATGTTAAACTTATAATTAAACTTTATAAGCCAATATTGAATGTAAAGTGTTTATTTGAGCAATTTAGATTCGTATGGTTTTTGTCTAAAAATCCTAATGAATTATAATACCAAAGACTGGATTTGTTAGGGTGCAAAACATTTTTTTCGGTCGTCCAAGCTGAGGTTTATGAAAATAAAATCAGTGAGCAGGAGATTAATTGTACTTTGGTGGCATTCTAACGGTATAGATGCAAGAACTACAGCACTTGAAATTGAATTACGTATATTCAATTCCCGTTATCTTTTTGGTGTTTTGTCACTTGTTTTGCAATTAAACTTAATTTCTTGCAGAAATGTCTTAGAATTCAAATAAATAGAATTTTTTTTATTTTATTTATTTGCAAATATTTTGTTTTTGAGTTGGTATTCTTTATCTGAGTTTTACATTATTCAATTTAATTATTTGTTTTTAAATTGCTTTATTATCAACTAGCTGTTGTCCCGTCACAGAATGACGGAAGGTCAAATTTAAAGAAGAACTTTTTCTAATTAAAAACTATTTTTAATTTCATTAATTACATTATGTTAAAAGTATGTTAAATAAAATTGCAACCGTTACATTTTATATAACGCATATTATGCTTCGATTCTAGTAATAGGTACACAAAAAATAAATAAGTGACTCATATAATTTCTTCTTGTATCTTAAAAACTTGAAGATGAATAAGTTAGTTAGTCTACTTTTTATATGTTTCGTGTTTATAAAATTTTGGGTCGTTAGTTCAAATCCCTTCTTGGTATAATTTTTTTTTAATTTCAATTATTATTTTTTTTTTATTTAAGTGAGTACTTGCTTAAATTAAATAAATTAATAAAAGATTTAAAGATTTTTTATAGGTTTATTTTGTTTCAATAATGATCTATTTCTCCATTCATTAATGTTTTGTATATTATATTTTTAAAAAATGTTGCTATACATTCTATATCGTTTCCTTTGATTCGATTCAAATCGGAATATTTGTTTGTTGCTAACATTCTACAATGTGTACTCAACATGCTAAATAATGTATCTGTTATTTAAATTTACGAAAATTGTATTAAATAAATGTTGATTTTTGAATTGAGTTTTGCATTATCACAAATTATAAATTTTATTTGAAATTTTTTAATATACCTAACCTAACTAAGTTTAAAAAAAATTTATTTTGTTCGGTTTTTATAGTGCATTGAACTCAGGTATTGTATACCCGAATCCACCTTCCCAACCGTTAGTCGTTACATTATTTTTTTCCATTTTTAACTTTTTTTAAATAGATAAATAAATAAAAGTTTATGAAGGAAGGGATGAGGGATAGTTTAGAGCGAGATGAAGGGAAACTTTGAAATTACTTTAACATATTGCTTGGTTTATTTGGTTAAGCAAACCAAGCAATGCATCAAAGCATACATTGGGCTTTCGCCCTTATTTCAGATTTGCACTGAAAATTATTAAGACTTACTACACAAATGTGCCTGTGAAGCATTGTCTTCTTAGTTTTTATTTACAAAATGTCTTACTATTTATTTAAAATTTCCAGAAAATCTTCTGCGATTTTTAAAGCTGAAAAGAAATTATTCATATACTAATAAATAAATTTCATTTCAAAAAAAAAATTTTTTTTTTTATTAAAATAAATAAAATATTTTTTGGCCTGCTTATGATAATTTATGATATTTTATTTTCTAAAATAAAACACATCCAACAAAACATTAATATTTTATTTTTTTATAATTGAACACATCCAACAAAACACATTTAATTGAATGCGTTTGTTACACCTCATTCTAGACAAAATTCTAGACAAATATATTAATAAATAAAATAATAATAATAATAATTATTATTTATTGATTAAGATTAAATTCTAACATAATAGCGAATGGGACAGGGTAGTGGAAACCCTGATAAAAGTTTAGTCACTGAGAATTGAACCCGGACCTTTTACTCTAACCACTGTGCTACCCACCTTATTTCATAATGATAACATTTTTTTTAGATATTAGAAGATTAAGTATGTTAAAAAAAAAAAAAAAAAAACAAAAAACAAATATAGTATGTTAAATTTAGTGAATTAGTAACTGAGTTGAGTAACGAAGCCTTAAGTTAAAATTAGAAATAAACAAAATATTTTTTCAATCTAACACAAAAATTGAAAAAGCTGCGGCAGAAGATTAAAAAGTTCTACCGCAAAATTATATTTAGCTACACTTCATTTTGTAGCATTTAAAAAGCTCATTTGGACTCAAAACTTAACAGTTAAATTTTTTTGAATTTAAAATATTTTCAAGTTTAAGTAACAATTTTTTTTATAAAAGATTGTCTAGCCAGTTTCTATTATCAATACAATACACAACACAAAACGCTGGTTTGATTATCTGAGAAAAAAGTACAAAGTTATAGGAAATACATAAAAATAAAAAATTGCAAGTAAATTTTGTTTTTTAAAAAAATTTGAAATAATAATTATAATGAATCTGATAATGAAATTAGAAAATAAAATTTTATGAATTTTGTATAATAGTTTTTAAGAAACATTATTAGAATGTTGTTTGATTTTAAAAGTTTTTAGCAATTTTTGAAATATTTTTAGCACTTTTTTTCTGTATCCCTTCCTTTATAGAGCGATAAGCTATATTTTCACAGAACAAATTTTCTGAGCTTTCCCTATTCAAGAGCTATTACAACTTCAAAACTTCCTATTACTATTGCAGTATTTTAGGCACCTCGTATATATTTCCAAGTTTAATTGAAACTCAAGTTACAATTGAAACTCTAAAATATAATATTCCGCCAAAAAATTATATGTTACATGTTTTTATAATTACAATGAACTTATAATATTTAGGTATGAATAGGTATGAACTATTCATGATTTGACTTTATGAAAAACTTTAATTATATTACTTATTATCAATTTATTTTTTAATGTATTCATTCCCCAAAATTCGGTATTGACATTTTGCAGTTTTGAAAAATATGTTTTTCTAAACACTCTTAGTCTTTTCAATATTTAGTTTATTATACCCGTATGACTATATAGTCCAAGGGTAGAATAAATTTGCCATTACGTTTGTGACGCAGAGAAGTAGGGGGGGTAGATATAGACTCAAGTGTATGGATCGGATCAGAATCGAAAAATAAATCGATTTAGCTATGTATGTCCATCCGTCTGTCCGTCCGTCCGTCCGTCTGTCCGTCCGTCTGTCCGTCCGTCTGTCCGTCTGCACGATAACTCAAAAACTAAAGGAGCTAGGATCTTGAAATTTTCGCAAATTCGTTTTTTTGCAATAGCCGTCATCGCTATTTAAATCCAGCGATTTTGGTCCATGGGTTCGGGTAGCTGCCATACAACTTCTTTTTTTATATGAGAATTACTCTGTACCTATTACAGCTGCGTGTCTGAAATTTTGCCAAAAGTAGTTTAGTTTTATGGCCAAAAATTCTGCAAAATTTGGTTGGTCTAGTCTAGTCTAGGGTTCGAGTAGCTGCCACACAACTTCTTATTTTATATGAGCATTACTCTCCACCTAATGAAGCTGGGTGTCTGAATTTTTGCCAACAATTGTTTAGTGTAATGGCCAAAGTTTCTGCAAAATTTGGTTGGTCTGCTGCAGAGGGTTCGAGTAGCTGCCATACAACTCCTTATTTTATATGAGCATTACTCTCCACCTAATGAAGCTGGGTGTCTGAATTTTTGCCAAAAATTGTTTAGTGTAATGGCCAAAGTTTCTGCAAAATTTGGTTGGTCTATTACAGAGGGTTCGAGTAGCTGCCATACAACTCTTTATTTTATATGAGTATTCCACTACGCTTAATAAAGCCAAAAGTAATTAACCGGATAATATAATGTATAGGTTACGATCATACGGGTATCCCAGAGTTGACACAGTCTACTCTACTACACTCTTCCTCGTTTTTTAATTAGATTTAGTATCAAATTAGTTTTGTAACTATAAAACAAATAGTAACTTTCGGTTAATTTATACAAATTCGCTAAATCAAGGACAATTCATTAATTTCTGGATCTTTTGTTATACCTATACTGGATACCACTAATTATAGCTGAATATAAAAAACGGTCATCATAAATTTTATAATCTTCATAATTAAGTATCACTGTATTTCAAAGAGAATTTAATGTTTTTTTTTTTTTAAAATAAATTAAAACAAAAAAATCATTGCCACAAAATCAAGTATTTAAAATTAAATATACCTTAGCAATATGTCGCGTCAAATATAATTATATATACAAACTGTAAAGTTGTCTACACAAATTACTTCTAATTTTAAATTTAAATTAAAAGAAAATACAAAATGTCTCCCATCTTAAAATTTTTTTATACCCGTATGACTCAAAGTCAAAAGGGTATACTGAATTTGTCATTACGTTTGTAACAACGCAGAGGAGGAGGGAAGAAGGGTTAGATATAGGCTCAAAGGTATGGATCGGTTCAGAAGGGATAATTTAAACAATCTAGTTATGCACGATAACGATAACTAAACTAAAATATAGGAGCTAAAATTTTCACAAATTCGATTTTATGCAATAGTCGTCATCGCAGAAAAAAAACCAACTGGTGTGTGGAAGAAAGTCGAAGAGCTGCTTTTCAATTTATATTATCTTTTCTACATAACAGAAAGACTTATAATATGTTGTGTATTAAAAATTAATCGGATGATATAATGTCGTATCCCAGAGTTGACACAGTCTACTCTCGTTTATTCTAAATTTAGCGTTACCATCTATATGAACAATATTTTTATACCTTATGTTATAAAAATCCTCTCAAAATTCTTGAATTTATTAATATTTATAAATACCTATACAGTTATACTTGTATATTTCTACAAGTATCTTTTGGTATAAAAATAACATAACTGTAAATAATTGTAGGATAAGTTTTAACTCTTATAGGTTAATATTCTGACAAATATCTAAAGACAAAATTTATTGAATTCAATTAACAAAATTGCACCAAAATACCGAAAGAAAAGGGAACAGTTGGTAATGTTAAAAACTTTTATTAAATATATCTACTGGGTGCTTCAATAATATAATGTCTTATAAATTGTTAAAAAATGTTTTTAGCTAAAAATTTTGTGTCAGTTTCCCGAACCTAGATCTATAGATGTTTCAAAAAGGTCTAATACGTCTGTTATGACTTTTAGGATAATTTTATTTTTTTTTTAATTACAATTTTTCTTCTAAAAAATGCTACCAACATGTTAAATTTTCAAGTATACTGAGATTTTTAGGTCTGTCAAATTTATGATGGTTTTTTAATCTAACGCAAAAGCTCCAGTCATTCAATGCTTTTATTTAAGCCCAAATAAATTTAGGAGTTCAGACTACTTTTGTTTATTATAAAAATTTTTTCCCAAAGTTTACATGCAACTTCACATGACTATCTATATAAATACTGTGCTTTTCTATAGATTTAAGTCTAAAAATGTTTGATAGTAAGTTGAGCAACTTTAAGCAAATTACTTTCAAAACTTTATAAAGGTCTGATTTTTTTTTGATATTGTAATTTCTATTAAATTTAATCCTTAAGTCTAAAAATCTTAAGAAATTTAAAATTTTTACCTAAAGTTTTCTCCCAACACATTTTACCACAGTTTTTAACTATTCTTCAACACTCTGTATAGGTGGTAGATGTCATGTGATAAGTCATATAAAGTATTTATGAGATAGAGCTAAAAATATTCTGAAAATATAATTTATGTATAAATATTATATTATGTACATAAATAATAATATAATACTATAAATATTAGAAAGAATAAAAGGAAGGGGTATTTGTTTAAAGATTTGGTATAAAATATATATATGTATGTTTATTTGGGGAATAATCTGAAATGAATTTAAAGATAAAAAAAACTTTGTTAAAATAAAAGATGGTTAGAGTTTATTTGATAGTAAAAAGATTTTCTTAAATTTAACAAATATACCAAAATGTAAATATAACTTTTCTACTGAACACTGAAACTTTGGATTATTATTACCATAGATAAATAATTGATATTATCAAAACTAAATGGTCTTCTGTCGAAATAGACTTGGGCGACTTTTTGATCCGATATATTTTTCGATCCTATACTAAAAGACATATTGGTAACCCTTTCTTGAACACAAAAATGGACAAATTAAAAACTTATAATTCATAAGATATCGAATTTCTCTAGAAACAGTTACCTTTCTACCATCCTTTCATCACTTTTAAAAATTATAATCGATTGTAGACTGTACTGTAAATAAAGGAAGATATTTTACAATCCGTTTTGAAATTAATATCAGCCATTTATAATATAACTGTAAAATATACAAGTACGTAATACAATTTAAGGAACAATTCATTTGTAAAGATTTGCTTAATTTAAATCAAAAATAAAAATTATAAAAAAATAAAATAAATCTGTAGATAGATTTTAGTTAGATTAAATTGAGGAATCCTTAGAGGATTCTATTATTAAAGTATAATGATTTTGATATAATGTATGTATGTATTGTATATTTATTATAATCATGATGAAGTATCTTATATGTAGTTTATCTATTACTGTTATATTTGTAATAAGTTAAAGTTGTTGATAAGTTTTTTGTTTTTTATTCGTTGACAGTCATAATAGAAGTTAAGTAATTTTAATTTTATATATATTCGTATTTATGTATGTATATTTGTAGACAAATTATTAACATTTAAATAATAAGAAATGTCTCTGTATTTTATATTACAGGTAATATAGATACATATAATGTATAAACTGGTTCTAATTTATAATAAAGTGTCATTATACATAATAACCGTATTTTTATTATATTAACAATTTTCTAGAGATATACTAAATATGATATTACATTTGTGATGCTGTCATAAGGCGAAGTTGAATTTGTATCAATTCAAGTAGTTGGAACAGGGGGACAAAAAATATAATGAATTCCATGTACAATTGAAACTTGAGATCGTATTAGGCCTCATAAAATGTAGAAACGTTTTAAATTTTCAATAGATAGAATTCTATTTATTACATATTGTAATAATTTTATATTGAATTATAGGTATTTGTATATCCGTGAATTATATTATTATATTAAATTATTGGTTATAATGGTTATAAAAATGTATTTTTCAATTAATATACATAACTATTATAGTTCCAATGGTGATTGGTCGCTTAGCCGATTTCGGAAACCAGGAACCTATTCCACCAACACTTATCTCTAATTTGATGCAATAAAAATAACGATAATTTGATTATTTGATTAGTGATAAGTTGTTGGTGCAATAGCGCCCAGATAATAGTGTTTTTACTTTTACTGGAAATCCAACCGAAGTCTTTCGAATGAAAGATCAGCACTCTAACTCTGTGACACCCAGTCGTTTATTTGACATTTGTATATAATATCTGGCATTTCTTTAAGGCTTGGTGGCACAAAGGTTAAAGTGGAAAGTGCAAAAACTTTTCTGGTTTTCCTAGACTCAGCTACCATTCTCCATTGGGTTCAAATTAATGGCTTAATTAATAATCAATAATAATCATTAATGCAAAATATAAACAAATAATTTAATTGAATAGTATAACTCATAGATACAAAATTCCACATAACTCAAATACAAAATATTTCAATATAAACAAAAAATAGAATTGTATCTATTGAAAATATAAGACGTTTCTGCATGTTATAAAGCCTAGTACTATCTAATTTCATGAAGATCAATTCTAATAATACGAATATAATATGACCCCTTTTCCAAACATGTACCTATATCGCATTGACGGGTTTATTAGCCTAACAGTTGAACAGTTAGCGCTTAAAAAAAAAAAACAAAACATGACCAAGATTAGTCTACTGGTCCGAGTAACTTTCATACAATTTTTGGTGTTCATATACCAAACCCAAGGATTTAAAAAATATGTTTTTAATAATCTGTATTAAACGAAGTTAAGTTTAATCTTTACAACATATGGAGAATTTGGGAAGAAGAGCGTTATGTTCTCTGAATAAACTAAGAATTATGAAATTTTATATTAGATGATCCAGTTTTATGCCAAAAACTGGAGCGTTATTTCAAATTTAATCGCGTACAAAGAAAATTAAATCATTTTATCGCATAAGAAATTCGCGTAAAAAAATCGCATTAAAACGGAATTAGGTATACTTACTATTAATAAGTATATTTATATGCATATCTTTTAATAAAACACATTATATAATTTGTTTATGTAGAAAAAGTGATTTTTCTACATAAACTCAATTTTAAAAGTTGAAAAATTTTCATAAATATCAGAATTCTTCTCTACAACTTTTCCTCATTTCATATAGCTGTCCTTGATATGTATATCACATATATTAGACATACGTACTACATACACATTTATTTGAATAATATATTTTTATATTCATAATTTTATACATAAAACAATTTTCATTTGAAATAATTGCAAAAGTTTTTTAGTTCTTCAAAAATTAAAAACAAAAAAAAAAAAAACAATTTTATTTTTCAAACTTAAAGATACTTTAGTAAAAATTATGATTTAAATCATCATATAAAACAACTTATATTCAGTTAAACATTCATATATTCATCATATAATATGAATGTAAACTGAAATAGTAAATTCCAGTAAAATATTCTAAAAAACTTGTATTTAATGAGTTTAATTCGGAAAAATTTTCTACCTTATTTCAGTTTTTAGTTTTATTAAAAAGAATTTTATTAGATAAATTCTTGATAAAATATAGAGGTTTTTGTTTAAAACTTTGTCTTTTTATAAAAAAAAAAAATTAATTTTTTTTCAAAGTAATTAATTAAAAATATAAAAAATACCATGAATTATGAGATATAATTATATTAATAAGAAATATTTTATTTTATTCGCAGTACAAAAAAACTTATATTAATCATATTATAATTAAAAAAAAGTAATAATCTGAAGATATTTTAAAAGTAAGTTTAATTTAAAATACATTTTCTTTAATGCAACAGGTAATTCCAAATAAATTAAATTTAATAATTTTAGTAAAATAATGATAATATTATAAAAATATTTTCAGAGGAATAAAATAATTTTTGAAATTTTATTATGGTAAAATTCAAGATCTTTTTTTAAATATTAATTTTTAATCAGAAAAGTATATACAGTTTTTTAGAGGCACTACTCTGCAAATTATAACTCTAAAGGTATTTCAGACAAATGACTTGGAGTCAAAAGTCCTCCGGACGTTTTTGACTCAAAATTGAGCGTAAAGTCCCCGGATGATTATTCGCTCTGGTGATTGGGCCGAAAGCTTCTCGGGAATACAAACATTATATAGCACACTTAAATTATTAGGTTCAGAAACGGCTGAACCTTTTAATGACTTTTGACTCCAGGACTTTTGTCATATCGTCAGAAATAATAATCTGTAAGGTTTTTTTCAGTTGGGAAATAAAACCCTAAAATATGTGAAATAATCTCTAAGACTTTTCTTTCAAGGTAACTAATGATAACTTCCAGAGAAATAAAGCTCTACATTTTGTTATAAAACCACCAAGTCTTGCAATACTTAAATCTAAAAAAATTTGATTCCCACAATAAAAACTTTTGAAGTTCATGTTGAACCAAAGTAGGATCCACTTGAAGAGAGAAATAACATTCTGGGGCTATGTTTCTCGGAAATCCTTATATTAATTTTAAAGACAAATAACATTCCATGGTATTATATAAAAATCCCCACAAAAAACCCATGGTATTAGATCTGCTTAAATGTGATTAAATATTATATCTGACGCGGTAGTTTCATTTTATATGACTTTATTTCACGGCGCTTTTTTATCTTTTATGTCATACCATTGAAAAAATGAAATAATATCAACATAAAAGATTTTCCAAGTAAAATTCAATTAATTTTTATAAATAAAAGTGGAATATTATTTTTATTTATAATAAAGTTAATAATAATTTTATCTTTTATCGTTTTAACATTTAAAAAAAATATTTTTAAAAATTCCATTACTGACATTGTATTAACATTTTTATTATGAACTCTATTAATTTTTGCGTTGTTTTCGAATTTGCATAATTAGTCCTTCCCAAATTTTTAATCTGAGGTTTAAAGTTCCAAGAAATTATTTAGTTCTAAATTTTATATATAAATTATCCGTAAAATGTCAACTAAAGTAAAAGTTTTAAATCTATCAAAAGCATATCAGTGCAGTGAATCTGTAAGTGCATAACCATAAGCTTGAATTCAAATCTTTCCTATTCAGATCGAAGTTATACTTGAATTTTTATCTTTTGCTTGAAAAAGTGAAATATAAGTTTAATCTGAAATTTCAACTGACTGACTTTTATAGCAAAGTCATCACTCATAAGATGCATATTTAAGTTTCCAACATATCTCACATTTTAATCTATCCATCTATATATATAAAAACAAAATTTAATTTATTTGTAAGTAGCGAAAAATTGAGTTGGCTTGATTATCGGATTTGAAATTGATTAACCTATGTCGGCCCGATGACACTTATGTAACTTTTGTGATATTAAAAAAATTAATTGAAGATCGTAAAACAACTTATATCATGTTCATACATCAGAGTTAAAAACGTTTATTTTTCTGAACTAGTTTTTCTTAAAACTAGTTATTTTCCACGATTGAATACCTAAATTTTTGACATAATCAATTATTTAGTTTCAATTCTGTCAAAATTTAACCAGTTGTGGTCAGACTACACTATTCGTAGTTTAAAACAATTTACTTCATTTTAGACACCCGTAGTGTAAACAGGGTATAAGTATACTTAGTTCATAAAGGTTTTAAATTCAAAATAGACTATTTTATAATTAAATAAAAGAATTAAATTAAATCATGTATAAAATGTCAAATGCCAAAAGCTATTGGAAGATATTTATTCCAAGGAATTGCCTAAAATTTTTACAACCAAAAGATCAATAACAAGCTTAGCAGTTTATCAAGTTTAACTAAAACGCATATTGATTTTAAAAATAAATATTATTTTTTCCAAAATCTTTGACCTTGTACTGGGATCAAAGAATGATTTTCATCTTCAAAAAATTTCCATTGTTTTTAGCACTAAAAAAATCAATAAAATCTTAAAGCTATTATAATATATTTTAAAGGATTTCCATTGAAAGATTTTCATCTTTTCTTCAGTCACTTCAAAAATAATGTTTTGACACTTTAAAATCATAATACTGAAAAAAATTAAATTGAAAATTTTAAAGAATTTAAGATTTTTAAAAAAAAATAAAAAAAAAAAAAATACTACCATCCAAAATAAGCTTAATTTCAATTTAACTATAACTTGAAAACGTGAAGACCCTTTTAAATATTTTTCTGATACAAATAACTGTGAAACCCAATCGTTTTAAGTTATTAAATATTTTCCAGTGAAAAAATATATTCCAGCTATTTATTTTTATTTTCAATATTTTTGGATTTAAAATGTCCTTAAATTAAATTTTTTTTTAAATTTGTTTTTCAATTTAAAGCAAAATCCCTTAAAGTTATCAACTATACTATCAACTATAGGATACTAACTTTGGAAAAAAAAAATGTTATTTATTAAAAATTGATTAACATTATTTCTATTTCAATATTTATCGAAACTCTTTTACAGAACTAATCAAATTCTACTGCTACTTCTGTAGTTAAAACTTAAAACCAGATAAACTTTCAAAAAAATTTCAGAGCTTTAAACTAACTCAGGACTTGAAATAAACGAATTCTGTAGATTTATAACCGTCTAATCGAATTTGCAAAAAATAATTGTCCAAAAAACTTAACTTTTTTTTTTATCAAAGGTTCTTACACCTAACCTATGTAAACCTTGAATGGAAGCTTTTCGAAACTTTTGAGCGAGATGAATAAAATTTTGTGCAGGCCTTATAGTTATGAGATCAAAATGATCCAGCCTTCCAATAAATTAGCTGCGATACGAACTAGACATCTGCACAAATGTATTCAGAAGCGCTTTCAAAACATTCTATAATAAGTAAAACTTTTTATATTCTGTTTTGAAAGCTTTCAAACCAAATGCATACATTACAAAATTATTATAGAATACAGTAAATGAAATACAAAATTATTGTAGAATAGAATGAATATGTATTGGTTTAATTTTGTGTACACGAAAATAGAGTATTTATAGTATATATATTATATATATATACCGAGTGCACCAAATACAATAAAAAAAAGATTTTCACTTCCTTGTTTGTTTGTTTTTTTATCTTCTTGTTATCTTATTTTGCTTATTCTTTTTTATTGTATTTAGAGTACTCAGTATGGTGTATGGTGTACTTGGTGTATTTGAAAAGATTTAGAAAAATTCAAATTTGATTTTTAAAACATCAAAGTATTTATGAAGGAAAAGCTTTTGAATATTCTTATTTGAAATAAAAAACGAATAGAGTAAATATAGTTAAGTTAAAGTTCGAGTATACAACATATTAAAAGCTTTTAGAACGATTGTATAAAATTAGAATACAGTATTTAAATACATACGATAATTTTAATAAAGAAATATATTTGTGCAGATCTCTAATACGAGCCAACTAATCACTCTTATCTAAATTGATCAACAAAGATGGCTTTATAATTTTAAAGTTCTACATCTGCTATTGTTTTTGAATTTAGATTTATTATTGTCTGTTTTACAATGTCACAAACTTAATATCAAATTTTGTATACCCTTCAAACAGTGTTCGTAATAGAAATAAAAAAACTGTAAAAGAAGATAAAAACAAAAATAGACCATAATAAAAATTAAATATTAACTAACCATTTCACGTTTTGTCTTTGTACAGTTAAAATGGATGGGTAAAAACCACGATTTCCAAGGCTTAACCAAAACAACAAATAATAAAAAAAAGGAAAAAAAGATAACCGTAAATGGTTAAAATTGACATTCAACCTCCTTCCGTTTCTCCCTTTTTTCTATAAATAACTGATAACAGATAAAAGACATTTTTTTTTTAAGAAAATACAACTTAAAATTTAATTCTAAAAATAGATGATTTATTTTCGAAGACATTATATTGCATATAAATTTTCTTTTAAATACGTAGGAGGAACCTTTTCCTTATTATTTTAATGCTTTTTTGATCCCTTATTACAAATTCGTTCTATTGCTGCTTCAGAATTTTTGGTGATTGATAAGCTTAGAATTAAATTTGAAGTGATTTTCTGTATTAAAATAATAATATAATTTTGTTAGAGATAGCAACGTTTATTAGATATTGTCCAGTTTGTTCACAGATTTCAAGGTATTTCATGCATACGCAGACATTTTTTAGCATTTATGAGAATTGTAATAATCCGGGAAATGAACATTTTTGATAAAAATTCTATAAGATATTAAAACACCCACTTTGAGCTTGAAATATCTCAATGGAATTAATTATGATATTTATACCCGTATGACAATTAGTCAAAAGGGTATACTAAATTTGACATTACGTTTGTGACGCAGAGAAGGAGGGAGGTAGATATAGACTCAAGTGTATGGATTGGATTAGAATCGAAAAATAAATCGATTTAGCTAAGTATTTCCTTCCGTCCGTCCGTCCGCATGATAACTCAAAAAATTATGGAGCTAGGATTTCAAAATTTCATCGCTATTTAAATCCAGCCATTTTGGTCCACGGGTTCGAGTACCTGCCAACTTCTTTTTTATTGGGCATTACTCTGTACTTATGAAAGCAGGGTATCTGAAATTTTGCCATAAATAGTTTAGAGCAATGGCCAAAGTTTCTGCAAAAATTTGGTTGGTTTATTGCAGAGGGGTCGAGTAGCTGCCATACAACTCTTTCTTTTATATCAGCATTACTATACACCTAATGAAGCTGGGTGTCTGAAATTTTTCCAAAAATAGTTTAGTATGTTTGAAATTTTGCCAAAAGTAATTAACCGGATGATATAATGTATATGTTACGGTCATACGGGTATCCCAGAGCTGACACAGTCTACTCTACTACACTCTTCCTCGTTTTATATTAAAAGAAAAAAAAGTGAAAATATTTAAATAAAGGAAGACACACATTCTAATGTAAAGACATTAGACGATGACGTACTGTAATGTAAAAATATATACCTATTCACAGTATTTCGAAATAACATAGGGTTATTCACAAAATTACTTAGTAAAAATATTAAATAAATTTACAAAACAATTTATATTCATTGTGGATTCAAAAAATCCATTCTTATAACGTATTATATTAGATGCGCATAATATTAGACGCGTATTATATTAGACGCGCAACTTACGATTAACTGACTACGTTTTAGAGGGAAGTGATATATTGTTTGGAATAGTATTTTATATCTAAATAATTAATATGTCACTTGGTTAATGTAGCTTCGAACAACGTGAATATATTCATGCGGAACTAATAATATAACTAATAGTACAGTATTGTTAATGATAATAAGGCAAAATTTCACGACCTAACAATAGTCCCTAAATACAATTGCCGCACCAGGATTGTGTTAATTAAAAATAATCAAACTATACAAACTTATTATCTATATTTAATATTAATATTTAATTTTTTACATTTTTAAAATTTATTATTTAGCAATAATAATTATTTCAATTCTTAGTAAAACCTCTTATAATAATCCGTCAATTAAAAATTAGCTATAACTATTTAATTGCTTTAATATTATACCAAGTATATTTATTTGTTTAATAAATTGATAAAAACCCAAAAACCACATAATGATGAATTTTAAAGGTAATTTAATTACAATTTTAGTTTTACTTGTTTGAAATTATACAACAGTATACCGCTTATGATATCCTAAATTCATATATGACAATAATAAGATGCTTCTTTGTGTATTTTTAATGGCTGATTGAAATTTTGAAAAGTTATTAGGACAGATATCGTTTACAAATAGCAAGTTGTGTCATTACTATTAATTAGTATTAATATACTATATACCTATAATATTAGGTACAGGGTGGCGCAAAACCACCTATATGGTTTGAATATTTAATAACTTTTTACATTTATTTATATTTGTTATTTTTAATTTATGGAACATGTACTGGAAAGAGCACGAATGTGCGATGCCGAAAATGGTCACCACTTGCGGAATTTAATTTTTCTACTTAAGCTAAAAATATTCCCCATTAATATACTGTATAATAAAAAAAATAATAATAATGTTTAATAAGTTATTAAACATTCAAATCATATTGGTCGTTTTGCGCCACCCTGTATAAAATTATAATAAAAATGTATAAATGGTATTAGGCTAATTTTTACATTTATCTATGTACTTCTATTTTAATATCACTTACAGAACTAAAAACAAAAATTTATTATAATATTAATTTAATGTTCTTTGGGTAACAAATTTCTTTTTAATAATTCTTTAGCGCATGAGTAAGAGAAAAACGAGGAAGAGTGTAGTAGAGTAGACTGTGTCAACTGTGGGATACCCATATGACCGTAACATATACATTATATCATCCGGTTAATTACTTTTAACAAAATTTCAAACATTCAGCTTTATTAGGTGTACTTAGAGTAATGCTCATACAAAAGAAGGAGTTGTATGGCAGCTACTCGAACCCTTTGCAGTAGACCAACCAAATTTTGCAGTAACTTTGGCCATTACACCAAACTATTTTTTGCAAAATTTCAGACACCCAGCTTCATCAGGTGTAGAGTAAAGCTCATATAAAAGAAGAAGTTGTATGGCAGCTACTCGAACCCTCTGCAGTAGACCAACCAAATTTAGCAGTTACTTTGGCCATTATACTAAACTATTTTTTTATATATAGAGTAATGCTCATATAAAATTAGAAGTTGTATGGCAGGTAACCGAACCCGTGGACCTAAATGGCTGGATTTAAATAGCGATTCCGGTTTTTGCATAAAAACGAATTTGGGAAAATTTCATAATCCTACCTCTTTTACTTTTTGAGTTATCGTGATGACGGACGGACGGACATACATAGCTAAATCGATTTACTTTTCGATGCTGATCCGATCCATACACTTGAGTCTATATCTACCCCCCCTCCTTCTCTGCGTCACAAACGTAATGGCAAATTTATTATACCCTTGGATTATATAGTCATACGGGTATAAAGAATATATGTGTATTAAAAGAGAAATTAAAACTATACCCATTGCCCGATGGGCTTTTTTACTAGTACATATATAAAAGTAAACGTTTTTTTGGATGAACGGATGAACAATGTAGTAATTCATACAATACAGACAGACATACAGACATTCATTTAAATCAATTTAATCTGTATCTGAATTATCGAGTAGAAAAATAATTTAAATTAAAATAGATAAAAATTATTAAAATTAAATTAAATAAATAATTATTTTAAAATTACGAAATTTTTTGTCTTCTTAATACTTTTTGCTTTTGTTTCTTAAATAATCAGTTAATTAAATTACACAACAGTTATTATAAATCTCCATAGAAAATTCTAGGAAACCTTTTTTTATTATTTCAATATGTGTTTCTATTTAATCTTTTTTAATTACAATTTTAATTATACTGTTTTAATATGTACTTGTTATTACTTGTATAGTTAACAAATATATATTTACCCAGTTATATTTTCTTTAAAAGGAATTTTTGCATCATGTAAAACAATGGCAATTAGGGATTATGGTGGGTTTAAAATATAAGTTTTCAATAAATAATATCTATCAACAATTTAAAATATTTTTAATTTTTTTAACAAATTTTTTACATTTTAAAAATTATTCAGTTAAGCTAGAGCTTTACTATATACATTATTAATATAATTATAAGTCAGATCACATAAAATCAAATAAATCTATTTTTCTGCACTGCATGCATAATTCTGCATAGAATGTCATTGGAATTTAATAGTTGAATCTAGTTTTGTATACCAATTGAATACTAAATGTATAATTTAAATTTTGTTTCAAGCTAAAAATTTTTAATCAGACATTTAGTATGCGATAGTATATTATAAAATAGATTAGTATTCTGTGCAATCATGTGTGATTTTGTACATAATAATCAATAGGAGTAATGCACGCAATAAATATGGAAAAAAGAGCAGTAAGACTATTTCCTTCTAGAACTTAGTAAATATCGTCCAATAATTTAAGTAAATCTTTAGAACTGTAGAATTTTTATACAGTTCGGCAGAAACTCAGAAATTTTTTCAACAAATATACTAAATACTATGTTATGTCCTATTTCTACAGTATGTGAGGACATTGTTTTATTTTCTATGTAAAATAAATATTAATTATTAATTTAATTTTTTTTATAATTAAATTGGTTCTTATTTTATAACAATAAAAATTTTCTTTAATTATAATCGTCTTAAATATAGATGACTAGCTAATACCCGGTGCGCGTTGCTGCGCCTTTCAATGGAGGTTTAATTGAATTTGATGTTACTGTAAAAAGTTAACACAAAAATTACCCACGGTTTACACACGTAAATTTAAAAATGTATGAAAGCAATCTTTTTAAAACGATTTTTCTAGGATTATTCTAGTAATTTTTGAAACTTTCTGTAATTCAAAGCAGTACAAACTATTTTCCAAAATTTGACGTAATTTACTTCCAAAAAATTTTTTTTGACCAAACGTAGAACCAACTGTTAACATACTCAACTCCATTTTCAAGTTGCTTCACACAAATCGTTTCTAATTTAGAGTAAAATAACCAAAAAATTAATAAAAAGCTGTTGGGCCGCAATGGGTTGTTAATGGAACTCAACAACATTTTTTTTAGAGCTTTCTTTTAAGCCAAAGCAGAATTTCGAAAAACCGGACAAAATTTGGACCCAAAATTTTTTTTGACCACCCGTCGGCCCGACGTCTGTTTACAAATTCCAAAACTGTTAATAGTGTCAACTCGATTCTCACAGGGGAGCACGTATACAAAATTTGAAGAAAATCGGTCAATCCGTTTCTAATTTAGAGTTAAGTATTGAAAAAACCTATAAAAAGCGGTTGGGCCGCAATGGGTTAATGCAACTCAATAAAATTTGTTTTGGGGTTTTCTTTTTAGCCAAAGCAGAATTTCATAAAACCGGACAAAATTTGGACCCAAAATTTTTTTTGACCACCCGTCGGCCCGACATGGGTTAACAAATTCCAAAACTTTTAATAATGTCAACTCAATTCTCACAGGGGAGCACGTATACAAAATTTGAAGAAAATCGGTCAAACCGTTTCTAATTTAGAGTTAAGTATTGAAAAAACCTATAAAAAGCTGTTGGGCCGCAATGCAACTCAATAAAATTTTTTTTTGGGGTTTTCTTTTTAGCCAAAACAGAATTTCATAAAATCGGACAAAATTTGGACCCAAAATTTTTTTTGACCACCCATCGGCCCGACATGGGTTAACAAATTCCAAAACTGTTAATACTGTCAACTCAATTCTCAAGGAGCATCACGTATACCAAATATGAAGTCAATTGGTCAAACCGTTTTGAATTTAGAGTAAAGTATTGAAAAAACCTATAAAAAGCTGTTGGGCCGCAATGGGTTAATGGAACTCAACAAAATTTTTTTTGGGGCTTTCTTTTTAGCCAAAGCTGAATTTTGTAAAATCGGACAAAATTTGGACCCAAAATTTTTTTTGACCACCCGTCGGCCCGACATGGGTTAACAAATTCCAAAACTGTTAATAGGGTCAACTCAATTCTCAAAGAGCATCACGTATACAAAATTTGAAGTCAATCGGTCAAACCGTTTTCATTTTAGAACAAAGAAGTTTAAATACTTGCACCACAGCCCCAACTTGGCGGTCCGTTAGAGCAAAATTTTTGGGTCACGATTTCTTTCCGTACCCAAAAACCTCTATATACAAATTTTCATGAAAATCGGCTGGGCAGTTTAGGAGTCTATTCGCTACAAACAAACAAACATACAAACAAACAAACAAACAAACAAACAAACAAACAAACAAATAAACAAACTTTCCCTTTTATATATATAGATATTAAAAGATTAAAGACAATAATTTCAATTAATTAGTTCTTGGAAATTTTTGGTTATTTCTAATTTTTTTTTTATAATCCAACTTTAAAATAATTTTTAATTAGAAAATATGTTTGCATGTTGATAGTTTTGTATGTCTATCAGGTTAGCAATTTTTTTTTAACTTTATGAATTCCAAAAATTAGTGGAAATTATTTTAATTATAACTTATCATGTTAATAAATGTGCATATATATTTAGTGCATATTATTTCAAATCAAAGTAAACAACGCACCAAAGCCCACATTGGGTTCCTTTATTTCAGTTTTTAATTGAAAATAATGAAAACTTACTACAGAACTATTAGATACTGTGAAGCATAGTCTTAACGTTTAATATCAAAATGTTGTACTATTTATATAAAATTTCCAGAAAATGTACTGTGAGTCTTAAAAACTAAAATTAACTAATTTATAAACATTTAAAATAATTTAAATTCATAAAAATTTTTTTTTAATTAATTTGTTTTTCTTTGTTTTTTTATTATTAAATATAAATAAAATATTTTTTGGTCTGCTTATTATAATTTTGAATATTTAATTTTCTAAAATAAAACACATTCATCAAAACATTAATATTTTATTTTTTTATAATTAAACACATACAAAAAACCAAAATTTAATTGAATGCGTTTGTTACACCTCGTTTCCTGGACAAATATCTTAATATAAAATAATAATTATAATTAACTGTACAGTGATTTTTAAAAATGAATACTTTGTGTTCATTTTGCAAAATCCGTTTGTAATATCATCAGATTTCACAGACTATGGAGAATATGGAGAATATCTAAGATAAACACAAATAGCCAGAACAACAAATATTAAAATGTTCTATCATTGTGTAAAATCAATTCTCTTATATTGTAGTGCAACTTAACTGATGAATGAGTGCCAAACTAACAAGATGCAGGCTTTTGTCAACCAATTTATTTGTATTATATGGGAATTATTCTGGCCACGGAGCAAAAGTTGTTCAAATAAGAACTAATAACATAAAACATAGCTAGGAGATAAAATCAACAGTCCATAGGCAAATGACCTGGTTTTGTGGAAGCACTATGATTTCTAATTCCAAAAGAGATTAGAAAAACGAGAAAACAAAAATCATCACATTTTAAAGTTCGATGGACCTTTAAAGCATTGTTCATTTAATTGCATTAAATTATAATATATTTTATCTAAATTTTTTAAATTTATCTTTAAAGTTATGAGTATCTATCCATTTTCTTAAGCTATTCATATTATTTATATGTACTGTTTACAAAATATTATATTGAAACATTGTATTTTATTAGACTTAAATTCGTGCCTGCAAGTTGTTTCATACAAAATTGGTATAAAAATAGTAGAGAAGGAAAAACTTTTAAATTTTTTCCTATTTAATATTCTAGGGGTATACAAAATATCTAATAAACATTTTTTCTTCGTATTTTCAACTGATATTTGTCTAGAATAACTGATTTAGAAAATTTGTTGATGGAAAATATGTACTCACATATTAAATTATAAAACATACATACATATTTATTCATATTTGCGAATACAATGGAGTGGTATAACATATACATACTTATATACATTGTTTTTATATTAATGAGAATAGTGAAACTTTATATTATTCTAAAAGTTAAGTAAATTGAGATAACAACAAACAAAACGGTTTTAAACCTCTATATTTTAATAATAATATTATGATTGTTAGAACATTTTGATTATTAATATTTTTTATTAAGTTGCCCTTGAACTTATCTTTCTAGTCTAAATAAAGTCTAAAAGTTTTTATTCTTTTATTAATAATTAATAATAAAATTTATCTATAGAATGTTTTTAAGCATAAAAAATCTAGAAGAATGTTTCTTTCAATTTTAATTAAAGTATATGGAGGGTAATGGAATTAAAGTGATTTTTAAATAAAGAAGATTTAATCTTTTAAAGTTATAGTTGAAAATTTCAAAGTAAATCATAGATGTTGTTTAATAATAAGAAATACAACTTTATTATTCAAAATTAATTGAAGGATTCCTTTAAATGTCACTAAGAGATAATATACTAGCTAATAGACGGTGCGCGTTGCTGCGCCTCTTAATGGAGGTTTAATTGAAGTTTTTCCGTATCCAAAAACATCTGTATAAAATTTTCATGAGAATCGGCTGAGCAGTTTAGGAGTATATTCGCTAATTACAAACAAACAAACAAACTTTTGCTTTTATATATAGATAGATAGATTACTTACTATATGATATTTCCTCATTCATTTTTAATTTCTTTGAATAATTTTCTATCCATAACTACTAATGCTAGCGATAGCATCCTTCATTGATCTTATCTAATTGAGAGAGTAGCTGACATTACCTCAACATAGGTATGTTATAAACATTCCAAAATTTCAAAATCTCTAAATACAAATTATATTTTGATGATGCCTCAAAGACCTAAAGTTATCTTAAAGTAATCTCGAAAGAACTATGGTAGAGAGATTCCTAATCACAAAAAAAACCTCTAACCTCACCCAAAATTATGTGATAAGCATCCAACCGGTTAAGCAGTGTAATGGCTGTGAACCCTTTTAAGCAGAGTCAGGAAATATGATACAACTCTGGATCTTCTCCAAGTACATAAAACTGACATTTAGATGAGATTTGAATAAAGTTCTTATACATTTTCTGGATCACCCAACATTGATATTTTAAATATAATGATATATGAGTATATATGTAGGTAAAATTTTTGCAAAAATCATTAAATGTTTATTATAAATATTTATTATTTTTTCATTTACATATGAGAATCCACATATGAATACGCCAGAATTAAACAGGTATTATATTCATTTTTATAATTTTCATAGTTATTTTTACATGTATTTTTAGTTAAGAAATAAAAAACCCCACAAAATACTTAGTATTTACTAACTTCATAAAATATAAAAAAAAAATACCACTAATTAGGAAAACCTACTTAAGTCTATAAATCATTTTCCTTCACCTGAATTTCATTTTATTTTTTTTTCCAGAACACATTAAAAACATTCGTCCTTTCTTTTAAAACTAATTAGAATTTTCCTTAGAAAACCGCCTAAAAATTTTATTCCATAATTTTATTATATTGATTTAATGTGGAGGCGATTTTAATAAATTAATAACCATTAACATAATATACAAAAGAACTTTAGAAGCCCTCAAATACATATAAAAACAATTATATTAAAAGAAACTCTAAAATTATTTCATTCTCTGTTTTTTGCTGCTGCTGCAAATTTTCCGAACAAAACGTAAATATATTTTCAAATAAAATGTTTTCAATTCATTTTCCTTTGGGCATTTTTATACCCGTATGACTATTAGTCAAAAGGTTATACTAAATTTGCCATTACGTTTGTGACGCAGAGAAATAGGTGGGGGTAAATATAGATTCAAGTGCATGGATCGGATCCGGATCGAAAAATAAATCGATTTAGCTATGTATGTCCGTCCGACCGTAGGATTTTGAAATTTGCAAAAAATAGTTTTTATGCAATATCCGTCATCACTATTTAAATTCAGCCATTTTGGTACACGAGTTGGAGTACCTGCCATACAACTTCTTTTTTTATATGAGCATTACACTAACCCTAATGAAGCTGGGTGTCTAAAAATAGTTTAGTGTAATGGCCAAAGTTACTGCAAAATTTGGTTGGTCTAATGCAGAGGGTTCGAGTAGCTGCCATACAACTCCTTCTTTTAACTGAGCATTACACTACACCTAATAAAGATGTATGTTTAAAATTTTGCCAAAAGTAATTAACCGGACGATATAATGTTTATATTACGGTCATACGGGTATCCCAGAGTTGACACAGTCTACTCTACTACACTCTTCCTCGTTTTATTTTCAAACTCATATTTAAATAAGATATTTTTCCGTTTTTTGTTGTTTTTGTGAAAATTTATTTTCATACAACGGACCAAACAATTTTTCATTGAATCAAATGTAAGTAAAATTCAGAATAAAATCGTAATACAATAATAAAACATATAACACACATATATTGAAAACAGAGGAAAACTAAAATATCAACATACTGCCATTAATCGAATTCAATTATGCCAAAAATAGCCTATAAAAGGTCAAATAAATAAAAATAACCTTTAAGAGAATTGAAATAAAATATTGAAAGAATAAAATAACTAAACTTTAATAAATAAATGGACTTCTATTTTTGAAGTTAAATTATTAGAATAATAAAATAAATAAATAAAAAAAATCAAAAAAAATGGTTGCAGTTCTATTTATCGAAATATTGAAAATTTAGATTTGAATGAAGCAAGGATTTTTTGATAGCTATTTTTAAATACCTAGTCCTATAATAGTCCTATAACAGTCTTATGTGGCCATCTATATTTTTCTGGTTACTTTTGAGGAAATTCAGTTTTTTATTTGTTTAATTTGGTTAAGCAGCTGATTCGAAGTTATGATGCACCGCATTTCTAAATTGTTATACATTTCACGATGTGCTCTCCAATTCTTTTCAAATATCAAAAAATTCAAAAAAGAAAACTAGGAAGTTTTCTCATATATACATATAATCTTACCCATTCATAAAACTAACACATGCTTTCCCTACTTTTTCCATTTCTTCCTCCTTCTCTAGTAGTTATTAATTTTCCATCATTCTGACTGTAGAGGGAAGTAATAGCTAGTAAATATTTCACTCTTATCCTAGAGCTTGTTGGAATTTCATTTCCTATGGTAACGAAAAATGCTCTAAGCCATTAGTCTAAAGTTAATGTAACTTCATATAATTTACTTATGATCTGATGTTTGTTTGAAACCTCTTGGTGCTACTTTATAACAGGGTAAAGCTTTTGTCAAAAGTTCTAATAATATAAATGTCCTTATGTAGGCTTAAAGATAAGCGGGTGATAACTGTAGTTGCTGAATAATGATCTTTAATTATCTACGTAAGTAGTATACGAAAATCAAATGAAGTACACAATTTCCCGAAAAGTTATTTTCGATCTTCATGCTGTATATTATTTGAAATATCGTCCTTCTTGACACCTACTCATTTAACTGAATAAAAAATTTTGCAAGGACAAATAGTGAAATTTTTTTAAATATTAATTTTATATCATATTCTATTTGTCCCTTTGTTCGCATATTTTTGCTGTTTGTCCAATTATTGAATCATCCAGCTGATTACAAACGCTATAGACAATAAATTTTAAAATAGAACCCGTCCGTTTGTCTTTGCAGCAACCGTTTTTGCTATTGCACAATTTTACTGAACATGTTGCAATTATTCTTGAAACAACTCCTTTCTTTAAATGAGAATTATTTGACGTCTAATAAATTTGGAATACTGAAATTTTGTCTGAAGTAGTTTTATGGCCAATTTGTGCCTAAAATGTGCACCTACCATTACATGTGGTTTATGTATTTCCTAACCATATTCTAAAAATAAAATTTTCTTAAAAAACAAAAATAAGTGTCAAAATATATATGTATTTAAAAAAAACTCCTCTCTAAGGATATGGTAAAACTAAATATATGTGTTGTCATTTATATTTTTGCAAAACACATTGAAACAATATTCTAGAAATGAAAAAGGACAAGTAATAATAATTAAGATTAATATCTTTAGGCAGCTTAAGTTATTTTTATATTGTAGGTTTAAAAAGTTTATAAAAATTGAAAAATAAAAAAATTTGGAATCCTTTATTAACTTAAATACTTAATTTAAAGAAGAGTACTTCTTTTAGTAACATTTTACTAGATTAATTACGTAGCGATTTGTTGGGTCATGCTGTATAATTTTATATTGCAGTTTGAAGTTTTGTTTTAAGGGAGTTGGAAACAGCAACCATATATAGTTTTTCTATATCTCAGATTTGTACTTCGAATAACTTCTACGAAATATAAATATGCGATGCTAAAAGAGTATTGTACCAGGATGTGATAGAACCTATTAGAGCTACGTGTCATAAGGCCCCAGGCCATGGCATTTTACCTAAATATTGTCGAAGAAATATATTTCACCAGTGGTGAGACAAAAAACCCCTGACTATTAAGATTAAGCCTGAATGGTTTATCTAAAATTGAGGAGCAGAATATCCCGCTAGCTTCGGGTCAGAAACACCGCAAAAATATTTAGGCTCTTATAACTCATTACATATTGAAGTTAATTTAACAGCTTTTATTTAATTTACTTATGGTTAAATGATCGGGCATCCATGTGAGCTATTTCTTAATTAATGTTGAAAATTCCGGGTGGAAATGGCAGAAGGATAGAAAGGGGGAGGTGCATTATATATTTTGTAATCAACTATAGTAAAACTCATAAAGTGATCGCGTAGATGCGAATATTACCGCGGTCGTGGTAGCAAAAGCACTTCAAACGCTTAAAATCTAAAAGTTAATTTTTTTTTACTTAAAAAATGCCCTTAACTACATAATATTTTAAAAAACTCCTTATGGCGTCACTGACAATTTTTTTTTTAAATATTTTTTTTCAGTTTACTTTCTCATTTACACTTTCATAATTACTTTATTAAAAAAAATTTTAAATTGAACAAAAGAAAAAATTTAAAAAAAAAGTCAAGCTTTCACACTAATAAGCTTAACAAATACTAAAAATGGAAGCAGAAAAACAAGTAAAAGAAAATGTTTTTTTAAATAATTTTCGAGTTCGTATTATTTCTATTTATTCAAGTAAATAGAAAGAAGAAGACGTAAACTAAGCAAAAAAACTATAATGATTATTATATACTTGTCTTTATATTTTGTTTGCAATATGACACCGCAGAAAAACAAAAAGTGGGGATAGAAAATATTCACCAACTCGCCATTCACCAATTTAATATTTTATGAGGGGTTAAAAAAACTTTTAAACGGAACAAAACAAAATGTACTGTCATTTCCTATAAAAAGGGAGTCTCCATTCATTTACTAATACAGCAGCTATAAAATAAGTTAGTGTACACAAAACTAAATTGCCTAGAACAGTTATGGTAATAATAGTTAGTTCTGTATACAAACAAATCCATATATTTAGCAGTTGAGGTTATTTAAATGTTACCGGCAGGACTTAAAAAAATTTAAGTGCAAATTTGCCATATATTATAATTGTGATTTAACTGTATTGGTTTCTGATTCCAAATCAAATTTTAAAGTCTGTGCTAGTACTTGAATCTAGCACTGAAGAAGTTTGCATTTCGTAAAGAATTTCGAATTTTTAAGGTACTAAAGACTTGGTTAAGAGAAAAGAGCTAAAAGGTAAAAAGGATAATATAGTGGAAATTTAAAAAGCTGATTTGAAACGAGCCAAGAGCAAAACAATTGGATGAAAAAGTATGCTCCGCATTTTAACAGTTTAGTTTTGCACCACTTAGAAAATTTCCAGAAAAAAGGAATTAGCACTTTTAATGAAATAACAATAGAAATTATCACACAATGAAAGTAATCTCACAATAACAACACATTTTCAACGTAGCTTTGACGCCAAAGTGACTTAAAATTTTAACTTCTCGGTTAATGTGGCAGTTTACTTTTTACTTTACTCGATAGTGCGTCATGACTACGCTCATTGTGCGCAAGACATAAGGTTTTTGCGCTTTAATTGTTTTTTTTTTTTATTATACTTTATAAATTAAGTATTCAAGTGCTTAGATTCACGTACACAACTTTTAAAGGAATTCGATTTAATTATGAGACTTTACTATGTATTACTTGTGAATACATTTTGCTTGCACTTTCAAATTGCATTGAAACCTTCGACCACTAATTCTAAAAAAATTCTCAATTAAATATTAACCGCAACTGCATGCATACAAATATTATAATTTAACGCAGCCTAATATTATAAGCTAAAATTTATCTATTATGAAAATGTAACTACAGTACAGAGATTGTATATAAGTATTCATTTTTTTGTTTTCTTGTACATTATCATTAAGGTTGTCCTTAAAGAATTGAATGAAATATAAAAGATGGCAGGACTATGATTACGTGATAAGGTTCCATTATTTAAAAAGTAAAAAAACCATAAGAAGAACATAAAAAATTTAAATGTACTCTCCTAATAACTGACATCAGGAAATTTCTTTATAAGAAAACTTCTTAGAGGTGAAAAAAACATTATCATGTTTTATTTAACACAAAAAAAAATGATTTGAGATTTTACTTGTTTTTATAGTTTTAGTTTGATTTTACAATTTCCATCAGTATTAATAATTATAATTATTCAATAATTATAATTCCCATCATTTACAAAAGGTGATATAGAAGAACAGATCTCAGGTTATTAAAGCCTAATTAACAATTACTAATTTATTGAATTCCAGAACAGAAACTTCAATTTATTAATTTTATTAAATAAACAATTTGAAATTAATATATTTTCCAATTTTAGAATAACAGTTATAATACAATGTGAATAATAAATGTCCTATACATGCACAGAATATTACAGTTACATTTTCCAAGAGTTCTGTAAAATAACACTCTTATAATACACTACATAACTGTTGTAATCAAGGACTAAGCAAGCTCCTACAGTATTGTGCATCCAAATAGTACAAATTGAATCCCACTACGAAATGTTAACCGTTATAGAGTTAAAAACGAGGAAGAGTGTAGTAGAGTAGACTGTGGCAACTCTGCGATACCCGTATGACCGTAACATATACACTATATCATCCGGTTAATTACTTTTGGAAAAATTTCAAACATACAGCTTTTTTAGGTGTAGTGTAATACTCAATTAAAAAAAGGAGTTGTATGGCAGCTACTCGAACCCTCTGCAGTAGACCAATTAATTTTTGCATTAACTTTGGCCATTACACTAAACTATTTTTGGCAAACTTTTAGACATCCAGATTCATTAGGTGTAGTGTAATGCTCATATAAAAGAAGGAGTTGTATGGCAGCTACTCGAACCCTCAGCAGTAGACCAACCAAATTTTGCAGAAACTTTGACCATTACACTAAACTATTTTTAGGAAAATTTCAGACACCAAGCTTCAATAGGTATAGAGTACTGCTCATATAAAGTAAGAAGTTGTATGGCAGCTACTCGAACCCACTGCAGTAGACCAACCAAATTTTGCAGAAACTTTGACCATAAAATTTAATGGCAAATTTATTATACCCTTTGACTATATAGTCATACGGGTATAATTATTTAACTCCTATAGTGAAAACTCTCTTTACAGACTTCTTTTTGCATCTTATATTATATTATAAAAATCTTATGTTAACATTGAGTGTTTTTTATGGAGCCTCTACTCTTATAGAGGGTTACTATACTTATATTGGGTTCTTTAAAAAATTCTATTTTGAGAATTAAAGCTCGATGATATTTGTATGAAAACTGATATTAATAAATAAATAAAAAAATTTATCAACTGCAAATAATTGTACCTACACACGCTGCTGTTTTCGCAATTTTGCATTCCAGCAGACTGCAAAGTTCTGGATTAAGAAAGTTGATTGGGTTCGACTACTATTTCCAGGTTATAATTGCTAACACAATGGGATTCAGTTATTATTTTCATCAAAAACGAAATCAAAACAAAGTCTCGAGATGCCTAACCCTCCCGCCCTTATACTATGCCCATTCCAATACCACAGTGAGAGGAATTCTTACATAAATTCCATTTTTTTTTTTTTAAACAACAAAAACCATCAACTAACCTTAAAAAATATTGAAAAATCCTTTAACTGTCATCAAGTACAAAATAAATGTATAAAAAACTTACTGTTAACAGTTACCTACTTATTCACACAATTTTACAGTACACATTATATTTTGTATCAGTAAAAAAAAATAAAATATTTAATACCGTTAGATACTAAAAAAAAATATAATATATACCTACTTAACAGGATTTCTAGTAAATGTTTATTTATTTTGTGTTTTTTTTTTATGTGTAACACTAGATAACGGATTTACTTATATTTACCTATAATTTACACTATTTTATAACTATACATATACCGTTTTATTCTTTTCTATACTTTAAGAATTTGAAAAACCCGTTATATACATATGTTTAAAGCTATTAATTTAGTAAAATACCGTTATAAAGTCAAAATAGACTTACTTTTCACACATGTTCCAAATTTATTGTACATGTAATTTTTTTTTTTTTTAGTACGAAGCTTATAGGTAGTTCATATATTATATCAGGTGATAAACTATTGAATTTTATAATAGTAGTAGTAAATATATATATAGTACCTATGGTTAAGGTAAGTGTAAGATACGTGTTAGAAAAGGTAAGAAAATATTATAAATTTTTATTTTGATATTTTTAATGATTTTTGGGTGTCGGCACTTAAATCCTTCGAGGAAATAAAAACAAAAAAAAAAAAACAAGAAATAAAAATAATAAAAGCAACACCTTTTTTTCGATAATATTAATAAAATGGTGAAATAACGGTTTAAATACGAGTATAGAAAATGAAATAACAACTAGACTTGATATAAAACAGATTGTATAATATTATGGTATACTATGAAATTTTTTTTTTTTGTTTTTTTTTTGTTATGATTTTATTTGATTTTTTTTTTTATTTCTTTCTATTTACAAAATTTTAAATTAGTCTTTGACACGATATAATTAATGTTCGTTGATTAACAAATTACCGTTATAATTAAAACGATTCCGTTTAAAAACATGAAACAATATTATTATAATATTATTCTATGGAAAATGTTTATTTAGAATGGAATGTATAGATACTTATTTAAAAACCAATTTGAATTTTACATATAATACGAATATGTATGCATATGTGAAAGGTGTTTTACAAGTTTTATTTTGTTAAATCTTTCGTACTAAATTGAAGAGTAAAACAATTCTGGAGGTTTAATTTGATTGAACAAAAGAATGCAATTAATATTTTAAAGACTATAATATAGATGCAATTATATATAGGAAAATAATTTTAGATTAATTTGTGGTCTTTGATATTTGTTATATAGGAAATTTTACTGTAAATAAGTCTTTTAAAAATAATAGTAGAATTTATTAACTATTTCGATTATTAATCTAGCAGAAACATATTATATGTACTATTCTTATATGTTGTTAGTAATTGACAGATGGTTTCAGTTATTGAAGGAAATAATAATTATACTTTTTTAATATAATAAAAACAATAATATTATCAATATATTACAATAGCTAAAAGTCTATTTCAGCGTATACCAATTACCACCCAAATTCAAAATTCAATTTTCCTATTTTTTCCCCTCCTTAATACACCATTAAATATAACTTCAACTCTACAAATGTGGTATTCTTAGTATCCTAGAGGAACTGAAGAAGAGTGTAGTACGGTAGGCTGTGTGAACTCTAGGATACCCATATGACTGTAACATAAACATTATATCAGCCAGTTAATTACTTTTGGCAAAATTTCAAACATTCAGCTTTACTAGGTGTAGAATAATGCTCATATAAAAGAAGAAGTTATATGGCAGCTACTCGAACCCACTGCAGTATACTAACCAAATTTTGCAGAAACTTTGACCTTTACACTAGACTATTTTTGGCAAAATTTCAGAAACCCAGCTTTATTAGGTGTAGAATAACGCTCATATAAAAAAATAAGTTGTATGGCAGCAACTCCAACCCGTGGACGAAAATGGCTGGATTTCAGTAGCGATGACGGCTATTGCATAAAAACGAATTTTCGAAAATTTCAAAATCCTAGCTCCTTTATTTTTTGAGTTATTGTGCGGACGGACAGACGGACTTTCATAGCTAAATCGATTTACTTTTCAATTCTGATCCGATCCACACCTTTGAGTTTATATCTACCCCCTCCTTCTCCACGTCACAAACGTAATGGCCAATTTATTATACCCTTTTTACTTATAGTTATTCGGGTATAAAATTATAGATAGATACAGTATCCTTAGAGTAGATGTTATAAATTAAAATAGATGCAAATTTAGAAAGAAGAATAATAATCGTAGTTGGCATTAGGGAAATACTTTTCTGGGAAATAATTGTGGATTGTTTTTCAAAAAAAAACCGAATAAAATTGAAACATTTCATTTTTTGAGTATATCAGTAATTTTAATATTCCTGTTGAATAAATACAACATATTTTTAATTTATATTATAACTAAAACATTTAGATATTAAATAATAGAACAATTTCATTCAGATTTAAAAGGAATTTCGATAAATATGATTAATTTTAATAATTTTGATAATAATGGATAATGTTGAAATTTAAAATTAATTTTCATTAGAATTCGGCTTAATGTATTTTAGAGGCATTATATGATATTTAGAAATCAGATATCCATTATCTATTACCACTAAAATATTTAATTTTAATGAATATTTTGAATGAATGATTTCTTATTTAAAAATAATCAATTACTATTGTTTGTAAAATTAAAATTATGTTTGATATTTAGTTGTAAAATATGTTTCCAAGTATATACTTAAATATATATAAATATACATATATATGTAAATATATATTAAACAACAATCTCAAAAAACTAAAAAATTTTTAATTAAATCTTAATTAATATAATATTAATAATTTTGTCTGATATTAAAATCTTAGTTGTGGTCTAATAAATTTAATCAAATCGTTTGAATTATAATTATTAAAAAAGAATTTTCTAAAGTCATTAGTAAAAAATTTGATTTAAATTACCTTTATAGGTTCAATTATTATTTTCCAAAATTTTCTATTTTTAGTTTTTTTTTAAGTGCCAAATGTTCAACTGTTATGCTAAATAAACATTCTATACCATACGTAGATGTTGGAACAGGGGGGACATTTTATATTCTTATTATTAGAATTGATATAAATGAATTCCACATACAATTTAAACATGAGATAGTACTAGGTCTTATAACATGTAAAAACGTCTTGTATTGTCAATAGATACAATTCTATTTTGTTTATATTATAATAATTTTGTATTTGAATTACATGGCATTCTATATCTCTGAGTTATATCAATCAATCAAATTATTTGTTTGTACTTTGTATTTTTATATGTTGTTATATTTATGTATTTCTTATTGAATATATATATAATTATTGATTAAGCCATAAATTTGAATCGAATGTCGAATGGTACCTGAATCGAGTGAAAAACCAAAAAGGTCAGCACCCTAACCACTGTGCCACCACGCCGTAACAATAAGACGTAATAATTATATTTTGCAAAATTTATGTTTACCTGAAAAATTTCTTAAATTTTCAAAAAAACTGAATATGCTAAATATATTGAAATTGGAGGGACATTTTTACTACAGGAAATACCGTTTTAAAAAAAGGTTTGATAAAACACAAGTATACTTCGGGAAAGAGGATTACGTTATATATGAATTGTTTTAACAATTGCTGTTGAATCTTTCGAATACGGAAAATGGTAGACAACTAAAACTTAAATCTTTAAACTAAGATGCAGTACACATCTTTAATTTGTCAAATGCATTCTTTAAACTTCTTGAATTAATTTCAATAAAAATCCACGGCTTTATTCATTTATTCATTCTTTTCATATTTAATACAAATAAGGTACAAAAAATAAAAAAAAAATAAAAATATATATAAATATATGTACATACTTACATACATAATATATAAAATGAAATAACAAAAATTCGAAATTCATAAGTTTACAAAATTGAACAAATACATATTCGCTTTACAAATTTTTATACCCGTGCATATATATATGACATCGGGTATATTAGAATTGCTCCTCCGTTTGTAACGCATCGATCTAGACGAGCTAGATATAGTGTCAAGGGTACGTATCGGCTCAGAATCGAAAAATTGATCGATCTAGCTATGTGTGTCCGTCCGTCCGTCCGTCTGTGTGTCAGCACGATAACTCAAAAACTAAAAGAGCTACAGTTTTGAAATTTCACAAAATATTTTTCAATCAATTTCTAGGTTCCCTATTTTTTTGGTTAAGATCGGACCAAAATTTCGGGTAGCTCTCGAACAACTAACTTTTTTAACTCCAATATTTTCATATAAAAATTTGAAATTTTGCTATGCATCTTGTATTTAACATGAAATTATATGAATTTTGTTTTTTTTTTTTTTGTAGATAACGATTTCAAGTTACGATTTCATACGATTTAAATGATGCGTAGTTTATTTAAGATAAGCAAAAAAGAACACAAAGATTTTTTTTAAGTAAATTGCTTATTGATATTGATACATATAATCATTATGAATATGATGATTATTATCTATCATGATGATCATCATTATATGAATATGATCATATGAAGCTTATTTTGCTTAAGTTTAATATATTCGTGAATTAAAAATTAATTATAAGAGATAGAATTTAAAAATTAGAGCTAGGGTTTTGAAATTCACACAAAACATTTTTTGAACATTTTTGAGGTTCCCTATTCTTTTTGGTTAAGACCAGACCAAGGTTTCGGAGAGCTGCCACACAACTTATTTAAACCAATATGAATTTCTTTAAAAGTAATTATACCAGAAAGTTGAAAATTACACACTGTTAGTTTTATAATGAATCAAGAACTTATATGAAGTTTCAAAATGTTACGACTTCATTTTCGGGGGCTGCCATACAACTTCTTTGCACCAATATGAATTTCTTGGAAACTGATTATACTACGAGCATGAAAATTACACACTGTTAGTTATATAATGAATCGAGCACTTATATGAAGTTGCAAAATGTTACGGCCCCATTTTCGGGGGGCTGCTCTGCTATACAACTTCTTTGCACCAATATGAATTTCTTGGAAACTGATTATACTACGAGGATGAAAATTACACACTGTTAGTTATATAATGAATCGAGCACTGATATGAAGTTCAAAATGTTACGGCCCCATTTTCGGGGGGCTACCATACAACTTCTTTACACCAATATGAATTTCTTCAAAACTAATTATACAACGAGGATGGAAATTATACACGGTTAGTTATATAATGAATCGAGCACTTATATGGAGTTTCAAAATGTTACGGCCCCGTTTTCGGGCAGCTGCCATACAAAGTTGTCAATTCGATAACTGTAAATCTAATGAAACTACGAGGTTAAAATTAAAACTGGACAGGTAAAGTAATACGGCAAGTTAGTTGGCAAATTAGGACATCACTCGGATCAACTTTTAGGGTGGACTATTTTTTTTAAGCAAAAATTATGGGATAATAAGTTAAATTTTTTTTAACTATTTTACTTTTTTATATTTTTTTTGTAATATTTATAATAACATAAGGGAAATAAATAACTGTTAGTGGGTATGCACGGGTATCTAAAAGTTGACAAGGGCAACTATAATCTTCCTCGTTAATTTTAATATTAATTTAGTATAATAGTTAGTTAGCATCAATATCATTTGAAAAGTTTTTTAAATTAAATCTAATACAAGAAAGTCATGGAATAATGCAAAATAACAATAGTTTTACTAAGTATTATTTTATTTTTATATTATTTATAATATTAACTTATGCTCTACTTAATTATTCTTTAATCTTTTAAGATCTTATTTTATAAAATATAATATTTGAAGGTTCACTTGGAATTAAAATGAAATCTGAATCAACAAAGAATAAAATAATTACTAATTGTGATCAAAATATGAAACCTTGTTTATTAAAGTACAATTTATTAGCATAGATTTTGAAATAATGTACAAGGTAACTTCACGGTAAAGGTTACTATGTATAATAATAATAATAATAATAAAACAGAATTGTTTATGATTGAATAACAAAATATTTTCTATTTGTTGCATCTTCAAATTTAAAATATTTTAAAAGCAACAAAGGCTGCAGTGCATAAGTAGACTATGTCAACTCTAGGTTACCCGTATGAACGTAATTGAACAATGCACGATTCGGTTTAATACTTTTGGCAAAATTACACAAATTATTAAATTTAGATTAAATTTTTATTAATTTTTTTACTAAAATTAGAGTTATATATAATTGAAAATATAAGTTGTATGACAGCTATTCGAACCTCCTATTTCCGAACATATTTTATTCAAAATTCTAAACAACTAACGTTTGCGCCCATTAAATTAAACTACGTATAACATAAATTCAGATATCTATGGCAGTTATTCTAATGCGATGAGCAATTTAACTGGATTCTAATAGTTATGACGGCTGTTACATTAAAACTCATTTGGAAGCTACTGCCTACAAGCCCTTTAATTTTTGAGTTAATTTGGGGAGGACGGACGGACCTACATAGTTAAACAGATTTACTTTTCAATTGTGATCAGATTGATGCTTTTGAGTCTACATCTACTCCCTCTTTTTTAAAGCATAATAAACAGTATTTCAAATTTAGAATACCTTTTGAACTACGTTCGAAAAATTAGATTAATAAGGAAAATCCAAGGTTAAGTAAAATTCTTTTATTTATAAGATTCTTTTATAAGATTTGAATTTTCTTTTTTTTCTGTTCGAATTTTAGTGAACAGTGAAAAATTATAAGAAAATTTATTTCAATGCAATATTATTATGTAATTTCAATGTTTTCTTAAGTATACTAGTCTTGAAAAATTTTCTGATTGAAAAACATAAAAATTACATATAAAACGACTTAGTATCTTTTCAATTTTTTTTGAAGTATTTTTTTAATTTTAATTTTAATTTTAAAAAAAAATTTTCAAAATTATTTATGCAAAATCATAATATACATTGAAAGTTATTTCATAAGATGCTGAATAAATTAAATTATATCTCTTCCTGATATGTAGAAAGGACATCTTGCAGATTCGCTTCTAAATGAGAAACCAAATATGTAATTAAATATGACTTTAAATGTCATATTTAATTTTGGGAAACTTCATGTTCAATCTTGTAGACCTGGAGAGTGTTATAAATATACTTCACACAATAAATAATGATGGCAATACCTTTAAATTTATTATTATGCATCCCATACACAAAAGACCTGTTTTGTTGTTATGCATCGCATTCCCGATGTTTTCAACTTGGTACGCATACTTGCGAAGTTGAATCATGTATGGACAAGTTGAAAGATCATTTTGAAGGTTTAAAAGTTGGTTGGAAGAAAATCAAAAAAATTTTGATTTTTGTGGTTTTGGTTTGCATTTTGAGTTTAATCGTGTATGGGCAAGTTGTACAATTTAAATGTCAATTTTTTCTTGTTTTTGACACGAAAGAACGTTGAGATATTCCGATTAGAAACAATAATAAAACTATAACACATAAAATTAGAAAGAATAAAGTAAATAATTTGAAATAATTATAAAATTAAGTTAGAAAAATGTTATAAAATATAAAAAAATATTAAATATCATAATTTTAGAATAAATAAATAACGAATCTAATTCAATTTCGACTTTAAAATATTCTAAAAAAAATTAACTGGGTCCCAAAAATTTCTTCGAGGGAATGGGCACTACTTTAATATTATAATTAGCTTTTACTAATTTTTATATCGATAATTTTTAAATTCCACTTGAACTTTACTTAAAATTTATTAAAATAACTATACTCATTGCCATAATTATAGATATTTTACTTGAATCTTCAAATAATTCAAAAACAAAAACTTTTCCTTAAAAAATATTAAAAAAAAAAATAAAAACACAAAAATAAACAATTTTGAAGAAAAATTAAGAAAATGCAAACTATTAATTTACACAAAGAATTATTTTCATTTCGTCCAGGAAAATTAAAAAGTTTCACTTCTTTCTTCAATCTTACTAAAAATACTCTTCATGGAGTTTGAGTAAAAGCAAAATTAAGTTTTTCGCGAAAAAAAAATATATATATATTTATATAGTGTATAAATCATTTATATGAAATGGAGTTCTTCAAATAAATTGAAGAACTCCAAAGTTATAAGTGCAATAAGTCTTCCACTATGTAGATTTAGAAATGAACTCGAGGGAAGTAAAATTTAAAATAAATTTTTTTTAAATTATAAACTGTTTTAAAAATCCTAAATTTTTCATTCAAGGTTACAGTTTTAATGAAAAATAATATAAATTTTTACAAGTTTTTTATTTTAAAGTCCCATTTAATCAAAAATTTTGAAAAACTCGTAGTAGTGGGAGACAGATCTTGTTTTTTTTTTAAATAAATAATGTTAAGTACTTAAAAATTTAAAGTTATAATAGCCATTAAAAATATTTAGTCTTTAAAACTTTTTTGATATATTTCAAGGTAAACTCAAGCCGATTTTTACGTTATAAATAGTTTTAAATTGTGGTCAAAATGAAACATGAATTTGATGTTTATCTGCACATTTAAGTCTAAATGAAATTAATTTATGTCTTCTTTTAGTTTCTGTTGTAAAAGTGGCAGTGGAAATTAAAAGGGAATTTTTATCATTATGAAAAATTTATTTAATTTATATTTTTATTTTTCAATTTAATTGCAGATTAACTATTGGTTACACAGGTAGATAATATAGCACTTTATATATTTTTTTATTTCTTTGACAAATCTATTCGGAATAAAAATGAAATTCTATTTGTCACACATCTGACCAATGGCGTAGTTTTAAAGACGGTCTGGGGTTCAAACTCTGGTTAGATCATATCTAATAAAAAAATATGGTAAAATTGTATAACTATATCGTAATATTTAATGTCGTATTGTAATATAAGTTCTAATATAAGTATATAAATAACTCTTGTGTAGGACATTAGATGGCGCACAAAATTAACATTTGTGTATTCATAATTTTATACAGTAGCTATAGCCAAGTAATCAACGGCTTAGAGAAACTAAAGCATATTCCAAATGACTTGGTGAATGCCCTATACTTTTTAAAGAAATGGAGTAAGAATAAAAAAAAACTATTTATCACATAGGCTATAATTAAATCAGTGTTTTTCAAGTAATTAAACATCCCAATTCATGAAGAAGCTCAGTTTGCTGAACAATTTTACACAAATTCCTTATGACAAATCTAATAATCACAGGAGCTAAGCATAATAGTGTAATAAGGCTCGAATTATTTAATTTGTGCAATGAGACCGTGCTCTGCATTGTTTTTAGTTAACAATTATATATTACTAGCTTATATCTGGTGCGCGTTGCTGTGCCTCTCAATGGATTTTTGGTTGAAGTTGATGTTATTGAAAAAAATTACACAAAAGTTACAGATGGTGTTACTGAAAATTACACAATCTAATAACCCATTTGTGTCAGAATAGAAACGGAACACGACAAAAATTTTTTGAAACTTTCTTTTCAGCTAAATTGAGCTGAGTTAAAAACAATATATATACAAAATTTAAATTTATTCGGTCAAGCCATTTCTAAGGTAGAGAAACTAAATTATAGCAAAGTAATCAAAAAATGTTAAAAAAGTTATTGCGCCGCAATAGGTTAACAGAACTTGACTTTGAAAAACCTTTTGGCAAAGCAGTATTTCACAAAATTGCACTAAGTGTGCTTCCAAAATTTTTTGTCGTTATGGGTGCACAAATCCCAAGTTCGTTGACAGGATAAACGTCATTGTCTTAGAGCAAAGCTGAAGTAAATCGTTAAAACGTTTTTATTTTAGAACAATAAATAATAATTACTTACACTACAGTCCCAACATGACTGCTCATTAGAGCAAAGTGCCTAGAACAAAAATATTCACAATAACCTCAAATCCTTATATACAAATTAACATAGAAATTTTCTGAACAGTTTAGGAGTTCATACGCTACAAACAAACAAACAAAAATTCGGTTTTATATACATAGATAGATAGATAAAGCCTTGGACATAAATTACTAATTTAAATTAAATAATAAAATAGGTTGGTGTTAGTAGATTATTTTAACTGATTCATTTTTCAACTACATTCTAATAATTGCATATAAATTTTTAAATCACATGATAGCATAATTGTTAAAAAGCGCATCAGAAAGAATTTTTCCCTTTTTAATTAATGAATTTTTAATTAAACATTTAAGTGGTATAATTATCTGATTTTCTATCAAATATAATTTAAATCGATCAATTGAAATTTTATTTTTTTAATTAAGACACCTTTTCTAAAATAATTTTAAATTAAATTTGAAATAATTAATAAATCAAATTTATTTTTTTTTTGTGCATTCATTAATACAATAAAAACTAATTGAGTTAATTAAACATTCATAATGTTATATTAATTATGCAAATATATTTTCATTTAATATAATAAAAAAAAAATAGGAATTTAATAATATTTTAATCGATTTTCTTTTTTAATTATCAATTAAAAATTAAAAGTTACATTTTAAAGTATTAAAGAATTAAAGTTAATATGCTAATCAACTGCATTGTATACAAATTTATTTGGATTATGGATTGAATAAAAAACACATTAATTTTAGTTAAATGTCAGGAAGTTTAGTATTAACTCTTATATTATTAATTTTAAAATATTAAACTCAAGTGAAACCGAGTTATAGAGACTCACATTTAAACGTGGTCTATAATAACAACCAGATAGTAAAAATTAATAAATTTCTTTACTTAAAATTTTTTACAAAGGATGCAGCTCTCCGAAACTCAAAAAAGGCCAAATATTTAAGTTTTTAAAACGAAATTAGTTCTAAAAAGTGAACCTTTAATTTGGAAACATCAAATGACAGCTAATCTTATAATATTAATATATATAACGAGGAAGAGTGTAGTAGAGTAGACTGTGTCAACTCTGGGATACCCGTATGACCGTTATATAAACATTATATCATTATTATTATAAACATTAATTACTTTTGGCAAAATTTCAAACATACCAGCTTTATTAGGTGAAATATAATGCTCATATAAAAGAAGGAGTTGTATGGCAGCTAGTCGAACCTTATGCAGTAGACCAACCAAATTTTGCACTAACTTTGGCCATTACACTAAACCATTTTTGGCAAAATTTCAGACACCCAGCTTTAATAGGTATAGAGTAATGCTCATATAAAAGAAGGAGTTGTATGGCAGCTACTCGAAATCACTGCAACAGACCAACCAAATTTTGCAGAAACTTTGGCCATAAAACTAAACTACTTTTGGCAAAATTTCAGACACATAGCTGTAATAGGTGCAGAGAAATACTCATATAAAAAAAGAAGTTGTATGGCAGCCACCCGAACCCATGGACCAAAATGGCTGGATTTAAATAGCGATGACGGCTATTGAAAAAAAAAGAATTTGCGAAAATTTCAAGATCCTAGCTCCTTTAGTTTTTGAGTTATCGTGCGGACGGACGGACAGACGGACAGACGGACAGACGGACAGACGGACGGACGGACGGACGGCCGGACGGACATACATAGCTAAATCGATTTTTTTTTCAATTCTGGTCCGATCCATACACTTGAGTCTATATCTACCCCCCCTCCTTCTCTGCGTCACAAACGTAATGGCAAATTTATTATACCCTTTGACTATATAGTCATACGGGTATAAAAAGTGCCTGATGAGTATTGCTACATTAAGCACTCAAATAACTTTTTATTAAATCCATGAAATAAATTTTTTCTTTATTCATTTTAAATATTAAATATTTTTATTAAATTATTTTAATTGGTGAATATTATTGAATTTTAATGGCCTCCACCTTCAGTGATGCAACTACGACATCTTATCAAAAAGTTGTTCATTACTGCTTGTAGAATATCAGCAGGAATTGCCTTAATTACCGTTCGAATTGATTATTTTAAAGCGTTCAAATTTGTTGGTTTTGTTTTGTAAACTTTTTATTTGCAAAGAAAAAAACAGGTGCAGTAAGGTCAGGAGACCTTGGAGGCCAATGGAATGTTGAGTTTCTTGAAATCAATTTATTGGGAAATTTTTTTTGCAATTCTGTCATAACTGGTCCGGCTATGTGTGCAGTTGCTCCATCTTGTTGAAACCAAATAAAGCTGAAAGGAATTCTCTTCGGCATAGTTCTGGATAGAAAAACTCTCTCAACATCTTTAAGTAACGGTCTCCAGTGACCGTAACAGTAACACCTTCTTCAAAAAAGGAAGACACGACAATGCATCTTGACGAAACTGCACACCACACTGTGACACGAAGTGAATGCGATTCCATCTCATGGAGTATCTGTGGGTTTGAATTACTCCATATTGTACAGTTTTGTTTATAACAATGCCATTTAAGACAAATAGGGCCTCGTCAGATATAAAAATGCAGTTTAGGATGTTTTCGTCCTGTTCCACCATTTTAATTATTTGACTTGACTAAATTGTAAGCGAATCGGCAAGTCTGCTGGGTTTAGTTAACTTGTTAGTTGCAATTTATATGGAAATAAGTTCAAATCTATATGCAAAATTGTCTGCAGCGATTGCCTGCTGATATTTATTTGAGCAGACAAATTCCTTGCCAAAACTTGAGGATTGGCTTGTATAGCAGCAGCTACAGCAGTGATAGTTTCCTGCGTTCTAACTGAGGGATCCCGATGGTAAGGCCTTCTTTCGACTGCCCCACGTTCGGCAAAGCTATTTACAAGCCTCATTATTGTCCCTCTGCTAGGAGGTGTGCCACGCGTATTACGAACTCCAGCACATGAAAGCGGCGCACTATCCAAATTCATTTTTCTATATCCCAATCCTCCAAAAAGAAAAAAAAGAAATGGAAAAGATTACTCAAACAGAAAAAATTTTATTGCGATTTATTTTGGTACCAGCTTTCATCACCCAACCTTTATATCTAAAATAAATATAGGGTTTCCCTCAGGTAATTTAACTATCCTTTGTGCGAAACTAAGTTTTTACAAAACTTATGTCCACTTTCATCATTTAAGGACGTGGCCCTCCATTAAGGTATGGCTTTTTTGTACACCTGTAACTTTCAAACCTGTCACAAATTTTTTTTTTAAATATTACACAAAAATTATAGCTCTAATATAATCTTTTAATATGTATTAACAATTTTTTCTTAATTATAAAACAGTTTCCAAAAAAGTGAAGAAAGGGTTTCTAACTTTATATTTACATTTTTTACTCTTGCACTTTAACTTGAAACTTCGTTTTACTTAGGAAATGTGCTAATTTAATAACCCCTTATTTATTTCACTACATATTTTCCATTTTTATTAATATTTAACAAATAATTCTATTAAAATACCATTCATAAAATTTAATCCCATATTGTACTTATGAATTGTACTCACATATTATAGGATATTTTTTCTGCAATTCCATGAAGTCTTGAAAGCTTTTTTTTACCAATGTTTAAATTTTAATTCATTTTTTCTTGGAATCCATTAACTCAAAAAAATATTAAAACTGATTCAGTTGAATTTTATTTTAATATAATTAAATAGTTTTTTTTTTTTTTAAATAAATTAAAATGAAGGGATTTTTTTTAGGAACTTAGCATTTTTCCTTTCTAAGATAAGTAGGTGAGATGTTAAACTTTTATCACCGTGTTTTTTATACCCGTATGACTATATAGTCCAAGGGTATAATAAATTTACCATTACGTTTGTGACGCAGAGAAGGAGGGGGGTAGATATAGACTCAAGTGTATGGATCGGATCAGAATCGAAAAATAAATCGATTCAGAGATGTATGTCCGTCCGTCCGTCCGTCCGTCATCACGATAACTCAAAAAGTAAAGGACCTAGGATTATGAAATTTTCACAAATTTGTTTTTATGCAAAAACCGGAAGCTCTATTTAAATCCAGCCATTTTGGTCCACGGGTTCGTGTACCTGCCATACAACTTCTAATTTTATATGAGCATTACTCTATACCTATGCAAGCTGCGTGTCTGAAATTTTGCAAAAAATAGTTTAGTATAATGGCCAAAGTTTCTGCAAAATTTGGTTGGTCTACTGCAGAGTGTTCGAGTAGCTGCCATACAACTCCTTATTTTATATGAGGATTACACTACACCAAATGAAGCTGGGTGTCTGAAATTTTGCCAAAAGTAATTAACCGGTTGATATAATGTATATGTTACGGTCATACGGGTATCCCAGAGTTGACACAGTTTACTCTACTACACTCTTCCTCGTTTAATAATAAATATTCCACTCATAAGACTTTTACATTTCTATTTAATTTATACCTCGTCCTAGAAAATAAAACTGAAGAATGTGAGGGATTTTACCCTTCTCCTAAAATGCTAATTAATTTAAGCAACCAAACAATAGAAATTACTTTAAAAGGACAAAAGTTTGCCAATATTAAAAGAATATGAATGTATTTAAGTTCTAAAATTGAAATAGGTACTAATATTTTTTATTTTTTTTTGTTCCTTTTCCACTCCTTTAAGGAGTATAGGCCATTCTCCAAGTTTTTATTTTAAACTGGGCTTCAGTTTCTTTAATCATAATATTCACTAAGCCATTGATTACTCTGCTGTAGCTATTGTATAAGGTTATGAAATGTGAATGCATAAATGTTAACTTTGTGCGCCATCTATAATCTTACACAGAATTATTTATATATTTTTATTAAATCTTATTTTATATTACGATATAATTATACAATTTTACGATATTTTTTTATTAGATATGATCTGAACGGGGTTTGAACCCAAGACCTTCCACTTGAAAGGCGGTGTCTTTACCACTACGCCACAGTTACTAATATAGTGTTTATTTAAATGGAGCCATGAATATGGCCCTACTCTGAGAAATAAATAGTTTCTAGGAGTTTCGAGAATGTCAAACTCTAATAATTCATAAAATTCTCAACCCTTGATTTTAAAGAAACTTGGAATTAATGCGGTGTGTAATTTCAATAAGGTATTACTCAATGAGGATTAACAACCCAAGGTCTTATTTCTTATATTTAATAACAATGCAAAATTTGAGAAATAAGACCCCAGATAAATAAAGCCCCGGGGTATTGTTTCTCAAGAATTCAAAGGTTTTAAATTAGGAAGAATTTAAGAAATCCATTAGAAATAAGATTATTCCCCTTTTCCAGATAACTTATATATGTGTAGATAAGATTCTCAATTAGGAGAGATTTTAAAGTTCCTTTAAAAATTCTGGAAATGTAGAATATCTTTCCTTGTTTTGAATCTACCTCTAATGTCCCTCAAGAATGTCATCTATATATTTGAATTAACACTCTGGGGCTTTATTTTTCAAGAGATCGGAGAAATTACCCTACCCCTCTTAAGTAATTGACGATTATATTGAAAGATAAATAAGTACGCGGCTTGTTACTTCGCATTCAATTCTTATTTTCTAATCCACATTTGTTAGAACTTTAATTTTATGATTAGGTAGAAGAATATTTCTGCTACAATTAAATAAAACCCCGTATTTCACTTAAAGCTTTCCTAATTGTCCCTTCATAATATTTTTAAATAAATTTAATTAAACATAAATTATTTATGTTTTTTTTAACTTTTCTAAGCACTATGAATTAAAATATATCTTTCAATTATTCTAAAACTTACACTCTAATAAATACATATATATAATATATATATATAAAACGAAAACAATTAAAACAAACTATTTTAAAGTTCCAACAAATTATAAACTATGTAATTTAATACAAAAGATTTTAACTGCTTAAAATATTTTCAAAATAGAAAAAAAAAAAACAAAACTAGAAAAAAACTTTACCATATGACATTTAAATAACTAAACATACAAAACATGCAGACATACATATATAATATACTTTATGTACTAACAAATATATTATGACCTTTAACTAACTACATATATAAATTGCATTATGGCTGACTATTTAAATCTTTTATAACACAATTACCTTCATAGAAACTTTATTAAAATTTGTTCTTAACAAAAGTATGACAAGGTGTTGACAATCTTGATTCAAGAGTAATATTTATGAAATTATTTTGTATTATTATACTTCCGCGACTTAAAGTCCTTAAGGACAGTGTAAAATAAACAAAATTAACAAAAGTTATATAGAGTTTAGACAAATGCAAAATACTGTATATGTATAGTGTATAGGTACTAAAAAAGTTCAAAATAGGCTCTTGAATTCTGTAATAAACAAAATTAATTTAATATCAACACTTTTAAAAGTAGTAAATATGTCTATGTTAATTATGTATGTTTATAAATCCATAGTATTATTATTAATAACATTCCAGATAAAATTATAATATATTCTAAAATACCTACACTACATAATCATGAATAAAAATTATATTATAATAAATATTCGTTATTTTAATTATTGTAAATTTTTTATTATTTATTATTGTTTTAACCCATTAGAAGTTTATGTGGGGTTTTAAATATCATTATAGAAAACGGTAAATTGTAATTTAATTAAGTTAATTTCAAATTTTCTACTTAAAATTTGTCTCCAAACTGGCTCTATATTACTACAAATGACATTAAAGGATTTTTCTCACATTTTTCAATGTTTAGTCATAAATCCGACATAGAAATTATACATTCAAAAAGCCGTTCATAGTTTTTGATGACAGTTTAATTTGTTCCATTGTTTTTAGATTAATCAAAAAGAAAAGAATAGAATTAGAACAAAAATATAGAGAAATGTATTGGCTCCTAGGTCGAAAATCTAAATTGCCAATAGAGTACAAAATTTTATTATATAACCAAATAATTAAGCCTATCTGGTTGTACGGCGTACAACTTTGGGGGTGTGCCAAACGAACTCATATTCAGAGAATTCAAACATTTCAAAGCAAAGTGCTACGTAACATGGTGAGTGCTCCCTGGTACGTACGAAATTCCGACTTACATAGGGATCTAGGAATTCCTATTGTTAGCGATGAAATAAAAAAATATGCCATAAAACATAAGACCCACTTAGAAGGTCACATAAACATAGAAGCGTCAAAACTTCTACTATTTTCAAATGTCAATAGAAGGCTTAAAAGAACTAGGCCCCTCCAATTAGCGATAAATTCAGATCACCTTAACGGAGGTCTGTAATTCCAGTAGATCATAAAAAGTTAGCACAAAATTAATGGTTAGTCTCTAAGACTAGTTTTAATATTTTAAAACAGGGCGGGTGTTTTTAGTGTGTTAAAGTCACACATAACTGTGGTTGCGCTCAGTATCTTTCGACGATTTCCACCATCCTTACCCCAAGAAAAAAAAAAAAAAAAAAAAAAAAATTGTTTTTAGATTAATTGGAAGACTAGTACAAGGTTAAAGTTAAATTTTTTTACAATGAATTCCATTTTTCAGAACAGATTTTTCGCTTTATTTTGTCTGGATTTTGAAACATTAACTTAAAATAAATTTTGTTATTTGAATAGTGAAATTTATTATCATGTTGGATAAGCGTGCTATCGTATTGAGCACTTGTTTGACCTCGCTCTTCAAGCACGCCTTATATTATATATATTGTCTAGCGCTATAATTATAATTTTTTAGAACATATATATAGTTTCTATTATTATCGGATTGTGGTCAAATTCATTTGAAAGAGGGGGATATATGAAGTTGATGCCCTTGTTGCTATAAGTTATTGAAATACCCACTTAAAAGAATATCATAAAAACTAATTTGGAATCAGTAACCCTTGACATCTCGGTAAATGTTAACGGTACTACATTTTTTTTATTATTAGTTAAATTCAGTGCCTCGGTTTTCCTAAACGATTCCATTAACTGAGTCTCATTAGAATTAGTTTATGCATACAAAATTTATATTTTTAGATTAAGCGTTTAAAGGGTTAAACTTTTTTGTTATATAATTAAAAAATTATTCAAATATTACAGGTTTGTAAGATAAAACTAAAATAATAAAGAGCATTTTAATATGTTGAATATAAATTAAAATTTATTTGTTAAATTTAACATTTAACATAAGTTTAAAAATAATTTACTTCATAAATCAATGTAGGTATATAATAAATAGGTACAGTTATTTTAATGTTATTATTGTTCATTAGCTAATGAATGTATGAAAATATATTTAAGTAAAAAATGTTCAAAATTCTATTAAATTATATTGAATTTTGTATTATTTTAATATGATTATTAACATAAAATTTCAATACATAATATGAGTGTATTAATGAATGTAAATTTATTAAAATTAAATTCAGGAGAGTCTATTTACACTTTTCTATAGCATTTTATACATATGCTAAAATTTAGGTACATGTATATTGGAATTACATAGGATTTATCCTATTCACAAAGATACAATGACAATGAAACAAATATATAAGTCTTATATAAGTATAAATTAAGCTTTATATATTTTTAGTCTTTTCTTAAAAATGTTTTATCCTATAAATCTCCTGGAATCTTCAATAGGCAATTTCCATCAACAAAAAGTTTGAATTTTTAAAAGTTTAAATTCAGCATAAGTGGTTTTTTAACAGCTTATACATTCAAAATTTGTCGAATAATCCGGATAGTTCGATATCATGATATCCGGATTAGAAAAACTACAGAATATTTTTTATCTAATAGATTAGCTTGAAATAAGTTCTTTGAGTAGAACATTTAAGGTGATAAAGTTTTTCCCATTAGAGTTGTAATCGAATTTTCTGTTTTTAACTCACTGTCCAAAGAAAATTTTCCTTCAGAATGTGTCCTTAATTTCGAGAAACCTGTTATCCTAAGCGAAAGTTTCAAAAAATATTATTATTAAACTGTGCGTAGTATAATGAAGCATTTTTAGCTTATTTTATTTTATTTTGGATTATAAATTTGAATATTATTAAATTTTAATTTTATTTTGATATCTTAATTCGAAAATGCACAACCATCATAGTTCCACAACCAACAAACAAATTTTGGCGCAATATTTTGAATTTATTACATTTTAAAACCTTAAATACTTGACACAGAATCTATCTGCCTGAAAGTATGCAATATTTAAAATTTTAGTTGATTTTCTAGCAATTATTTAAAAAAGCCAAAGTCAAGCATGTAGAGATTAAATGGAGAGGTGCGGATTTAACCCCAGCACAAATCGGAAGTTTTTTTTTCAGGAAAATTACTGAAAAAACTTAAATTATATTAACCTTAAATACTTGGTACACAAATAGCCACTAAGCTTTAACAATGCGATACAACGCATTAAATAATATAAAAATAACAAATTTTGGGAATTTAAGTAAATGAGAATCATATAAAACTTTTTCCAAGAGATAACCAAAATTACACATCCACAAACCCTTTTAATATCTAATGTAAATTACTTTATTTATCATATGATAAAGATGTTAGGAGACTCTCTTTCAGCTGCAATTTAATAGTGAATATAAACTCAATATTGATGGTTCCAAATGCTATATATTAAAAAAAGTTCTTAGTTCCATATGAACTAAATAATTAGTCCTTCCCCCTTTCTTAAGTTCATAAAAGTATTTTTTAACAATTTGTAATAACCAAATTCGATACTTTAATAAAAAACCTAAAAAGCAGAAATTTAAAGACCTTTGTTCAGCTCATCAGATAAGCTCCGCTCATCCTATAAAATAATAAAACAAACCTGATCCTGGCATTATTACGTAAAAGAAAAAAAATCCCCATTAAATTATTTCTTATTCATAAAATAAAATTTTAAAATATATTTCCTCGTAAAAATTGAAGTTGATTTATACGTCTATCATTATGTCACATGGTAGAATAAATGGTGATGTTTCTTTTGTTTTGAAATTTCTTAGACATATTTTCTCCCAATCTTTTCTTGTTTTTTTTTTTGCATTTTCCTTATTTGTTTTTCCCGACTGTTGTAAATTTTCCTCTTCCTCAGTTTTTTACTGTCTTCTTAAAATTTTATTAGATTAAAAGAATATAGAAATGCTTTCTCGAGTATCATTGAGATGGTGGAAAATTACGCTGTTTTTTTTATATACTCGCTATTTTATAATATACATAAGAACCTAACCATTAAATTATACTTAATTTTTGTTGTTTTTTTTTTTTTTTGGTTCCCAGAGCACCTTTAATTCTATGATTTATTATTTACATGTACATATACTCTTTCCACAGGAATTTGGTCCTTTTTTTAATGTAATTTGTTTATTTCCGAATCAATTTAATATTTTTTCAAATTAATTTGGTCCTATTTTTGAAAATGCCTCTGTATCTTCCTTATGCATATGGGCTTAACATTAAAATCGATGATTGCCTTTTTTCTAACATGTTGCTCCGAATCCTGAATCCCAACAAACTTAAGGCTATGTGTGTTAGAAAAAACACCAAATTAATTTGAAAATATATAAATTTCATGTGAAAAAGGACCAGGTTCATGTGAAAGGAGTATACAACCATTTCTTGTATATAAAAATGTATCTATTTAAATAAAAAAAATATTTTATAACTGGTGCTATTTTCATTTTACAACACAATAGAAGATCTGTGTGGTATCAGAATTAACTCACTAATCCTTGAAGTAGAATAATTTCCATTTTTATCTTATTGCAGACAGCAATACAGACCCCAGTATCATTCAAATTTTATATACAACTTTTTTTATGTACTAATTTTAGATGCTTCTATTATGAAATAGGCTGATATCTTTCATAAAACTTCGTGAGACATCGTTTTGGGATGAAGGATAAGAGGTGGAATGAATGGGGTATACTGTATTCATTTTAAAAGAAATGATAATGTATTCACATTTTCTTAGAATTAATGGAGTCGTACAATTTGTTTTTTTCTTTTTTTCTATTTTTATATTTTGCTTCAGACTTTTCTCCTTTTAATTTAATCATCAGTCATTTAATCACTTAAAGAAGCGAGAGACTTTTGTTTACACATTTTTCTTGCATACAGTTTAAATTTCTTCAATTTTTCAGATCATTTAGAGTAAAGTGTAAATTAAAACAAACAAAATGAATTTTTTCGGGTTTTGGGATACGGTCGATAATTCTTCAATTGTATTTAATATTTTTATCTGTTAAAAAATTTCCTACAATGTTTAAATTTAAAGCGACAGAATGATATATTGGAACTAATATTATAATATTAGGAATAGTACAACAAAACTGAGGAGTGATATTAAGTGCATCGAAATAGAAAATTTTCATTTTTAAATAATTATAACGATTCCAGTTAAAATTTTTAAAGTTGAATACATTAATAATAGAATATCAGGATGAGGAAATACTTTCGATGATTTTCCAAAGACTTTTCTAGCCATTGCATTGATTTATTATGTAGAATATTTTTTATCATTGCTTCTGTTAAGAACCTCCAAATAGCTTTAATTTTTATCATTAACTGCTACCCGAACTCTACGAAATGAAACAAAGACCCAAAATTGAGTGAAGCTAAAAAAGACTGGTGAGGCGAACTTAAACCAGTTGACTGTAGAAAAGTTATATGGAAGCGGATTCCTGTTGTAGTGGTTTTTTAAATAAATGAGTTTCCACAACCATTTTTCAAAAAAAAAACCAAACCTAGGGATTTCTATAACATATTTTAATTTTGTAAACTGTAATGAAGCGGTAAAGCATTACTGATTTCATTTAAACAGAACTAAAATTACATTGCTCTACAAACTGTCCAAATAAGAGATAATGCTTCAATAATTTATTGAGTGCTGGAATGAGTTGTCTTTAAACTGTGGCATTACAAATAAGAAGTGCAGCTTAAATCAAGGTAATCTAATTTTTTTTTTGAAGGACAGAGAGGGCAGGGCTTTTTTTTAACGAGGGACAATGAAAACCTTTAAATCTACCTATAGGAGCTGTGCGTGGTTCTTAAAGTTAAAAAGTCGTCGTTGATGTTTGCGACTTTAATATACCAAAACCATAGGAATGAACCAAACTTTAGAATTGGACCTGTGATATACATTTATAGCTTGGTATCCCATTGAACAAGAATGAAAAAGGGTTTGGGAATTATAAGATTCCGCCTCTTGAGTTGATGTAAATTTAAATGGAAAAAATGCATCTGCAGACCATATTTTAGAACAGTACTGAAAGTTAGGTCGAATTTAAGCTTTCGAGTTTTTAGATAAATTTGTTCAAAATTTAATTAAAGACCAGAAGTAAAAACTGTAATTTCACAATTTTTTCAAATTATCAAAAAAAAAAAAAAATAATGTTATGTATTTCTTTTTCAAATCCTTTTTCCTATTCCAACACAAGTATTTACCAATGAGTGTTATTTCCTTTTTAGAATGAACACTATTTGGAGACTTTACAAGATAGGGTTAAATAGGTTATTTCAAATGCATTGACTCCAAATTAATACTCAATAATAATATTATAATAATTCTAAAGGAAAACTTTGTGAATAGAATGAAAAATCAGAAATCTAAAAATAAAACATCACACAAAGGACAAAAAAACCCACAAAAAAAAGACACAAAGTAAGTTTTAATTAAAAAATAAAGTTACAAAAAAAGACATAAGATGCTAAAAAACTATTAAATCAAAGAAACATCAAAGTAAATTAAAAATTAGAAAAGAAGTTGAAAAATAAGATTGATTAAGACACAAAAAAAAAACTCCTTATAATTATGCAAATTAAATGTAGAATCTTAAAGATTTTTTTATCAAAGAAAATGTACACCTCAATATTTCATTTTAATTTTTATTTATTATTATTATTTCTAATTTCATTTTATATGCTGTGAAAACACAAACAGTGTAGTTCTACTTTGCTTTATTCCCTGAATATAAGGTATGGTTTTTATTTAAACTAGCTAACAATATATTTCATTTTAATGCAACATTTTTATTCAATTCAAATTAAGTAGTCGTATTTTAAGACTTACAAAATATTGTTTTTTGCACTAGACTATAAAAGAATGGCTTTTTAAGATTAAGAGACTCCTAACTCAACTCACGGACAGATGGACGGATGGACGGACGGACATACATAGTTAAATCGATTTATTTTTCGATTCTGATCCAATCCATACACTTGAGTCTATATCTACCCCCCACCTCCTCCTCTGCGTCATAAACGTAATGGCAAATTTATTAAACCCTTTGACTATATAGTCATACGGGTATAAAAATCACAAGACTTAAGCCATTCTGGCACTAAAAAAAGGCTTAGTCAAAAAAAAAAATTCTAATGCAACCGGAAATTAACTGTTTCAATACACAGAAAAGGGTTGTGCGACTTTGGTTTTGAGCCCCTTATATAAGGTTGAATAAACATACATGTAGATACTGCTTCCTGTTACAAATGTTATTTTACACCAATACATTGAATTTAGTCAAACGTTTGCCAAATCCTTACTAATACAAACATACTTCATACATACTACAATATATCATCCTATTCTTGTATATCTAATATTTTTATATTTTTTCAAAAGTTCAAAAATTATCACAAATATGGTAAAACTTTGAAAATTGAGTGAAAATAGACAAACACCAGTTTTAATTTTCAAAAAACAAATAAATAAAACAGCCTTTCTTTTCATTTTCCACCATTTTCTTTAAAAAAAAAATTGTTTTTTTCATTTTCTTTTACTTTGCGTTAATTTTTCTTTTTTTGGTTCCTCAAAAGAAACTTTCTCTCGTTAATGTGAAAATTCAAATTAGAAGTTTAACAGAGAAAAAACAACAGTTAAAGGAAAAACAGATTATGAAAAAAAGAGGGAAGGTGAAATAAAGCCGATTCGATTTTATACCCAAAAACAGTAGAAATAGAGTCGAATTACCAATTCTATCTTATTTTCAATAAACAAAGTAAACGGAAAAGGGGCAACGGATTTTAAATCTAACTCTTACATTTCGGCTACAAATTTCGTATAAATATTATGGAATACAATTGAATTCCCTTACTTGAGTTCAAATTTAAGATTCTTCCTAATTTAGAATAACACAAAAGCTGGCAGGGATCTGGAAAACAGTTTTTAGTATATCTATTAACTAGAAGGAAACTTAACGTTAGTTATTAAATTAGGGTTACCCGCTTTTCGGAATTTTTAACATATTTGTATGATAAATTTTTTTTTTTTTTTTTTTTTTCGAAAGAATGGAACGCTCGAAAGCCACCCATTGAAACTGTGCGGTATTTCATTGGGTAGTGTGCGACTTTAACGCATAGCAAACGAATTTCCATAAGCCGTGTTTCGCCATCTTAACAATTCGACGCAGTAAGGATGAGCACCTGTAGCACTTCTTGTTTCATGTTGGAAAACTTTGAGTGGAGGCATTAATTATTTTATTTCTTTAGAACATGTGTTTGTTCTGACTAGGTATCTATAAAACAGGGTAAGTGACCAAACTGTGCGCCGATGGCTAAGTGGAGTGAGTGTTGAGCAGCACTGAGATCATTTAAAAGACGAATAGCTCTGTTTTGCACTTTATCTAGATATCCCAGCGCCGATTTGGGTGCAATAGCATAAATATGTGCATTATACTCCATTTTTAGTCTAATATATGTTTTATAGATATTGAGAAGATCAAGTGGAGAAAGTAAGTTTTACAGCGATACAAAAAAATGTAGCTGCACCTTTAGCTATACCAAAAATGTAATTTGACCACGTCAATTTCTGGTTTAACTCAATGCCCAAAATATTTCAATTTTTTGAGTGCTGCAAAGCTTCCCCCTGAAAAATCGAGTTTAGGCGGCAACAGTCGAATACTTTCTTGGGAATATATATACGAAGAAAACTATAAGGAAGGGATTTGAGATTGTTTCAAAATCAGGGTATCCCCCCTTCTTCAAGAATATATCTATATTTTTATACCCAAGATAGTGAATTTAAAGTAGATGATTATTGCGATTAAATAGTGTTGATTCGACTTTACTACAAAAATAAGATAGGATTGTTAATTTTTTTTGAAAATAGGAAAGAACTGCTAACTCACTCGACCTTATTTCTATTGTTTTTGATAATAAAGTCGGTTCGACTTTATTTCACCCCTCCCCCCAAAAAAAACATAAAATTATAGAAAGAGACAAAGAAAAAACACAAACAAGATTTCCTACTTATGTCTTTTCACAAAGAATTGCACACACAAAGAATTTCTTTTTAATTTTAATTCATAGAATGTAAACACAATAGCGACTGAGATGTCATGATTCTATACCAGCATCAAATAAAATATAAAAAGTTTTTAGATATCTTTTAGCTATACACGGATGGAACCGAATTTTGGAGTGCAAAGCAAAAAAAAACAAAAAAACAGAAAACCAAATCACAGAATAATGATGGTGTATTCAATTTTTGTTAGTGAATAGCAAAAGTGTGGGAAAACATTTCACACTTTTTAGTAAAAAAAAACTGTTTTTTTTCTTTTTCGGGCCTAAAGAAACAATAGCATTTGTCTCATTCTTTTTTGACACCTGTACTCTTACTATACATTTAATATAATATACCACATACACTCATACATATGAAATTCTTTTTTAAAGTTTACTTTCTTTTGAATTGAGTTTTCTGTTTTTCTTTTTGGTAATTATAATTATGGCAGTATAATGGTATGATACCTGTGGTATGAAAATTAACTGTTTTCATATTCATTTTCATCCGAAGTTTTTATTTTGTTTTGTTTTTCATTTTTAACCGTTACTTGTTTCAAAAGAAGATAGAGAGAATTTTAAAGAAAATATGTTTACATAGCAGTTCAATCCTTTTGTTAGTTGAAAAACTCTAGGCAGAATATTATGAGGTTTTTGTGTGATTGTGGTTAAAGAATTTAAGATTTTATTAAGAATGTATGTGTATTCGGGTATTTAATGAAATTTTTTTAAATCCATCTGATTGTATTAACTGGTTTTCAGTTTTTAAAGGAATTGAAATTATTTTTGAAATTTCAAATTTTCATTTTCATGTTGTTAAAATTTTTTGAATTTTTGTTTAATTCGGATAATTAGGATATACGGAATTGTCAGATAAAAGTATAGGTAAGCTTTCCACAGCGCGATAGATAGGATCGTAAAAAATGCCGCGTTGTAAGTAATCGCGTTACGGGAAACATTAACTCAAAACAAAAATCAGAGCTTCGTTCCAAATCGCAAAATTGGTTCTTTGGGTATGGTATAAACTAAATATATTTTTGTATTTATTTATTGAATCATAACAACATAATTAGATAACACTTCATTTATTTAAACAAAAACAAAACAAAATAAAAATGGAATTTCAAAACTATTAAATATATTGAAATTGAAAAATTTAATAAATCAAAACATAGATAAAACCACAACTTTCTACAAATCTTACTCATCTTCATAGCTATATGTATGATTTGAATCTGTCTCTCACATTTTGTTTGTGGTCATGCTAATTCTAAATCAGAGCTATCCACTATCTGATGCAAATACTCTTTCGATAATTACTTGTTTAAAAAATCTTTTATCTAAGTTTGTATGCTCTTGTATCGTAAATCTTTATAATTTTTTGATAGGGAAATAGGCTATTTTGAAGATTTCTTCAAAATATTTCTATTATACTTCTTAGAGGATCGTTCTCAAAAATGTATTCTTCCAACTGCTTCGCCATATTTAAAACTTTCTCGATACTTTTTACTGATTCTTTTCTTTTCTGCATCAGAAAGATCGTCATAGCTACCTGTAATTGATAATAAGTATTTGGTTTGTCATCAAAAAATCGCGTTGTAGGAAGTGAAAGCACTGCGTTATGGGAAAAGTTCTGCATTTTGCAACCTACGTTGTATCGAAACTATGTTAAAGAAGTACCGAGTTGTAGGAATGTTACCCGTAATTTTATTTTAAATTCAAAATTTTTTTTAATATATTAAAACTATACCTTATTTTTAATTTGGTTATCTAAAATTATATTAGTTTTTAATATTTAAAATCCGATATTTGTTTACTAGCAATTTTTGAAAAATATCTTTAATTAACAAAAAATTAGGGCACATTAAGGGCTTAAAAGTGCTCTTTATAAATTTATGGGAATAACTTTTTTTAAAAGTCATTGTACTTTCCTTTGAAAAGTTATGTACCTTTGCCATAGATTAAATAAAGTCTAGTAAACTTCGGACCCAATCTTGAATTTTATAGTTTTAAACACGTGGCGGAGAAAAGTCGGAGAACATATCTACGTAAAGTAAAGTAATATCCTTTATACAAAGGATGAAGGTACATACAACGCTTATAAAGTTTGTAAACATTTATAAAAAATAGTATTAGGTTAATAAAGTTATAATATAAGTATCTACTCTTGATTTTATTTTATACTTGTATTGTTTCAGCACTTTGCAGAGCATTTTTAAAATTACATCAAATTAAAAATTATAAATCAACCTAAGTGTTAAAATCCCTTGGTCATATTATTTTTTATCTAAAACTGATAAGTTTAGAAGTTAATAATCCCAGTATTTTAAAACTATTCCACTATAATTAAATGCTATCAATATTTCAGTTAAAATAAAATTTTTACTAATTTAAATATTAAGATTTTCAAAAAAAAAAAAATAAAAATTCAAATAAATTCATTAACATTTTTTTATAATAAACCAATAAACTGTAAAAAATTGTCATTCCAAATAACATAACGGTAATATCGTAATAATATCTTGGCACCACATAATCTTTGGTAAAACCAAGTTAATAAAATTTTTTTGTTTTTTACAGAAAGAAAAAAGGTCATAAAATTTTTGTAAAATTTTTATCACCTCGATTAGCATGTATAAATCCACAAAAAAAATAAAATATTAATGTAAATTAAAGGAGTAAAAATAGATTTGATCATGTCTACAGTAGGATGTTAAAATTATTTATTTAGTTTTAGAATCAAAATAAATGCATTTTCATTGAATTTAAGAGTATCTGAGGAATTCTAAAATTTTTAATTTATTTTAATTTAATTTATAGGCCTGCCACACCTGCAAAAGAAAGACTGGAATGGCTTTATCATTTTGTATGTTGTAGGATATAGTACATAAATAAAAATGTTTTATCTACATCCTAGTTTATTGAGTGCTAAATTCTTATTTAAATTTGCCGGAATTTCGAAAATTAAATTTATAAGTAGGTATTAGTCTCCCTGCACCAGAGGTACATGACATGTCATTTACTTGTTATTTGTTGGAAACATTTTTCATTTGAACTGAAAGGTAAGGTAGATACTCTCTATCTGTGAGTTGTATTATTCACTAGAATTTTTTTTCCGTAATATTACATTCCATTACATTAATTTCTAAGTAATTTGTTTTTATTGTTATAGAATTTTTATAATTATTGATTTTAACGTCAATTTGAACCTATGACGAAAAGGAACTGATCCGTTTCCAAAACCAGATCGAAGTTTTTTAATGTTTGAAATTAAAAATATCTTTAGAAACAACTAATACATCCACTCATACTATTCACAGACTAGGTAGGCAACAGATGCAGCAGATGCTCATCCCTATACAGTTAAACTATTCAGGTGGCGTTCATAGCTTATGAAAATTCATTTGTCAAGTGCTTATCACCCATTTGGAATAATATTCCATCAAATGTATTTCCTAAAGTTGGTAATGCATACAAAATATGTGTAATGCATACACCCAAATTTTCCTCATCCTCTATAATCCCAGAATCCTATATTTCCCAAAACATCATTATCTTCAAAACCAAGCTCCACATTTCCAATACAATACCCATCCTATGTTTTATTTAAAAAAGTTGTGGTTTTTGTGTGTTAAAGAAGCTTTTTATGTAGATATTAAGAACTCTACTTACTTTACATTTGATTTTTATTAACAAAAAATTATTTTTCTCTTTTATTTTACAAAATTTTAAAAACATTTTAAATACATTATAAACGTCAATCAATTTTTTAAATATAATTTTAAAATTTTCTAAAAATAAATTGACAAAAAGATAAAATAATTTACCCAACCTATTTATAATATTATAATTAAATAAAACCTAGTAACCTTGCCAGAAGTTCTTTCACAAATTTGCACAAATACACAGAATAAGTTAATACACATATACATCTACATTTATAAAGGAATAGGATTGTATATAGTTAATTAATTTATCAGCATAATATACAGAGTATAATTGAAAACACTTGAAAATTTAAAAAAAAAAACCTTTCAGAACCCATACAAACATATTATAATATCTATATAAAGAAAATCAGATATCATATTAAAGTAAATAGATACAAAATTATATATTTATGTATGTATATGTATATAACATTATGATATAAAAAAAAAAAAATTAATCTTTAAAACCATAGAAGATTTTCTTTTAAAATTTATGACCATAATAAAATCACTTCTGAATAATTTTCGCTTCTTTTAATTTTTTTGTTTTAATTTTATTTTTTTTCTTTATATTTTTTTTTTTTTTGTTCTTGTTTTTCTTATTAATTTTTATTGCGTTATCCTGTGGAATGAATAAATAAACCATAAAAAATACTGTTTAAGTATTTTTAATATCCTAGAAAATAATTAACTATAGGATTCAATATAAAATAAGAGAAAAAAAAAAATATAAAAATTTTTTTATTTATAACCCCAGTGTAGGCGAATGGTTTACAAATGATCAAATGAATTATAGGGTCCGCCTTTTAAGTCAAAGTAATTTATGCTACAATTGGCTCAACGAACGAAAAATAGAAGAGATATCTAGTAACTACAACAAACATTGGCTAGAGGAAATTTTAGGGTTAAAGAGGAAAGGTGCATGCATACAGCGAGTGATCCTACAAGGACGAGGAACAGAACAGATATCTATTCACTACAACAAACGTTTCCGAGAGGAGATTCTAAAGTTAACGACGAAGAGTTCGTTCATACAACGGTGATCTTACAAGGACGAGGAAGAGAACAGAGGATGCATGCATTCAACGTGTGACCCCACAAAGACATGGAAGAGAACAGATGTATATTCACTACAACAAACATTGGTTAAAAGGAGATTGGAGGTTTGCGGAGAAAGAATACATTCATTGAAAGAGTAAACCTACAAGGATGAGGAAGAGAACAGATGTCTATTCACTACTATTCACTTCAACAAACGTTGCCGAGAGGAGATTGTAGGATTGAAAGGGAAGATTTCATACATGCAGCGAGTCGCCCTTCAAAAAAGTGGAAAAGTCGCGAATTAATCAATTGAGTACTAAATGGGTGCGGGTTACCATTCCAATCACATAAGTGGAAGCTGGAAAGTATTTTTTAAAGAGATAAACGATGAAAGTTCCCCTGAATTTTTTGAACAATGAACTATGAAACCGATTTAAAAATCGCAATTCAAAGTGTACTGCTTTAAACCTTCACAACTTTTAAAATTATTTATTCATTTAACAACTCCAAGATATTATGATCTTAAACACCTTCTTTCACTAATCAAAACGTTCCTTTGACTAAAAGTAAGAGTTGTTTTGATTAGCTGCTAGAATTGCTTTGCAATAAGTTAAATCTTAAATTTCACTTTCATAATTGCAATTTTCTTGTAATTTGAAAAAAACAATTTTAAAACTCTTGTATTAACTGTAGAATCGCTTTTGACTTTCCGATTTTATAGGTTGGTATACCTATATATATTACAATTAGTATATTATGTACATGTGAACTTTTATTTAAACGTTATATACTTGTATACCATAAATTTCAATTTTATTTTTCAACAAAATCTAAAGATTTTTATTACAAAATAAAAATTTTTTGCGTTTTTGAGAACGCAACAAAGAATAAAGTGGAAAATAGAAAATTTAAATTTTCTTTAATAGAACCTAATTTTAAGTTAAAGAATAATTATATTTAATTAAAGAAAGAGAAAGCGGTGAAAGAAAAGTTCAAAATAAACCGAAGAAAGTTAAAAGAAAATTTATAAATTTTATTAATAATTTCAGTTTTACATTAAAAAAGTTTAAAAATGTCTGTGGGAAAAAAAATATATTTAGATAAATTAATTGAATTTAATCTCATCTCGTTTAATACGGATGACGCGAAAGATGATTATGTAGACTCAACTTAATAAATTGGATTGGAATTTATATACTAACTGATAAGTTAAGTCTTACTTATTATTATCCATCGTTCGTTCGTACGACCCCATAACAATTCAAAACGCACCGTGGCTTATGGTAGCTTAAATTCAAGTTATTGAAACCTGTTTTAAATTTAATATACATCAAAATTAAAATTGTACTTTTGCAATATTTCAAAATCATAAAACTACATTTTTGAAAAATGATACACCCAAATTTCGAAATAAAATATAATTATGTAAAATGAACGACTTAAATTTAATTCCTTTGTACATCCATGTAAGTTTAGTTATTTGGAAATAACCCTTTTATCGGGTTGGTAAAAGCGAATTTGTAGGTGGGAAGGTTTGAAGTGAACCTAAAAAAATTTGTTTTGAATTATTGTAAGTTGCTGTATGGAACATTATTGACACAGGGGAATACATTAGATGGAAGTATGTTCAATCAAAGTATGTTGTAGAAACTCAGCTCCTTTGGTGTTACGTTGGAATTGTTTAAGAGGAGGCATAATTGACTTTAGCTCAATAGAGAAAGTGTCATTACGTAAAAGACCTCCATAAAACAAAGTAAGCGATTCAATATTTATACTAAAGTTAAGTAGAGTAAGTGTTACTTCTTAGAAAAAAAGGTTCTATGAAATGTCAGGGTCTATGAAACGTAAGGCGTGGTTTTCAATGTTTTCGAATTAACTCAAAGAAGTTTGGGATGCACCGGCCTAAACGTGAAAGTTGTACTCCATCTTAAATCGAATGTACAGGCTTTATAGATATTAGACAGATCCTTTCGAGGGAAATATGTTTTACAGCAAGACAGAAAACCCAAGAGAATATCACGTCTAGTATGTAGGTATGTTAGAAGATCATCTGTTGATCTTTGGCTTCTAAAGCTGTATTGCCTATCGTGTAAAATACATCTGGAAAAAAAGTATCTCGTCAGTCTTTTGTTAACTAGAAATTCCATAAACTTGGAAATGACCCAAACAATGGCTATAAGCAATGGCTATTAATGGTAGTTTGAGTTTCACATATAATTTAAAAATTCTCTTTATATTTATTTTACGTTTACTTTTATATGTGTTAATTACTGAAATAAATTAAAATGGGGTAGTAAAAATTTAAAATTTAATATTCACAAAATATTCTTTGTACCAAAATTTAATTGAACACGATTTTTGAAGTATTTTAAAAAATTTAAAGCTTATTATCAATAATCGATTACTGACTTTATTGTCAATAATTTTTCTTTTATTTATAATTAGTTTATTGGGTATTCGTTTTTTTTTTTTTTTGTAACTAGTACAGTAATTAATTGCCACAAGTACTTTTTAATACTCCCAAAAAATATGAGATTTTTTTTTATTATTATATTTTATATATAAGTAGAAACAATATGATGTTTAAATAACCAGAATGACATCATTTTTCAGTTTTAGTTTTATTATATTTTATTGTCATATATACCAATTAGTTTAAGATTACCAAATGTTTTCGTTTCTTACCCAAATTTCTTTGAATAATGTAAGAATCAGTGATTACTATTGTGGCTTAACCACAAGTAGTTTAAGTGCATTTAGGCAAATAGTTGAACTGAATTACGTAGTAATTCTTGGATGTGATGCCTTATGTTGCTAATATAATACTCATATTATAATAATACTAATCAGTACTTGTGCTTATACTTGTAAAACTGCTTCAATAACTTTTAGATATATCAAAAAGTGCGTAACATTAAAGTTTAATCTTTTGACCATCATTTCGTTAACAGATCCGAGGATCTAGGGAAAATTTTAAAACTCATCAAGAGGCGCTACCGTTGACATGTTTTTGTTATTAGGTTTATTTAGTCCAATATATAATATTTTACCAAATTCAGGAAATAAATGAGGTTGTATAAAATTCAATAATTGTGTCGTGGCCATAACAAACGAAATTCTATAATTGTAAGGTCGATAGTATCTGTTGCACTCTTAATTTCATAACAAACCATCTTTGATGTTAAATAACAAGAATAAAAAAGCCCCTTCAGCTCAAAATATAATCGAACTTAAAAGCTCTTCAACAAAATATGTTGTCTACGAACTACAAAAAGAACTTCGACAAACTGTACTTATCGGATCAAGCAATTTTATTTTTGACTACAAACGTCGTAGACAGAATATATTGGCAACCCTAAAATATAAATTCAAAATAAAATATTTAAGGAAAAAAAAGGATCAGCACAATTTTTTAGATGTGTAAATGATTTTGCAATTATTTTCAACATACATTTTTTTTTTTAAAAATTCAATACAATATAATATTGAATCTCAATTTATTTTTGTTTTTTTGTTTTATTTTTTAATGTTATTTTTTGCATTATTTTATTTATTTTTAAAAATCCAATTTGTTCATTTTCGGAAATTGTCAACTACCGAATTTAATTACTAGAAAACATTGATGTATATTATTTTTTGTTTGTATAATGTTCGTTTGTGTGTGTCTATCATTTTAAATAAAATTTACTTGATATTGAATAAAAAACTTATGTCTATTATATTATGTAGGATTATTTACATTGTTACATATGTATATGTGTATATAAAAACAATATTGAAATATAATTTTTAGTAAAATTTTTTTTTAGTGTTCGAAAATTTGTTTTCATCAGCTTTTTTTTTACACATCATATTCCGAATTCATTCTTAATTGGATGTACTCAGTTTCAGATTTAAACGAGTGATGAAACAAATAAGGGATTTTAAAACAGCACATTTTCAAAAGTAATTAGTGTTTCATACTGAGTTTAGGGTAACAAATATATATAAAAATAAATGATAATATTATAATTTAATTATTTCAACAATTCATTATAAACTATGAAATTGTATAGTAAAATCAATACTTAACATATAATCCCAATTTACTCAAGAAATCTGTTAACGATTATTGAAGTTTAATGAAGGAGCTTAAATGCTAACGCTTAATTTGGAAAACATATACATTCATATAGTGAATAAGTAACTGATTTTGAAAAAGAAGAACTTTTTAATTTTTAATTCATAATAGCCCTTAAATGGCGAAGGTTCGCAAATTTTTTCTAAAGAACTAATGGGGATTCTCGAGTATTTAACAATGTTTCCCCCAACCCAAAATTTTCATGTTCTAGGAATTAAATTGTGATTTCCACCAAAATTTCGAAATTTTCTTAGAATTTTAGTATCTAAGCGAAAATGGTTGAAAATAAGAGACACTTTCTTCAATTTTAATGACCCCCTTTAAATTTTGGAAAAACTTTAACAAATGTTAAAAAATAATGTTGGAGCTTTGGGAAAGAAATTTACACGGGTACTTAAGTTACAAGCGCTTAAAAATTTTGGATCCATTACAGCTCTTAAACTAGGAGCATGACAAAAAAGTTTTCTTAAACGACTCCTAATAATTTTTGAGAATCCAACTTCTTTCAATAGCCTTTCAGAAGCTATGCGGGCTCAAAGATTTTGAAAAAATTTAATATTAGATAGCGCTACAGAAAAAAAATTCTTCCATGAAATTAATTTTTTTGCTATACGAACCCTTAGGTTAAATTTCTTTTCTCTACTTCAAAAGGTGTAAAAGTTTTTGTAACCATACAAAGAGACGAACGGATAGAGTGAAACTATTTAGGCAAATTTTTTTTAAAGTTTTGAGTAATATCGTGGGTGGAATTAGTTTTTATAAAAATAGCAAAGTTAAGAGATGGCAAAGTTAAAAATTTAATTTTATAATAAAATATTGAACATAAAACTCAAATCATAATATGATTCGTATAACTTCATAATTTAAGGTTGGAGTATTCATGAGGCCTAAACGTATATTAAAGAATTATTTTTTAAGGTTAATAACTAGGTTTTATAATAAGCAGGGTAACAAATATATAAATTAATGATAATATTATAATTATTATTTAGAAAAAAAATATAGTAATATCAATACTATATGAAATACTTTATAAAAAATTTCAATACATTAATGAAATTATTTTTAATTGACGGAGCGGGGTACGATTAAACAAATAATTTAATTTAAAAACATAACTCACAGATACAGAAATTATATGATTTATTAAAATCAATTTAAATAACAAGAGTATAATGTGTCTTCCTTGTTCCACCATCTACCTATGAGATGGCAATGCTATTTATTCCATAACGTTTAACCGGTTGAAGTCTCAATTGCCTTAAAAGGAACAAATTCTAATAATTTTGTCAATTTTATATCTATTTTAACTTAATTTTTTTGCAATTTTTATCTATTTTAATTTATTTATTTATTTATTCGAATATTACACATTACAATGAACGACGCAATATTGGTAAAGCCCACGGCTGCCAAGGCCACTGTAGGCTGATTCTAGCTTATCTTTTAATTTAAACATCTTTTTTAAATTTGTATCTTAAAACTATTTTTATCTATTTTAATTAAATGCAGTTTATAAAAAAATTAATAATTTATTGTTTTGAATTTTAATAGTATAAAATTTACTAAAAATTAATACTTAATTTATAAATATTGTCAGTATTTTTAATTTATAAAATTTAAACTAACATGTGGAGCTAACGCAATGACACATGTGGAGCTAACGCAATGACACAATGAGTTTATTGAAAACTCCCATTTTCAAGATTATTGCATACTTATAGGTAAAAAATAATTTCTATTACTATTTATTATTATCTAATTATAGTAGTAATAATATTGTTTAATTTATAACAGATTATATATTAGTTTTAGAGAGTATATATTTCACTTTGTATGCCGATATTAAAATAAGTTAAATTAATTTCCATTTTAAATTATGTCGAGCGTCAGATGGCTCGAAAAAAAAAATTTAGAAAACGTATTTTGATAATTATTTCTGTTTAAACAAATTTTTTATTTAATAAGTATTTCGCGTTAAATATAATGACATTTAATAAATTTTAAGGTTATGTTAAATTTTTATTTAAAAATTTTTATGTCTAATTTTTTATTACATGGTTTTTAGGTATTCCATTTTCTAATCAATATTAATATTAATGCAGCGATTGCAAATGGTAAAATGTTAGGTGTCCATTTTACCAAATGTCAATTTCTTAAAAATCTATTCTACCGAATAATTTTTTGTTAAGTATCTTCATTGCGAAATGTTCACTGACCAAATGTCCAGTTGTCAAATTAAAGTTACCGATTCCCGAAAAATATTGAATTTCTGAAAAATAATTTTTTACCAATAATTAAAAATTCAATTCAATAAAAAACTAATTAATTCAAAATATATTTTAATAATAAATTTATTTATTAATTTTAATGAAATCAATTTTCGAGTAGGTTTTTTTACTCAATAATCTGTTTTAATTACTATATTAAATTTTGAGATCTTTTATTAGTTAATTTGAAATTTTAATTTTAATTTTAATTAACATTTTAGAAAGAAAGTAAATATTAACAGATATTTATGCATAAAAAGATAAATATATTTTTAATAATTTTTTAATAAAATATAATTTATTAATTATCATTAATTTGTAATTAAAATTCAACAGAATGAAAAAATTTTATTTTACATAATTTTTAACTCTTATTTATACATTTATTTTGTTATTTCAATTTTAATATTTCTATTAAAACTTACATACTTTTATTAAAAATTAATTAATTTCAAAATTTCTTTTGCATTGGCTATTTCCAGTATAATTCATTCATCTATAATGTATTTTATTTAATGTAAAATTAAACATAATATTTAATAATTAAATTTAATATTTAATAATTATTTTAATTGTATTAAGATAGCAATATTTAATATAGTGTAAGATAAAAAATTTAATACAGTCAAAACAATTAAGAATCAGCTGTTAAAGAGGTTAATTACAATAAGGAAAATTAGGCTCCTAAAAACAGTATAAAAAAGTCGTTAAACACATCTAGATAATTTGATGAAACAACTAAAGCAATTTTTTAAAAGATAAAAAACCAAAACTTCCAAAATTTTGTCTGCAACTGTATTATTGCGCAATTAAATTGAAACTTTTATACATAATAAGGTGAGGCTGAGAAAATACAAGTGAGGCTAAAAGAAAACATCTTTTAAATGATATTTAAATCGTTAAAAGACTTTAGGCAATTTTTACTTGTTGTCACAGATATAAACCAATTCAATATTCATCAGAATATAATATTAATGAATATTTAAATAAACTTAAATAAATATAGGTATTACTTATAATTATTTCACTGAAATTAATTATTTACTTATATTATTATACTTGAATTAATTTTTAATTTCATATAATTATGTTTTAATAAAATTTTTTTTTTTTATTTTTAATTGGTTTGTAATTTAATATTTGTGCAATATTAAATTATTTATATTACAATTAATGTTTAATTTTGTTTTAATAATGTTTAAGAAAAATAATTTTTACAAAAATTATATTTTATTAATAAACAATAATTTAAAATAATTAATTTATTAAAAAAAAATATTTGTAATTAAATATTGGTTTCAAATAAATAATACAACAAATCATTAATAATATTTGTGAATATAATAAAATTTTCAACATATAAATATAAATAAGTTATTAAGTGTATTTTTATAATCAAGTTTCCTTGACAACAATACTAACCCTTTGCGTACTGCGGTTTGATATATAATCCTTTCTGCATTGATTTTAAACTTAAATTTGTTTACAATTATTTTAATAGAATTTAAGATTAAGGTTTTTAACTGAAATTCTATTAAATTAAATAAATGTATCTGTAGTATATTCATTCGACCCCAACATATTAATGAATAGAGATTAAAATAAAAACAAAATAAGTCGAATAAAAAGATATTATACGATAGAACTACAGTAATATTTTGGAATAATAAAAACTTGAAAACTAACTGTTTAATATTTTCCAAAATGTTATTCTAATTTTAAATTAAAAATATTACAAACTTCTTTTATTTTAAGATTTAATCATAACAATCAATTCAAATTTCCATTTTGTCACAATAAACAATATTTACGAAATAAACTTTTTTTAACCCTACAAGTTACAACCACACATTACTGTGACACGATAATAGATTTGATTGTGTTTATTTTGTTTTCCATTTTTTTTTTTTCAAAAATTTGTTATCAGTTTTATCTTTCAAATAATGTGACATGCAACGTCGAGACACCTGTTTACAAACTTTCTTTTTATAAACTGAACGGCACAACATTTTTTAATTAACAATTTTCAGTAGGTAATTTTTTTTTGTTTTGTAATGTAAACAAAAGAAAAATACCGCTTAAAATAACGATGTTTTTTTGTTTGTTACAGTTGTAAAATTACAGCAAAAACAAATATACCACAATTGTAAACCTAACGTGTTTTTATCATCGCATTTAACACGAAACTAAATGTATACGATATGAAACAAATTTTTATTTTTTTATTTTAATGTTTTTGATTTTTTTTGTTTTATTTTTTTTTTTACATTTTTCATTATCAAAAAACAAAAAGTCAAAATACTGGAAAATTATAAAACAAAATCTTATATGTTTCACAATCCATTTGTTTCTATAATATACTGATTGAAAATGAAATGAAACAAGACAAAAATTTGATGGTGAATAAACTCATTATGTGTTATATTTTCTCTGACCTACTGCCAAAAAAAAAGGATATTATTTTGATAATTTTGGGGAAATGAAATTTTTAAGAGAGGGGAATTTTAAATGTAAAATCCACTCAGATATTTCATTTTCAAATGGTTCACATTTCTTTTTGTATTTATTTCAATTTTTGTTTTAATAAAGAAAACATTTGGAAAATTTTCTCTCAATACAGTAAATCTCAATAAAGGAAATTTTCATTGACAAAATTTGTCAAAAAAAAGAGATAAGTGAAAAGAAAATTGAATCGAAATATAAATTCAATGACATTAAGCATAAAAAAATGTACCGTTGTTTTTGTTGACAGATAAAATAAATAATAGGAATATAACAGCTTATGTATTGAAGTTTAAGGAAATTATATCAAAATTTCAACAAGATGAGAAAATATACCTTGTATAATGTCTTATTTTTCAATTACATTAAGTGTTATATTTTTTACATTAACTGTTATACATTTAACATTACAGTTTTGATAAGATTGGAAATGATAAAGATAACAAATTTCCCGAGTTTTTTTTATGTCATGTTAAAATAATGTTTTTTATACTGGGAAATTAAAACAATAATTGTAGCATTATTGTAATTTGTAAAGGTATTTTGTTATATTATGTAATTATTTGCATAATATAACAGTATATGCACATAATCTATCTCAATTTATATCTATAAGAAAAAGTTTTTCAAAGGCTTTAGTGACTTAGGTCAGTTAAGTTTTTAATCTGTTAAATACCAAAGTAATTTTTTTTTATAGTAAAATATGGAACGAATTTTTAAAAAAATATAGTTTTTTTCTTGATTTTAAAAAAAGTTTAATATACAAAATAATTTAATTTATCAATATTGTAATGCTTAAGTGAAATGCGAAAGAAGCTCAGCGTCACATCCTGTGTCGATTTAGCAATGTCCGTTCATCCAACGGTTCATAAACACAAGAACTGAAAAAATAATGATGCTGTATTGGAATGTTATACGAAAGTAAGGTGTTTTTTTCAAAAGGGCTATATAGGACCATGAGTTCCAATTCCGAAAGCTTACGATCGAACCAAACAAGCAAACAAACATATTTTGAAAACAAAACACAAAACTTTAAATTTGGTACAAGGGTAGCTTTTCCTTTTCCTCTGGTATTCGTAAAGTTTCGAATGTATTGGGATGATGGCTCGGATAAGTGTAGGGAATTAATAAGTCGGTTGCATCAAATTACTGTTGTTTTAATACTTGGTTTTGTTTTAATTCTTTGTTAATGAAACAGCTTCTATAACTCCTAACTGTCATCAAATGTAAAAACAATATACAAAAAGAGAAAATTTAAAGTGATTCTGCTTTTATACAATCGAAAATAGTTAAAAAAAAAATTTTAAAACTCATTGGTCTAATTTCTGCTTCCCGAAATGAGAAATACGAAATGCGAAAACTTTTTAAAAATTCAACTAATAGAAAACTAGTTTTTTTTTATACGGGTAGTTTTATAAAAGTTTATATCGTAACATATTATTTTGTTGTCTCAATAGTAATGACTAGGATCCGATGGGTGGCATAATGGTTACGATATCGGCCTTTAAAGAGAAGGGTCTCGGGTTCAAACCCTGGTTAGATCATATCTAATAAAAAAATATAATCCATAATTTATATCAATAATAGTTTATATCATAATATAAAAACCTGCCACACCTGAAAAGGGAAGGCTGAATCACTAATTTATCACATTATATGCGGTAGGGGCTGCTCACAAATAAAAAAAAAAATAAATTAAAAAAAAATAAATTTTGACTAGTCCAGTAAAAGCAGTTTTTATTTATTAAAGGTGAAATACAATATTTCCCAGGCGTGATTAATTCACAAAAGTTTGTAACTCAAATTTTTCCATTAAAAAAATACGAAATTTCACTTTCAGTCTATACATAAATAAATAAATAACTATAAATTCCAAAAGGCTATTAAATATTTTATATTTTAAGATTAAATAATAATACTTTCCAAAAAACAAACCCTTTATACCATGTACCATATACAAGTACCTTGTATATATCATACCACCAACACTAAAAACTATTGCAGTGTTCACCAATATTTAAAAACCATCTCTAAAGTAACTTGTAAGTGTGTTATGATTGAATTTTACAAGGAATATAAATTGTAAAGTATGAGGCATTGAACGAATAAGTGAAATTTTTTATCAATTTTTTTTATTACTTAAATTTTTAAAGTGGTCTACAATTGGTTTTACTTTGATATGAACTAAAAGAGAATTGAACAGATGTGATTAAATTTCGACCCAGGAATAAATTAAAAATACCTACAAAAAATAAAATGCCCGAACGAATTAAACAATTTTTTTATTTTCATATACTTTTATAAACACTGTTAAAAAATTTAATTGTGTTTACAAGTTAGTGCCATAACACATTCACAAGTTAATTTTATTTGGGATGGTATTTTAAATTAAGAAAATTTTTTTATGTGATATCATAGGGTTTTTTTTTTGAATATACAGTTATAAGTGATTCCTTTTAATCATGATTGACATTTACTATGTGAAATAAACAATCGGTCTAATGGACAAAATTGAGTTAACACCAAAATGATGTTTTTTTTTTTTGTAAATAACAAGGGGTGCGTCTTTTAAACTTTTGTTGTAATTGTGAATGTGAAGCACATTTGCAACAAGTTAAAAAAAACTTTTTGCGTTATGTAAGATTAAAATATGGGACAGCATGCGTGAATAAAAGGGTGAGAAAGTTAATTTGTGATCAGGACAGGGGTTCTGAATATAGTTTTGAAATGAAAAAGAACATTTATGTAACTTTTTAATTGAGTTTACTAAAATTAATTAACTTAAAAATATTTTAGTAGTTTTTGGTAGTAGAAAGGAAGCTGGTCAAATAAGAATATTTGTACTTTGAAAATCGGGAATCGTTCACTTCAGATTATCTAAGAAGGATAACATGTTCAACAAAATCCTGCTATCAAACAAATCTTTAATACTTTTGATTTATTAATTGAAAAATTGAATGAAAATTTTAACCATTGTTAAAAATCGTTTACCCAATTATTTTTAAGCTTCATTTAATCCGTGTTCAATAATTCTACAAATACTTTTTTTTATATCCTACATCTAAGCTAAGGTAGATATAGAAGTGTATTAACTTTAAAATGGTATTTCTAACAACCAAAAGGATATGTAAGATAAGCTGGATATACAAATGTATATTATACATCATCAGTGTCAAGTGTCAGCCTTCTGATTCGATTTAATGATGTGCTAAGAAAATTTTTCAAGTATAACTAATAAAGATATAGAAACTTAAAATTTGAATCGAGGGTGTTCTACATCGGGAAGGGTGTTCTGCTCTGTTTGAACTTTGTATCTAAAATTTATGATAAATAAGGGTGAAGGTTATGGTACCACTACAAATCCCTCAAGATTTCACGAGCATATTTTTAAATTAATAAAGATAGAAACTTTTCAATTTTTCCGCAAGTGTGTTCTGTCCTGTATTAATTTGTGTCCCTAAACTTGGGAATTTTCTTTGGCACATTGCTTAAACAACTCAGAAGATTAACGTTTTATATGAATCAAAAATAATATACATTAGCATATGCAACGGTATACTATAAGTGGATTTAATGACGATGTCGATATTAAAAATTGTGAAGGTTATTTAAAAGTCCGATTGAATTGAAATAAAAGTATGGTAGGTTAAGTTCAGGATAAAAAAACATTTTTATTGGTGATGGTTTTAATAACTTACAAGGTTCATATATACATTTTAATATCAAGTAAAGGAAGTGTTTGAACCACAAAAAAATAGATAAACCAAAAAAAATGCTGATTAAAGTTTAGAATTCAAATTTATTAAAGAATATATTTTACTTAAAATTACGTCTTTAAATACAATTTTTATTTCCATAATAATTATACATTATGCAACGAAATTGAGCTGACACAACAAATATTTAATTTACTATAAAATAATTAAAATTATGAATGTAGGTCAGTGCAAGGACTTTAAAGGTATTTAATTAAGTTGAGTTCAATTAAATTATATTACAAAGAAATGCGAATCATAAGCAAAAATGTATGTTAAACAATTATAAAATAAATAATATTAAAATTAATTCTATTGTTGTTATATATATAATGTTACGTTTATATTGTTAAAAACTTATATTCTGCAAACATTGGTTTTTAACAATAATTGGAAGGAAGGCATAAATTAATTCAAAATATATTTTTTAATATAATTAAAAATCTATGAATATAGGTATTAACTACACTTTACTATATAAATTAATTGAGTAAAAGTTTTTTTTTATAATTTAGAACTAGTAACAGAAACTGGTGAAGTATAAAATACTGCCCACCTGACAACACTATTAAACAACACAAACGAAAATACAAAAACAAAATATATAATACACGTGTGGGTTTCTGATTTAATTTTACTGTTACAAAAAAAAAAAAAAAATTAACAAGTTTTGTCAATGTACATATGCTAACTCCGCAAGTTTTTCAATTGTTAAAATCTCACGTTCAATTTATAATTCTATCAATACTCTTTTTATCTACTCATATATAACATAACTAGTATTCTATATGTATACCGAAGTAATACACGTTTTGTTATTTTACAATAAAATTCGCAATTCTTTAAGTAAATAAAATAGTTTTCAACTCACTGGTTTAAAATGATTTTGTGTTGTCTTCGATTTATCTAAAAAAAACTCCACAGAATTTAATTGAATAGAATATTGAATTAAGAGGATGAGTGCACCCCTTCAACGAGTACGAGGGAAATATAAAAATTGGCAATGAAATAAAAATTGAAAATAAGAGACAAAGGTAGTTAATTAAGAAGTGTCTTGTACTAAACAAATAAATAAATTTAATGTATCTAGTTAACAGATTGCTGTTTTAGTGTGAGATGAAAATAATTTTAATGTGACAAAAGTTATTCCACTTATTTTTAATAATTTATTAAAATTGACGAAATGTAAAGTAAACTCTGTATTGGATAGATACTGAAAATACGAAAAAAGAAATTAACTACAGCACGAAATATTTAAAAAATTCAACTCTTAAGATGATCCCCACCAAACAGTCTTCAAAAAATTATGATGTCACTTTTTGGGACATTCCCAAATTTTTTTCGCCTTTTCAGTATCTATCGACTACAGATTTGGAGTCTAAATTTTTCAAATCAAGTTGGCTCGACTTCTGGGTCCTAAGATACGAAGACTGAAACTTTATTTCCAACTTCATTACCATGTAGATACACGTTGGCAATAGATTCCTATTACAATGGACTATAAAAAGGCTTATAAAATTAGTGAATTTCATTAATTTCAATTTAAACAATTCTAATCGTTATGTAAACTGTATTCATTTAATTTTTCTTTTAAAAGCTATTTCTGACTGTGAGTTGTAATTGTGAATTAAATTATTTGCTTGAAATTTTGCATTTATTAATATTATATTATTGAAATAAATTATTATGTTTGTTATGTCATTAATCTGAACCCAATGAAAAATGATAGCCAAATCAAGTCGAAAACCACATATAAGTTTAAAATTAGAATATAAAATAAGTTACTAAGACTCCAAACGAGAGGACTACCTAATACGAACTATCACACTAGTTTTTGCGCTGTGCGGTTAACTTTCCATCTATTAGGACCGACACTTTGATTGAGCAAAGAAGTTTCTAAAGATTCTAATAATAATTGCAAAACCATCGCAAAACAAGGTACTGATATAGTCAGACAGATATATTTTAAATAAAACAGTTATTTTATTTTTATTAAAAAAGGAAAAACAAATACAAATTCATTAATTCACTTAGACAAGTCCAACCAAAAACGAGGAAGATTATAGTTGCCCTTGTCAACTTTTAGATACCCGTGCATACCCACTATGGCGTATAAAATAAACCGTAATTTACTTCTCTTATACATTTAACTCATTACCCCATAATTTTGACGTAAAAAAAAAAAAAAAAATTAACAAAAAAAAAAAAAAAGTCACAAAACAAAAAACAAAATTTTCATTCATTGTCCCATAACTTTAGCTTAAAAAAAAAAAAAAAAATTAACAAAAAAAAAAAAATCACAAAAAAAAAAAAGTTTTCATTCATTGTCCCATAACTTAAGCTTAAAAAAAAAAAAAAAAAAAATAAAAAAAAAAAAAAACAACAAAGAAAAAAAAAACAAAAAAAAAAAATTGGCCCACCCTAAAAGTCCGATGGTCCGAGTGATGTCCAACTTTGCCAAGTAACTTGCCCTATTAATTTACCTGCCCAATTTTAATTTTAACCTTGTAGCTTTATTAGATTCACAGTTATTGAATCGAAAACTTTGTATGGCAGCCCTCCGAAAATGGGGCCCTAACATTTTGAAACTTCATATAAGTGCTCGATTCATTATATAACTAACCGTGTGTAGTTTTCAGCCTCGTAGTATAATTAGTTTTGAAGAAATTCATATTGGTGCAAAGAAGTTGTATGGCAGCCCCCCATAAATGGGGCCCTAACATTTTGAAACTTCATATAAGTGCTCGATTCATTATATAACTAACCGTGTGTAATTTTCATCCGCGTAGTATAATTAGTTTTGAAGAAATTCATATTGGTGCAAGGAAGTTGTATGGCAGCCCCCCGAAAATGGGGCCCTAACATTTTGAAACTTCATATAAGTGCCGGAGTCAATATAAAACTAACCGTGTGTAATTTTCATCCCCGTAGTATAAATAGTTTTGAAGAAATTCATATTGGTGCAAAAAAGTTGTATGGCAGCTCCCCGAAGCCTTGGTCCGATTTTAACCAAAAACAATAGGGAACCTAGAAATTGTCTAAAAATGACTTTGTGTGAATTTCAAGACTCTAGCCCTTTTAGTTTTTGAGTTATCGTGATGACACACGGACGGACGGACGGACAGACACACATAGCTAGATCGACTAATTTTTCGATTCTGAGCCGATACGTAACCTTGACACTATATCTAGCTCGTCTAGATCGATGCGTTACAAACGGAGGAGCAAATCTAATATACCCGATGTTCATATATATATGCACGGGTATAAAAATAAAAAGGTGGAAATAAATAAACCAGAAATAATCAACACAATATAAAGTTATGCGTAAAGGTTGTGTAAAAACAATAGTGTTTAAATTTCAACCTTGATTGGTTTTTAAATAAAACGAGGAAGATTATAGTTGCCCTTGTCAACTTTTAGATACCCGTGCATACCAACTATGGTGTATAAAATAAACCGTAATTTACTTCCCTTATACATTTAACTTATATACATCATTACCCCATAATTATGACGAAAAAAAAAAAAAAAAATTAACAAAAAAAAAAAAAATCACAAAACAAAAAACAAAATTTTCATTTATTGTCCCATAACTTTACTTAAAAAAAAAAAAAAATCACAAAAAAAAAAAAAATCACAAAAAAAAAAAAAATTACAAAAAAAAAAACAATATTTTCATTCATTGTCCCATAACTTTAGCTTAAAAAAAAAAAAAAAAAAATAAAAAAAAAAAAACAAAAAAAAAAAAATTGGCCCACCCTAAAAGTCCGATGGTCCGAGTGATGTCCAACTTTGCCAAGTAACTTGCCCTATTAATTTATCTGCTCAATTTTAATTTTAACCTTGTAGCTTCATTAGATTCAAAGTTATTGAATCGAAAACTTTGTATGGCAGCCCCCCGAAAATGGGGCCCTAACATTTTGAAACTTCATATAAGTGCTCGATTCATTATATAACTAACCGTGTGTAATTTTCAGCCTCGTAGTATAATTAGTTTTGAAGAAATTCATATTGGTGCAAAGAAGTTGTATGGCAGCCCCCCGTAAATGGGGCCCTAACATTTTGAAACTTCATATAAGTGCTCGATTCATTATATAACTAACCGTGTGTAATTTTCATCCGCATAGTATAATTGGTTTTGAACAAATTCATATTGGTGCAAGGAAGTTGTATGGCAGCCCCCCGAAAATGGGGTCCTAACATTTTGAAACTTCATATAAGTGCCAGAGTCATTATAAAACTAACCGTGTGTAATTTTCATCCCCGTAGTATAAATAGTTTTGAAGAAATTCATATTGGTGCAAAAAAAATGTATGGCAGCTCCCCGAAGCCTTGGTCCGATTTTAACCAAAAACAATAGGGAACCTAGAAATTGTCTAAAAATGACTTTGTGTGAAATTCAAGACTCTAGCCCTTTTAGTTTTTGAGTTATCGTGCTGACACACGGACGGACGGACGGACGGACGGACGGACGGACGGACGGACAGACACACATAGCTAGATCGACTAATTTTTCGATTCTGAGCCGATACGTACCCTTGACACTATATCTAGCTCGTCTAGATCGATGCGTTACAAACGGAGGAGCAAATCTAATATACCCGATGTCATATACATGCACGGGTATAAAGACAAAAACGTTACATCTAAATGATGTCCAGTTTTGTTTGTTCATTAAGAACTGCAAACGATTACAGTTTGTTTTTGTTACAATGGGAAACATCAAACAATTGGTTTTTTTCCATTTTTTGTTGTAATTAAAGGTTATACGTACGGTGACCATTTTTGAACAGAAAAAATAAGGGACAAACATTTAAGCAAAACATTTTCCAATTTTAAACATAAACAGTCTTCATTTTATTCAGGTAAAATAAGAAACAAAATAATATCGCAAATTAATAACTATTGTTTTACAAAATAATATTTGGTCTTCATCACTAGTTTTCAAAATAATATTGCATCTTCATAATTAGTATCTAGAAAAAACAATGTAATTAAGAGAATACAAATAAAATATAATTATACTTTTAATATTTTTGAGTAGAATGAATTTTTTTAAGAAGATCCTTTTCTTCTTTTAAAAAATTATAAAAATCTATGCAATTGAGATCAAAATTGCACTTACATATTAATAGTGATCTAACTGTATCAACTTTCATTTGTGATTTTTCTGCTGTCCAGAAATTATTCATGATGGAGAACACTCGTTCTGTAGGTGCATTTGAGCCTGGTAAACAGAAACAAAACTCGACAATTTTCAAGACATTTTTATAGTAAATTTTTTGTTCATCAAAATGTTGAAAAATTTCCACCCATCTTTTATCACCACATATATTATTTGCATTCCAATCATTTATCTTTTCCTCAGTTGCAAAATTTGTGATGCACGACACTTCATCAAACAACTCGGTATCGTTAATATTCGGTATTTTTGCACAGATGTAAACTAAACCGTCTTCAACTTTTGACCAAGATATTACAGTTCGTAACAAAATCCATTCAACAACAAGTATATTTTCGAATTCTTTTGTCCATTGGCTTAAATATTTTACACAAGTATCATAAAAAGCAAACACTGTATTTTTGAATCTTGAAATATCAATTTCTTGATTTTTTTCTAAATCTGTAATCAAATTTTGAACTTTTAAGGGCAAAAAAGTTTCATTTCTTCTTTGTATTAATTTAAATTTTAGTTCTTTTAAAATAATTGCAACTTCAATCATTGATATATTTTCTGATTCGATTTGAATAATATAGTTATGAAAAGTTGAACTTTGAGAATGTACGAAAATTAACCATACTTCAGCACATGGATCTTGAAACAAATTTCTCAGAATGGTAGGACATTTTTCTTGGCTCAAAAAGAAAGATTTTAATGCAGGAAATAGTTTCAGTACTCTTTCAATAGCCGGTCTAAGAGAAAGCCATCTAGTCTTACTAAAACCTAATAACTTTTTGTACTCAACATCTATGGAATCACATAATTCCTTTAATTTTTCTATCCGTACTGAATAAATATAAAAAAATGAATAAATCTTAACTATTACAACTTCCACATCTAGAGGAAGATTTTCTACTGCACTTTGTATACAATTGTTCACGATGTGACCAGCACAATTTACACCAATTAAGTCTCTTCCAATAGATTCTTTCATTTTATAGAAAACATTATTTTTTCCTTTTCTCGCAGCGCCACCAAAATTGCAATTGGTATTATCCGCACATAAAGCCAGCAATTTATTGGCTATTTCATATTTTATTAAAACTTCTTTAATATAACTTGTTATAATGTCAGATGTTTCTCCTGGTAATTGTTTAATTTCAAAAATTTTTACAACAATTCCTTGTTTTGGTAAAAAGTATCTGCCCAGAATTGGGCAGAGTTTGACGCTTCCGTGATTCGAACAGTCTGAATAAATAGTTAAAAAATTCACAGAAGACACATCATTTGCAATTGAATTTAAAGATAATGGTGTAAAAATATTGCAAATTATTGCCTCTGATTTTGTTCTGGCACAAGCAAATTTCTCATTGAAACATGTCTTAATTAATTTTGTCGTGCAATCAGTGGAACGAAATGAATGATTATGTTGCACTGTGTGATATGCCCAGGCACCTTCAATAAGAGCCAAATTCTTTTCGCTATCGTTAAAGTTTTGATTTCTTAAAAATGAATTTAAGTTTTTACTACTACTTGCAGCAATATCAGCTTTTTTGTGTTTCACACTTTTTAAATGCTGCGATATGTCCCAGCGGCCACTGCTCGCAATTGAAAATTCAGCATAACATTTGGAACATCTTACGTCACTATCTGTTGAGGTTTTTTTAATAAATGGATATTCTTTTTCTAGTAATTCATTAAATATACATTTCCGCTTTGGTGGCATCCTTTAAAAAAATTATTCACTAACTATTAATAGAACATTTTAAGATTATCTAAAGTTACTTACGTTAAAATATTCAAATAAACATTAAAACTAATATATGTCCTTATAAAATCTTTAAAAAAAATCATTCACTAATTATTAGTAGAATTTTTATACAAAGTTAACTTTAAATATTCAAATATTCAGTTAAACTACAAATATTCAAATAAACAGAAAAACGAATTACTTATTTTAAACATATGTTTTAAAATTTTTTTGATATTTTTTTGACATTCTTCTATTCTATTCACAATAAGAAATCGATTGATATTTAAAAGTGCTGTTCACAATAAGAAAAATTGAATTGACACTGCCCTTACTAGCTGCATTGTATGTAGCTGCAAAATAATAAAATTTACAATGTAGTAAGATATAAAAATGAAGAGATTTGCCGTTGTGAATGATTTTCACGCGTTGCAATAAATATATGGTATTTCAGAGATATGAATAAAATAAGGGACTTTATGGGAAGTATGGCGAGAACAAGGGACAAATTGCGTCCCTTTAAAAAAATTTAAATTTAAGGAGTGCCATACTGAAAAAAGGGACTGTCCCTTGAAAAAAGGGACTAATGGTCAGCCTAGTTATACGTGAAATACATAATATGTATTTTTAAATTTTACACAATATTAATTTAGTAAAAGACAAAAAAATAATAAAAACTAATATAGAGCTATATTATCTTAAATATAGGTTATATTAGATACTCAAGGTGTAGCATACAGAGGATAAAATCTTTAGGATCCTAGATTAAAGATGGGCACAACAAAGTTTCATTTCTAAAAAAAAGTGTATGATTATAGGTTCCAATATACTTGGGTTTAGAAAAAAACTTTGTTTATCCTTTAAGATTTAAAAAAAAGGGCTCACAAAAGCTCAAAATATACCGAAATTTGAAATATTAAGATGGCAACACGTTAATAAACTTCAGATTTATTCGAAAAACGAAGAAGAGTGTAGTAGAGTAGACTGTGTCAACATTTGAATATCCGTATGACCGTAATATAAAAATTATATCATTATTATTATAAACATTAATTACTTTTGGCAAAATTTTAAAAATTTCAAAGCTTTATTAGGTGTAGTGTAATGCTCATATAAAAAAAGAAGTTGTATGGTAGGTACTCGAACACGGTGAAACAGAATTACTGGATGTAAATAGCGATGACGGCTTTTGCATAGAAAAGAATTTGTGAAAATTTAAAAATCCTAGCTTCTTTATTTTTTGAGTTATTGTGCGGATGGACGGACGGACATACGTACCTAAATCTTTCGATTTATTTTTCGATTCTGATTCGATCCATACACTTGGACTTATAGTCATACGGGTGTAAAAATATAAATTTAACGGAAGCGCGCTAAAGATGCATATCAGGTTTGATTCAAAATCAGGGTTTAAAAAATTTATTTAGCCAAAATTTGGGAATCGCAGCTTAGAAATATTTTATTATTATGAGCATAATTAAAAAATTTTCTTTGTTGATTACAAAATGGAGAGTCCTCCCCAAACTATAGTTTCAGCTCAATGAGATAGTTTAATCAGCGAAAGGTAGAAAAAAAAAACTGGGAGCCAATAGACCACTTCATAAAAGTATTACTCCTCCGACTAGAATATCACCATAAACTTATTAACATCAAGAGGCGCTTACTCAATATCTTTAGGCTTAGATTGGGACCAATTATCTTGGTCACACACGAGCATCCCATCTACATAAGACAAGTCTCACCGAATGTAGTATTTATCAACAAAGATTGACAATCAACAACTTTTTGGGGATTGTGGGCATTATATGCCCCCAAAAGAAATTTTTAATAAATAAAAAAATTTAATAAGAAAATATTAAGTATATAAAAATTTCAGCAACAACATTAACTTTTAAAATAGTTTTGAACCAGTACTAATAATTAATATAAAAGTTCCATCAACAATTAATGAAAATAAAATCGAGTATATTTGAATTTTCTTTAAACTTTTCACTTAACATCGATATGTTATCGAAAAAAAATAAAAAAACATTTTTATACAAAACAAAGAAAGGGAACATAATGATCTGGAAAATATTGCTTATGACTATACTATCACTATTAAGCAATCCCATTTTTATTTCCAAATATACTTTTTTATTGTCCTCAATTTTAGACATAAAAAAATTGGAACTTTTAAAGAAAAAATACCCAAAAGAAAATATTAAAAAATAAAAAAAAAAATTTAAAAGGAAATTTTGTTACAAAATAGGAAAATTGTTATATTGTTCCATTCATTAACACTTATGTTATAGTAAATATGTTCAAGTATTCGATTTAGAAAAATGTTTAACATGCCATTTAAGATTTGATGGCTCACCAATTTTTGTCCTTCAAATAGCAAAAAATAAAAAAAATAAAAATGTTTTCAAATGTTCCAAAAAAACAACTTTTATTGTTGTTTTCTGTATTTTAGTTTTTGAAAATTTCCAAAACTTCAAGCAAAACAACAAAAACAATTTGAGTAAATTGGTTTTTGCTGTTGTTGTTACTTAAAATTGTAACCGAACAAATATAAAAAATTGTTTAAATCTAGGTCCTGTAAACATATATAGAAGGATAATATGAAATCATTATATAAAGTCTTTACGTACATAACGTATAATATATATATATATATATACATATACAAGCGTATGTAGTTCAATTTAAAATGTATTATTAAGTACAAATTTACAATACAGATTTAAAAATGTACTTATATATATTATTAATATTAAACTTTTATAATATGTATGTATCTCGGATGGCGGGTTCCTAATTTTCCAGAGTCAAAGGTCCCTGGGAGACTAATGATTCGAAAAAGAAGTTATAAATCCCCGCAGAATTATGACGCACAATGAGTGGAATAAAACACTCCGAAATACTTATGAATTCTTAAACTAAAGTTTATAAAGTACAAGACGAAATATTTAAAGAGTATCTTCATTTTACTTTTTCAAAACTCATATTTTGTAACTATAATTCAAAACGCGGTGCTGATTCAAAAATTTTCATACACAAATTCATAAATACTCCACAATTAAGCAATATTGATTGTGCTTTCAACTCAGACCTGTATAATACTGAGTAAGTAATCCATTTAAGTACAGTTGTACGTATTCTTGTTTTATCATTATTACTCATTACTAGTACTCATTACTTTGTCAAGTACCAGCTTTACTTAAATTTCGATACTTATAAAATTTATAAGTAAAGATAAAAGAATTAAGTATAAATACTTGTAATTCTCAGAAAGTAATTATATTTTAATTTTAATTACTTTTGTAATTATTTGTAGATACCTAAGAATTTTCGAGTAATTAAGTACCAAGAAATACTTACGTATTTAGAATTTAATTATTTTCCAAGTATTCAAGTATTTAGCAAATATTTTCTTTTAAATATTGTATTTATATATTTTCATATATAAAGTCCAATACTACTACAATTGAAAATCATACAAATTTTAATTCAAACCCATATAGAAAGTAATGACTGTAATCAGTACTCAGATAATATTATAATACTGGTGATTGTTGTATACTTAAATTATATAGGTCTGATCCAAATTTAATATACTTCTTAATACGAAATTTTTCATATACAATAACTAGATGATATTGTATATATATCAATATGATACTTATTATATTATAGTTCCTCAGGGACTGTTGACTCTGGAACTTTTATCAACTTACCATCTCGGATATTAATGCTTCATATACAAATATTTCTATATAGCAATCCCATAAAAATTAATCAAACACTAAAATTTTGTTAGATTTTCAGGTGATCCAAAAAAAGAACATACAAGACATTAAAAACCATATAAAACATATTTTTCAATATATATTTATGTATATGTCTACAATATATACATAAGTATGTATGTTTTTGAAAGGTTTTTGATGTTATTTCCAAATAAAGCTAATGGTAATAAATATATCAAATACGACACCTTTACTTCAATTTAGGATGATAATAATTTGAAAAATTTACTATAATAATGTGAATATTTGTCATAATACTTGAATTGTATATATATATGTATGTAGGTGATATGTATAATGATTATGTAGTATAAACTAGTTTAATATAGATGTTGAAGTTAATATATTTGAACTATTTTTGCGTAAGTGCATATTATCGAATAAAATTAAAAGTACATCCTTTAAAGTATTGGTAATCATTTCTAATCATAATTGAATTCTGTTTAAGCAAAATATAAAATCATTTTAATTTATTTGCAATTTTAGATACTTAAAATATTATGATGTAAAACCTGTTGTTCTTTTACAGTTATATATTATTATAATAGTAAAGTTATCATTTTAAAATTAAGATTTTAAATTAAGGTATTTACTTTAATCAGAATTTTAGGTTGATTACATTTAAAATAACGATAGATGAATAATCGATTAATAGTCTTTTAGTAAAGTTTATTCTGAAGGACAGTTGGAAAGAAATCGATTCAGTTTTGAATTATTTTTGTTCATAAACTTTGATGTTATTCAATCATATTGTGTATAGAATATCATATTTATATAATTATAAAGCCAAGTACACACGAGAGATTAAAATAGGTAGAGCTCTATGGAAACAAAAGTTTGCTCAACCAAATGTGTTTACACGAGAGTGAAACTCTACAGAAAATTCACTAGATTTTTAGATTTTTCTCTAGCGACTGTTTACACGATATACGAATTTTTTGTAAAAGGTAGGTCTGTGGTAGAGCAATAAATAGAATTAATTCAAAATTATAAATAGAATTAAATTCAAAATTATATCAATTTAAATTCATTTAACTAATTTATTTATTTAAAAAAAATGGAGTATAGTTAATTAAAAAATATTTTTTTAATAATTAATTTTCCTTTCACTCAAAAATAAACTCAGATTAAATAATTTAATTTTTTAATTTTAAATTTAAAATTCCTGAAGGAAATACATGACAGTCTACGAAAAAATCTCTACAGGTCTTCAAACGTGTTTAAACAAAAAATTTCTCTACTTGAAAGTGTTTACACGGTAGAGAAATCTCTAACAAAAAATCTCTCGTAGAGTCGATGTAGACTCTCCAAAAATGTGTTTTTTTAATACATGCAAAATGTATTTATTTGTTAAATAAACAAGTTGAATACCGCATTAGCATTAAAATTTTTTCTCTAAAATGATGGGAGCAAGGGGAAGTTCAAAGGAATGAAAATAAAAATAAAATAAAAAAAAAATATTTTTTTCAATATATACTTTTATTAAAGTAGTACTAGCCCCCTAAAATGTAGAAAATAAAAAATTGAAGGTAGATTTTGGGAGTTTGTTACTGTTTTAATAAAAAAGTAAATTGCTGGTATAAGAAACAGTTCTTTGTTTGAAAATTTTTAAGCTTAAAATATTGACAATTTTCATTAACCAAAAATTGATGGCAGATCTTTTGCATTTAAAAGTGTTTTAATATAAAAGTAAATTGCTGAAATGGTAGACAGTTCTTCTTTCAGATAATCTTGATCCAGCAATTTACTTTTATATTAAAACATTTTTAAATGCAATTTTTTATTTTCTACATTTTAGGGGGCTAGTACTACTTTAATAAAAGTATATACATATTGAAAAAAATATTTTTTTTTATTTTACTTCATTTTATACTTTTTAGTTTTATTTTAATTTCTTTACACTTAAATATTTTGACTATTTCCAAGTTGGATCCAATTCATTAATATTAAAAACCGATTTTTAAAAGTATGCCTCCTAGTAAATTTAACTATGTAAATTAATTTAAATTTAATTAAACTGTATCAAAAATTGGTATACAGTACACATTACGAATATTCAGAAATGCTGGATTGTATTTGATAAAATCTTTATCTGGGTGGTTATACTTAACTTAAATAAAATTGTTTAATATTTAATAGATATCTTTCAGTCTGAATACATTTTTGCACATATAAATAATGTTCCACGTTTAGTATAACACTATTTAGGTACCTACCTGTTAGATATGTATACCTATCAGATATACATACATACTTATGTAATATGTTTTCAAAATTGTTCCGAAATTATTTTGTTTTTCAAAACTAAAAACCATTCCAATCCAAATATTAGTTGTCAAAATTGTTTAATTAATACTTTTACTTATGACTTTGAATATATACAAACATACCTATTTATTCGTTTTAAAAAGAAACTTGGTACAATTACTCAAATTTTATTTGATAGTAATTACTTACGATATTTTCTATAATAGTAGAACGATGTATATGTACCTAGTTTTTTGTTTAAGTTTCTTAATATTTTTTTACATACACACATGCATATGCTGATAATAATATTACAATACATGAACTATGGTAGTAATTTAATTAGAAATATTATTTTCATTAATGAAAATACATATGTATTAATTAAAATATTTTTTTTAAACAAAATACGTTCACGCATATTCATGTAAGATTATTATTAATATATTTATGATCTTTCGAACATAAATAAACTTACAAAAATAAACTTTTTTATTATTTCTGTTGATTTAAAAAAAAAAAAAACACAAAAAAAATTTTTCCTTTCAACGAGGATCGAACTCGGATCTATTTACACCCGAACCCACTTCGCTAACCATTGAACCATACAATTATTATAATTTTATTGTCAGATTTCTAATATAAATGTATCACTTACTGACAGAATGAAAAATAAAGCCATTGACACAAGCAAGTTCATTTAAAAGTATATAAAATAAAGCCATAGACACAAGCAAGTTCATTTAAAAGTATATAATAAGATTCTTTTTATTAAAAAGAACTACTCGGAAACTCTTGATAAATGATAATACAAACACAGATTTGCATCCTTTAGTAGACATTAAAAAGTCTTACATGCATCAATATACGTGCAAGCAACTTTATAAAATAAAATTTTTTCGAAAAATCATATTAGCTTTTAGCAAAACGACTTTCAAATTTTCCCAAACAGAGTATTAATTTAACAAAATAAGTATAGAATGTATTTTTAAAAAAATTTTCTGAAGAATAACGGATTAGCATTAAAGTTTTTGCTTTGTTAAAAAGTGGGCAAGGGGGAGTTCAAAGGAATGGAAATAAAAATAAAGAAAATAATATGTATAACTTTTAAGTTCTGTTATTTTTTTTATTTCATTTTATTTAATTAAGACTGTATAAAAGTTTTTTAATAAAAATGTTTAGACATATACAATACAAATAATAGAAAAATATTAACTTTTATTTTTCTTTTTTAAGTTTTGTTAATTATAAATATTTGTGAGACATAAATACATAAGTGTAGGTACTTTAAAATTTAAAAGTTTAATTTTTTGAAATAATATCTTGAAAGAATTAAATTTTTTACAAAAGAATAACTAAAATAAAAAAATAAATAAAAATAAAATAAAAAAATACTTAGGAAATATCAAGGTAATGAGAAAATTAAATTCCATGGTGGGAATTGAGCACCCACTTTTAATGCAAGCATCTATTGCACCACTCAAAGTTTATAAGTGCTTTATTTATGGAAAAAAAATTTTGTTACATTCTAATCTTTATTTTTTCTAATTAAAACAAATTCAGCAGAAAAATTACCTCAGAGGAAATAAGAACTCAAACTTAAAGTAATATAGTATTTTACTTATGTCGAAGATCAAAATTAAATTAGATTTTGGATTCTTTAGAAGCAGCAACTTGTAATAACGAAATGTTACTCCCAATATACTCCAAAGACATAAGAATATTATTTAACAAATTTTAAAACTTATTTTAGAAAAACTACCATGGCTTGAAATGCATAGCTTTGAGCAAATTTTAAAAAAAATGTGCCTATATAGTTTAACTTTAGCAACAAGTTGATATTGCAAAAAAAATAATTTCATGGAAGAACTTTTTTCTGTAACCCCACTCGTTACGGAGCTACAGCCCCCCAAATTCAGAAAAAGCCCTATATTTAAATTGTTATAACAACAATTCTGTTTGGTCTATTTTCAATATAAAAACGGCAGAAGATAGCTGCTTTTATAAGCTTTATAAATTTTTAAAAGAAAAATGTATAGGGTTTGTCAATCGGTACTAAAATTTACCATTATGTAAAACTCAATTTGCAAATTTTTAATTCCACATATCTTCTAAACGGTTCAATCTAGAAACTTGAAATTTTGGGAAATCCACGGAAATAAGTAAGAGTCGGTAGAGAAAATTTTTTTTCCCCCTGCCCCCTGTTTATGGAGTCGAAAATTGTAATTTAGCTATTTTTAAACACCTGTAACTTGAATACCTGTTCAATTTTTTTTTTATTAATATACAAAATTTCAAGGTCCAATATTATGTTTTAACATATTTTGAAAGTTTTTCTTAAATTTAAGAGGGGGTTTAAAAATTTATGAAAGTTTGTTTTAGTTTAAAATATTTTTACTTAGATAATAAAATTCTAAGTAAAATTCCAATGTTTGGTGAAATTCACAATTTAATTCCTGGAACCTAAAAAATTTAGAGGAGAGGAAGAAATTCCTCGAGAATCATCGTAGGTTTGCTTACTAAAAATAAGGGCTATTAGGACTTAAAAAATAAAACTTTCCTGTTTTTATGTAAAAATTAAACGTTAACATTGAAGCTCCAACATTATATTTCGCACTTGTTAACAGGTTTTCTTGAGTGCATTGTGATTATATTCTAAGTATTGATTTCACAATAATTCATAGTTAATAATGAGTTGACGAAATACCTAAATCATAATATTTATAATTATAATATAATCATTTGATTTTATATACTTTCTTTAAAATAAACTCAGTATGAAGCACTATGAAAATGTGAGTTTTTTTAAAACATCACTTGTTATACTCGTATGGCTGTAGGTCAAGGGTATAATAAATTTGCCATTACGTTTGTGACGCAGAGAAATAGGGGGGGGGGGGTAGATATAGAAAAAAAAATCGATTTAGCTATGTATGTCCGTCCGTCCGAAATTTTGCAAAAATAGTTTAGTGTAATGGCCAAAGTTACTGCAAAATTTGGTTGGTCTACTGCAAAGGGTTCGAGTAGCTGCCATACAACTTCTTATTTTATATGAGCATTACTCTATACCTATTGAAGTTGGGGGTCTGAAATTTTGCCAAAAATAGTTTAGTGTAATGGCCAAAGTTACTGCAAAATTTGGTTGGTCCAATGCAAAGGGTTCGAGTAGCTGCCATACAACTCCTTTTTTTTATGAGCATTATATTACACCTAATAAAGCTGGTATGTTTGAAATTTTGCCAAAAGTAATTAATATTTATAATAATAATGATATAATGTTTATATAACGGTCATACGGGTATCCCAGAGTTGACACAGTCTACTCTACTACACTCTTCCTCGTTTTTGTTAAATTTAATAAAATAAATGTTTTGGAATTTTAATTTTATAAGTAAAAAAAGTATTTAAATCGCCATGATTGAAAATAATACTCTTTAACTAAATTTAATTTTTTAAAATTACATAATCTTAATGCAAAGCAGCTATAGTTTTTATGTTAATATTATTGTTGTTCACTTACTTTATAATATGATGCATATATATGTGTATTGATATACATATATTATTAAAATGCCTACCATTTTCATTTTTTTTTTAATTTAATATGATAAATATTAATAAGTTTACATAACCACACTTTTCAGTAGCACTTCAGATGCATATTTAAATTAAGTACAATCTACTTTATAATATTTGTCATATACTTAATGTGACAATACAAGTATAAAGCTGTCTTTTCGTACACACGCTGAAAATTCAGTTTTTTTTTTTTTATTTTTTTAATATTAAATGCATTTTTCAATGGTTATACAGTTATAAAATACAATGACGTACATAAAACATTTAATTTGTATTCAACATTTTTTATATTATAATATTTTGCCAACAGGAAATAATTTTCATAATAAAGTTCGTCGTTACTTGCTCACTGTTGTTACAAACTGTCTTTTATTGTGCAATATAGTTATTTAATATTACATTTTTATTGTAATATTTCTATATTGTAGTTGTTGCTAAAGTTTAAGTGTTGTTAAATTCTTTGGTACGGAAATTTTTAAAATACTGTGTATAATGAATGAATGAATAAAAATATTAAAAATAAGTCGTATATAGTTATAGTTTTTGATATATTATTATACCCGTATGACCATTACGTTTGTGACGCAGAGAAGGAGGGGGGGGGGGGGTAGATATAGACTCAAGTGTATGGATCGGATCAGAATCGAAAAAATCGATTTAGCTATGCATGTCCGTCCGTTCGTCCGCACGATAACTCAAAAAATAAAGGAGCTAGGATCTTGAAATTTCGCAAATTCGTTTTTTTGCAATAGCCGTCATCGCTATTTAAATCCAGCCATTTTGGTCTATGGGTTAGGGTGGCTGCCATACAACTTCTTTTTTTTATATGAGTATTTCTCTGTACCTATTACAGCTACGTATCTAAAATTTTGGCAAAAGTAGTTTAATTTTATGACCAAAGTTTCTGCAAAATTTGGTTGGTCTGTTGCAGTGAGTTCGAGTAGCTGCCATACAACTCCTTCTTTTATATGAGCATTACCCTATACCTATTAAAGCTGGGTGTCTGAAATTTTGTCAAAAATAGTTTAGTGTAATGGCCAAAGTTACTGCAATTTGGTTGTTCTACTGCAAAGGGTTCTAGTAGCTGCCATACAACTTTTTGTTTTATATGAGCATTACTCTATACCTATTGAAGTTGGGTGTCTGAATTTTGTCAAAAATAGTTTAGTGTAATGGCCAAAGTTACTGCAAAATTTGGTTGGTCTTCTGCAGAGGGTTCGACTAGCTGCCATACAACTCCTTTTATATGAGCATTATATTTCACCTAATAAAGCTGGTATGTTTGAAATTTTGCCAAAAGTAATTAATGTTTATAATAATAATGATATAATGTTTATATAATGGTCATACGGGTATCCCAGAGTTGACACAGTCTACTCTACTACACTCTTCCTCGTTAATGTTTAATTTTTTTTTAAATTATTAAATCAAACTAAATGTAGGAACATGAGGACAATAAGGTAGTCAACATTTGTCAACATTTGAAATAACTTTTTTTGTTTGCTGCGTTTTTAACTCATGACGACTTTTGAATTTAAAAAACTTAAAAAGTTTATGAGTTACAAATGTGAAGTGAAAGAATTGAATGAAAGAGTTGAATGCAAAAACATTAATTGAATTAAAAAAATATTAATTTAGGTACATCAACATAATCTAAAGATTATTATCAAAGCAATTTAACATTTAGTAATTAACTTAAGATAAAGTAGCTCGTTATTGTGTTAATGATTTTATAAATTTGATTGAGTGAACTTTAAAGTTCGTCGGATCAAAAAACTTTTTATGAAAAATTGTAGCTCGCTATTTGTGTAAAAACTTTTATTTAATAAATTTTTTCGTATTATTTTCGGTTTACGAAATATTCGTAAAAACCATAAAAATGCTGCCATTTTCTCTAACCAACAGACATCACGAAATTTCACATATTTTTGAGCTTTCTGCGCAACGGAGTTAATCTCAGATACCGTTTATTGTTGCGAAAACATCCATACCGCTTTTTAATATTTTTCATAAGTTATCAAAAAAAACTGTAAAAAAACACAAAAAAATAAATGAAAATTTAATTAACTTTTTTTTAATTATCGAATTAATGAATAATTTAATTCCATCTTAAACTTAAATAGGATAAAAAATAACTAAAAATATTTAATGAAATTTTTATTATTTTTAACTTTTAAAGTAATTATTAGAGTTTTAATGGAATTTTAATATTATTGTATACCTTCAATCAGAATTTCAAACTGGAGGACAATATAACAGTAATTTGCTTTTAATTTTTACATAAAATGCATCTTAACATTAGAATAAGACAAAATAAATTGCTTTGTGGTCTACAAAAAATATCTTCTAAAAAATACAATACAATTTATTTTAACTAAATGTATAAATATGTATAAATTGCTTTAGCTAATTAAATATGTGATGCAAAAAATCAAGGGCTTTTAAAAAACCATATCTTCAAAATAATAAAGTGTTTCACTCTGAGTTTAATTTTGGAAATATATACACTGGTGACAAAGTTACTGATCTATAAAACTGGGAAATTTTTAAGACCTAATAGACCTTAAATGGGGAAGTTTCAGATTTTTTACTAAGCACACTTATAATGATTCTCAGGATCTATAAACCTACCTCCCCCACTCAAAATTTTTTGGTTTTAGGAATTAAATTGTGAAAAAAAATTGCAACGAGTATTTAAGTTACAGGTGCTTCAAAACGGCAAAATTTCAATTTTCGACCATTTACAGCTTCTAAACACGGGGGATGACAAAACAGTTTTCTTAGCCAATTTCAAGTATCTAGTTTGAGCCGTTCAGAAGATGTGAGAGGCAAACAACTTTGCAAATTGAGTCTTGAATAACGGTAAGTTTTAGTAACTTGTGGCAATGCCATGAATTTGCGTTTCAAAATTTTATAAAACTTATAAAAATAGCTGTCTTTTACCATTTTTACCTTCAGATTGAAAATAAACCTAACAAAGTTCTTGTTATAATAATTTAAATATAGGGGTTTTTTAGACTTTTAGGGGCCGCAGATAAAGTTTTTCCATAAAATTAGTTTTTTATTACAAAATTCACCCTTAGTTAAATTGTCTTCTCTCCATTTCAAACGGTTCAAAGTTTTTGTAAACATACAAACGAGCAGATGAACAGACAAATGATTTTTCAAATGTGCTAAAAATGTGCTAAAAACGGGAGGAATTAAAAATTTAAAAGATAAATTTAAAAAGTAAATAAATCAACTTGGCAATTTCGATTTTTTAAAAATAAAAATATATAATGTACGTACTTAAATCTACAGATTTAAATTAAAAGACACTTTTAAATATATGTATCTAAATTATAAAAAAGAGTTTTTTTAAATTTTTTTTTTTGAAAATGTCATATTAATGTCAATTATTAATGTCAAAAGCATGGTAGATTTTGCAATACAAAATTTATTGAAAATAATTGTGATATTTAATTCGTTTAAAAGTTTTCCAATATATTTTACAGATCTTTTAGAGTTGCATAATCATAACTATCTATTTCAGGTAGAATATAATATTCCGAAGTCAAAAGTAGTGAACTTTGTTGTTCCCCGGGAACTTATGAGTTCATAAACTAAAATAATTAAAATTCAGTAAAAAAAAAATATAATTGGATATATTTTTTGAGTTTCAAATCGCCGAAACCTTATGACATCGGGACTTCTGTCATATCGCAACACACCCTACATCTTTTGGAACATTACTTAACACTTATTCCTCCCCCGCATGTTTAGTTTTACACCTTTATAACTAAAATTAGAATATAAGAATTCAAACATTTTAATTTGAAAGATTGTGTTTAGTAAAATAGAAAATCAGGGGCGGCACACATTTAAAAAGAGGGAGATTTTAAGAATACTAATATTTAAAATGCGATTTTGAAAATCTGAGATTAAAACAAAATCGTCAACTTGCTGCTATTTAAATTTCTGAATCCTTAATTCAATTACTAAGTATTCACCTATTGCTGTAACCATTTAGTTATTAAAAAAGCACAGTTATGACACCCTAATTAAACAGGTATGAAGCCTCTCCTTTTATATTAATTAAAATTTATTTCTTTGCATAATAAAGAAAATTTTTATTTTATATCTTAAATTTCTTAAATCATACTTTGTCGAACAGTTTCCTGGAATGAATTTTTTTACACATTTTTTCATGAAAATCTTCAGATTTTTTTCGTTTTTCCAAATATTCTAGAAAAACAAAAAAAAAATTAAAAAATTTTTTATTTTTTTTTTTTGTTTTTTTCCAAACTATGTAATCTATGAGGTCCCAAGTATTTTATTAACTCTCATCGTTTCAATAAATCATGAAACAGTTCATATCGGACAATTTTCAACCATTAATCATTCTTTTTTGTTTATATATAGATGCATATAATCCTATCAGTTTGTTGTGTATTATATACATATACATGTATATAACTACTTATATATTATATTGATTAAATAGAACATAAATATTTTATCCCTTTTTTTTGCTAAAAATAAAAATAAGAAAAAAGAAAAATTGCTTTTAAAAGGAAAATATCTGAAATCCCGAAACAAGGTTCTGTGTTTTTTTTTTTAAATTAATGTTCAATGTCAAGTAACAAGGTAGAGGTTTTTCTGGGACTTAAAAATTGATTGTTAAGGTTTTTTTTACGCTTTTTCTTTTTTGTATAGTTAATTTTAGTTTGAAAAATTTTTTATCTATAGATTTAAGATATAGAAGAAAATAATATATTACTATACATATAATATATATGTATATTTTAATATTTTATCTTAAATAAAGAAGTGCAAATAATGAATTATGTTTTAGTTTAACAATTTTTTCGCTATATTTTATCCAACGGTTTTTTTTAAGAAAAATAAAATAACAATGAAATTCGGGAAGAATTTAACGGGAACGTCTAAAAATTCCAAATCCGAAAGTGCCAAAGTAACGAAATATGAAAATTTCACAATTTCAAAATTAAATAACTCCAAATCTCATAATCTCAAATTAAAAAAAGACCCAAAACTACAAAATTCCAACATACAAAATCTCAAAATTAGAAATTTTCAATTTAAAAGTTTAAATTTATTATTACAACAAACGTTCAATTTTCCAAAAGTTTTGTATGAAATAGTTATGCCGAATTAACATATCATTAGTTTGGTTTGAAAATTCAGTTTCAATAATTAAAATAGCAACCGTTGAAGATAACGGGCGGCGCAAAACGACCGATATAGTTTGAATGTTTAATAACTTTTTTATTTAATTGTTAATTATTATAATTATTTTTTTGTTATACAGTATATTAATGAGGAATTGGTGACCATTTTCGGCTTTGCACATTCGTGTTCTCTCCAGTACATTTTCCATAACTTTTCGTAATTTTTGATCGCTGTTCTGTTGTGTACTGTTCCATTTCCAATTCCCCAAGTTTTCTTCACAAAATTCTGAAATAAAAATAAAAAATATAAATAAATTTAAAAAGTTATTAAACATTCAAACCATATCGGTCGTTTTGCGCCACACTGTAGTAGCCCGTGATAGCAAAATCATTATTTTTTAAACAATTTTATTACATTTAAAAATTTAGAAATTTACTTTGCCGTTAAAATTTTGAATTTTGGAATATTTTTCTTGGAATTATGTGAAAGTCACATAATCTTAATTTAGTTAATCCTTTTTTTTTTAATCTTGTTTTTGGAAAATCACTGTATTCTGGAAAAGGCTGATAATCAATTAATTTTGTATCAAATTCTAAAAATCTTAAAAACGAGATTTTTGAATAAGAAACAAGATTTTCTAAAACCGTAATTTTCTAAACGGGATTTTCTAATACGTAATTTTTGAAAAACGAGAGATTTTCTAAAAATAAGATTTTTAAAAAGAGGGATCTACTAAACGCAGATTATGTAATTCTCCCTGAATTTTGTAACATGAGATTTCTTAATTACGGTTTTGTAATTTTTTAATTTGTACTCAAACCGAATTTAATAATCAAAGTATTTTCTTTCTGATAAGTTAATATCAAAAATGATATAATTATATTTTTATTAGTTTCATTTTTATTGTGATGGAGTATAACGGTTGTTTTGATAACATTTTGATTGTTTAAAACTTGAAGGTTTGGCATACAAATAAACCTTTGACAAAAACGTGATGTTTACATACAAAATTAAACTTAAAGAGATTTTGGAATATTTTAAAAATTTTTATAGCAGGGTAAAATTACTAAAAAATATTTATTTTATATAATTATTTTAAAATTGATATTCTCATATTTATGAATTAAAAGTACTTTAAGTGAACTTGAACGAAATATTTAATTAAAATTTTGAAGTAGGGTAGAACCTTAAAATGTTGTACATAAACATATTTCAAAACTTCTACATTACTCTAATTCTTATTCAATTCAAATTTTGCAATAACTGAAAGTTTTTCAGAAACATATTCCTATTAGAGTCGTAGGCAAAATTCGTTTTTTACTTTTGATTAAACGTTTTAATTTATTGGATATGTATACAAAGTTATTAAAATTTCCAAGAACTATTTTATTATTTGAATTCAATAAAAATTCCAATTTTCAATTCATTCGAAATCATTTTTAATTAAATGTATCCGTTTTATTTGAAAATTGATTGTTACTGTAATCATAATTTTTCGCACTGTTTCAACGATTGACGATTTTTTCCAAGAATATTTTAATAACTTTTCGCTAGTATGAAAAATATTCTAGGACTCAATGTATTGCGTAAAATAAATATTGAAGTTAATTTTTTGTTTTAATTAAAAAATTTAATGGAAAATTCTATAGTTAAAAAATTCGGAGAACATTGATATTTTTACTGTTTTATGGTTTGTGAAAAAGTTAGAAAGGATATCGGTATAACCTACATCATTGTAAAAGTTTTTTTTTTTACTTTTAGAACATTACTCTACACCTTATTAAGCTGGGTGTCTAAAATTTTGCCAACAATAGCTAAGTTTTATGGCCAAATTATATACAAAAATTTAAGTGGTCTACTGCAGTGGGTTCGAGTAGTGTGCAATACAATTTCAAATTTCATATGAACATTACTTTTTACATATTAACCTGGATGTTTTTAATTTTGTCAATACTTAGTATGTAACTGGATGTTTATATTACGGTCATACGGGTAGCTCAGAGTTGACACTGTCTGCTCCACTACACTCTTCCTCGTTTGAATTAAACTTTAGGAGGTAGCTTATGATAAAAATGTTTAGTTTTAAAGATAGGAATTTGAAAGGATTTTTGGAAATCAGATTTAGAAAATTTAGGATTAATATATTATGGGAGATGAAGAAAATTGGATGAGATATTTGAATTTGAGGGAAAACATTAGTTGGACACAGAACAAACCTTAAAATTTAACAGCAATTGTAGATGCACCAATTATGTTTTAACTAAGCCAATTTTTGGTTTAGTGCGATGCCCCGAATGTTTCAGCATGTTCCCAAAAATCTCCGGTTTAATTTTAATGAAATTCTTAAACACATATCCGTCCTAACACTATAGAATTTTACTGGGTTACTGCTTTGAAAATGGTCGAACAAGCCAGGATCGCAAGATAGGTAATACTTATTTACCGTTAATTACTAATTTTTTTATTTAGCTATGGGAATCCATTAACAATTGGTTGACAACAGATTAGATTTTTTCAAAATTAATATATAATTACAAATTTTCCTAATTATAACGGTTTTTCCAATATAATATTATAGGTACCTTTTGTACCAGCGTTTAAAATACCCTAAGTACAAATGAAGTTTAGTGCAATTATTATGATTTCAAATGAAACTTAGCAAAAAATCAGGTTAAAAATCTGTTCTTGAACCTTTGTAAAACATATTATATTATTAAAAAGAAAAACTATCTATTAAGTTTTTCAAATAATTTTATGCAACTATAATAGACAAAAAAAAAATGTTAAAAAAGGTTGACATACTTGTATGTATCTAATAGAACACAACTTAAAAAAATTAAATTAATTTTAGTTAAATAGCTACCAACAAACTGCACTTCTTAACAAAAACTTAAAAGTTTTTTTCTCCACTTAATTTCCAAAACAAAAAAAGGAAAAAACGTGTATGAAGTTGAGGTTTGTTTCTTTAAATTGTATATACATACATATACATATAAACACATATATAAAACTTTAAATTGTAAAGTACCTAAAAATATTAATAAGTTATATTTACCGTTTTAATAAGTTTTTTTTTTTTAATTTTATTATTTTTTTTTTTCATCAACTTTATTTTTAACTTTACTTATTAGTTCTTAACATGACTTTAAAGTTATAAGTTTAAACAAAGATAATAAAAATATAACCCCATCTTGTTCATCATTGTACACGGTGTTTGTTTTTCAAACAGTGTAAAATATTTATCTAGGACTGCAAGAGAAAATAGCTTCTTTAGTTGTTTTTGAAAAACGTTTAATAATAGAAAAATAATAACCTTGGTTATTTTAATTATTAAAAAAAACTAGTTGTTCATGTGTACACCAATAATAATTGGCGAACAAATTAAAAATGTGGATGAAATTAAATACTTTTTAAATAAATTTAAATTTTAAAACACACTGCCAATATATATGTAAAAAGATAACAAAGAAAAAAAATTGTGCAATAAATATATATAATACGCTCATACTGCCCCATTTAAATTACTGTTCCTCAATTTTATTCTTAAGCACCGAGACACAAAGGAAAAGATTTTAAATTCTACAATATAGAGCAATGAAAATTATTTTACAATGCAGTATTAGAACACGTATCATAGATATGTGCAACATTTTGAAACTTATGTTTAAACTAAACTTAAACTTAAAATAAACAGAGGTGATTTTAGACTGCCATTATATAGAAAAACAGTACACAAAATTCACTTATTTACAAAGGAGTACAAATTTTTAACGAACTACCACAAAATGTTAAGAATGAAAGTAGAATTAGTATATTTAAAAAACTTATAGTAGAGCATATATGTAGAATATAGTTTATTAAAAGTAATTGTAAATTATAAAGTTTGTTAGAAACTAATAAATCTATATTATTATAGGTTATGTTGTTACAGAAAAATAAAGTTATTATGTATAAACCAATGCAAAATTGATTATAACTATAAAATATAATTAAAACTAATCATTTAATTAATAATTTGCAGGACGCCAACTGTTCCACCATTTATTCAGCATGCCAATCAAGCATTGGATTAAGCAAATATTTTTGTAAAAATTATATTACAAAAATTTCAATTTCAAATTGTCTCAATTGCGATCTACTCAACTGCGTTTTAGAACTAACGTATTTAATTTTGAGCTTTATAATTGGTTAATCTGATGTAGAGTATTATATTCATGATCCATTTTATCAATTTTCTCGGTCGAAACTTAACATTAAATAAATTATTATAGAAATAAATATATAAGTTTTGGTCAAATCGGTGAAAAACTTTAGGTTCCTACCTTCATCATATTAAATAATAATTATATAACACAAATCTCTTAAAATTTGTGAACGATGTTTATTGTACATAATAAAGCCCAAAACAAATAATACATTTTACTATCAGGACATCTTGTATATTCACAAATATATTATAATAATAATCAAAACAGGTGTATTTCAAATTTAAAGAATTAGTGAAGTTAAAAAAAGTCAAAGACAACAGAAAAAAACAGAAATAGAAAGAGAAAGCTTTGCTTAATGAAAGCATCACCAAAGCTAAAAAATTCAGTAACGAACAGGAAACATCTGAAAGGAAATTAAAAAAAAAATATAAAACAAAATAAAATAATAATTAAAATAGGGAAAAAAATATTATGAAAAAATATACCCTTAAGAATTAGTATAGAGTAATGGAATACAAGTACCCTCCTATATACATAGTGAAGAAAAGCAAAGTAAAAAATAAAAAATAAAAAAATGGTATAAAAATGATGAAAAAAATTTAAAAAAAAAATTATTAAAAGAAAATTTCATTTTTTTTATGAAACGGAAAATTAATTAATTAATTAAGAAAAGAAAAACTGAAAAGTAAAAAAACACCAAAAATAATTTGTAAAGAAAATTTAAATGAAGGGAATAGACAAATAATGTCGGATACAGGAATATTTAAAAATTAGATTAAGTTTATAGTTGGTTTTAAAAATGAGATTTAGATTTTCACTTGAATGCATTCCCATCAACTTGTTAAGTTTTATATTGAATAGTTGAGATATTCTTTTGTTATAATAAAAAATAGATATTATAAAATTCAATACAGAGAAACATCCTATAATCCAGGTTATTATGATAAAAAATTAAAGATCTCTTTGTTTTCTGTATGAAAGTTAGTTAATTTATTAAAAACTATTAGATAAGCTTTATTCAAATGTCTACAAAGTGTACATGTATATTTCTTTTGTTTTAATATAAAATTATTGCACTCAATTTAAGTAGGAAACTGCATCAATTTAAATAGACCAACTACTATTTTATTTTATTCCTTTTGCACTTCTTTAAGGAGTATAGAACATTCATCAAGTTTATTTAAACAAGGATTCAGTTTCTTTAGTCGTCATATTCACTAAGGCACTGATTATTGGACTGTAACTACTGTACAAGATTATGGAAACACTATAGAATTATGGAAACAAATGCTAATTTTGTGCGCCACCTATTACATAAACAAAAGTTATTTATATATTTTTATTAAATCTTACATTATATTACGATATACACAATTAAGATATAATTATACAGTTGCACGATATTTTTTATTAGATATGATCTGAACAGGTATTGAACAGGAGCCTTTCCACATGAGAGGCGGAGTCATTACCACTATTGGTCAGATCATCTGTAATACTGTAATTTAATTGTGAAATAACATTATAAGCCAAAGACTTTCTAAATTTATTTTTTTTTAACGAAAATGTTCAATCAAAGTTTACTGCATTATAACATGGATACTGTGTTTAATAATGATAATATAAAGATACTTCACTAAACCTATCATTTATAAGATTTTTAACCCGATAAAATATTAAACTAAGAAATCTTAGCAGATTTTGACGCGAGATATAGCTAAGAACTTAAAGATTCAAAAACGAATCAGTTAGTACATATGACTGAGATTTTTCTATATTACGGTAATAATAGACCAGGTTACCATATTACACTCTAAGGAAGAAAAAGAAGTTTCAATGAAATTACACAAAATGTCAAAATATAATCAAAAGAAAAATTTGAAACCTAAAAATATGCAATGGCATTATTTGATTTAAACAAAAAATAAAACTATTCATTACAGAATCAACTGCTATTACAGGAATAGCGTAACGCGAAATTTGTAATGTCGTTATTTGTTCATATAATATTTTTTTTTAAATTGGAATTTTATACAACTTCATCAGCAAAGCTTTAAGTTAGTCACATCAAGAAGTATTATTTTGCATACTTTTTGCTCTTTATTGCTTTTGTCTGATTTGCTCCAAATTTTATAAATCTTCGGTATTTAAATGAAAATCTTTAATATAAAATTTAAAAAATTTCTATATGCATAACATAAACATTATTGTGAATATCAGTATTTTTTCATTAATTTCCATCTATTTAACATGGTATTTCGATTTGTACAGTTGTAAACGCTCATTTTCAATATTATATTTTAGGTATCCAAACATCCAAAGGCTTATCATAACATTATTTAAAAAAGAAAAAACAAAAATTCAATTTCCGGTAATAATAAACAACCATGGATTGAAAAATCCGGAAAAACTTTCCATATTATATTTGTTTATGCTATTTAAAATATCGAAATTCGTATGTTTGTATGCTTTTGAACAAAATAAACCATTTTATTAAAATAATTTTTTTTCGATAAGTTAATTTTATTTTTTCAACAGGTGTTTTTTTTTAGATTTTTCTCCATTTTTTCGATATCCTTTGTAAAATTATTAAAATTTATTTGTTACATTTATTTCCGTTTTTCATCCATACACCCATGCATGTTTAAAATTCAGGTACACAAATTTTAACAATAGAAAGAGGCGCAATATTTCATTTTTATATAAAAATATTTTTATAGTTGAAACTTTTTAAATCATTTTAGTCACGACCCAATTTTGAATGGTTACATTATTTTATTGTAAGTATTTATCGGCTTTTTCCATATAAATGATATTAGACTCGTTAAAAAAATGATAAAATCATAATTCAGTCCTTCGATGTGGTCAAATCTCAACACTCAGGTCTTCAAAATAAGAAACATGTTCTTTCTCAAATGTGTTACTACCTTAATGTCTTAAAATTTATAATCCAAGCTCAAAACAGCATCTTAAATTACACATTAAACTTTCTAACCTGCTATTTTCGAAAGAAACTGAAAATCTCGAACATTATCCCTTGCACACCAGACTTAAAAAAAATTTCTATTTGTGGTTTTACTTTGATATTTTTGGTTTTACCCGAACTTTTAACAAAACAGTTTGCGGTATTCATTGGATTCAACTTATGGGAATAGAATAAATGGAAAACAGTGGATCCGCTAATTTTTAATTTAAAATTAATAATGTTTTAATTTTAAAATTTTTTAAATGGGTTACGGCATGACGTTGGGGAAGGGTTGACTACAATAACATTTAATTTAAATTTTCTAAGCCCCAGTGGGCAGAAAATGTTTGCTTAAAAAGTTATATTACAAGCGAATCTAATTATAATTTTACTTAGAATCTACTTTGCCTAAAATAAAATGGTTTTTTTAACCCATTGTGGCACAAGAATTCCTTAATGAATTTTAAAGGTTTTCCTTTTCAATTGAAAATAACTTCACCGAATTCTTTTAAATTATAAAAAGTGTTTCTTTTTATTGATTTAACCGCTGAACAATAAGTTAAGTTGCTACAACAGACCAGAATTATATTAACCTATGGTAATCCAATGATAAATTTACTAAACCTTCGTTTGATAGAAAAGCTTTTTGGAAATAAGTAATGACATTATTTTACATAGTGCTACTTTGTCTCAATTGAAAATTTTTTTAAAAAACCCGTGTAACCCCAGGAAGCTCTTTTGTAATTTACTTAAAATTAATTATTTTTATATTTTCCAGTTTTTATTTTTTTAATTATTAAATTTTATTTTAAAATAAATAATTATTACAAGCAATAAAATTTTAATAAAAAAACACGAATAAATTTTAAAATAATTAAAGTTAAAATTAATTAAAAATAATATGAAAAAAATAAAAATTGAAAAAAAATTTATTAAAAGATGACAAAATGATTTTTTATATTCATTAATTTTTAGGTTCGTTATAATTGGAAAATTATCGCTATACAGTTTTCGGTCCAGCGTTTTTTTTTTTTTTGTTTTCTTCTTATAAAATTTTAATGACCAGAAAAATTGGAAGTTTGGCTTTTATAATTTTCATATTCTATGGTCACTAAAAAAATTTTCATTTGTTTATTTTTTTACAGAGAAAGTCAATGCAACTAATTTATGGTAATACCCAACACCAGAAGAATTGAGTTTATGTCGTAAGTTATTTTAAAGAAAAGCTTAAACTCAAAAGTAATTTTACATAAAAATTTAATATCGAATCAAAACATATAACAGTAGGTAGTTAAAATGTCAAATTTTTATCTTTATTGGTTTTGGAGATATGCATGATTGCTGTCGGTTCGATAGGAAGCTTCCAAATCCGAACCCGTGGTGCGGTTTCGCCGATTTATAACACCGCCTTACTTTCGTCATTAGTAAATTACATTATAAATTTCATAAAGGTAAGAACAGCATTTTTTGAGTTATCGTGCCTCCGTACGGAAGGCAAAACGTGCGAACGAACGAACAACGCTAAATCGAGGTGACGCTGATCAAAAACATACATATACTCTTTTATATACAGATTGCCTACTTTGCCTTCTTTTAGTTGAAACAAACATCGTTCTTAAGTTAATATATCCCAATGCCTATACATAATATTTTTATGGAGCTGTACAAAATCTCGGTGGAGAAAATCTCATTTTTTTTTTAGAGTTAACTTTAAAATAACTTACGACATTTGAAAAAAATAACATTAGTTGAGATTTTTGAGTTGGATTCCAATTCCGGATAGCTCTAATTTTCAGGATATTATATTTATGTAAATGTGTGATTCCTAATTAATGGGGATTTTAGAGGTGGATTCAGGGTTGCCCCTTTTTCCAAAATATTTATAAATTTGTAAATGTGACATTCTGAATTAAGAACGATTATTTTTTTAATAAAATAACATAACATACGAATAATATGCGAAATCTAGCTTTAATAATTTAGCAACCAGGACAGCCTCCATGCCTCCGATATTTAAAAAATCTTCTATAGCAAATTTTATTACAATTTATTAAAAAATTTAGACCCGAACTTATTAAAAAAAACTAAAGTTTATCAAATGAGATTAGAAAAACAAGATTTTCTACCAAACGTCTATTTTAGGAGTAGGGTGCAAAAAAAAACAAAAAAAAACAGGAAATGAAAATACAAAAAGGTTTAAAAACCAAATATACCCCTTTCTTAAAAAAAATATTTTGAAACAGAAAATTATTAATAAAAATCGTGAAAAAAAAGGGGGAGGATGAATTGGTTTCCTACAGTACGCCCCAGCAAATACAAAAAAAAGTGGTATATAATTACACAAATATTAAGTGACATAAGTCATAATTGCGGTACCTGTGTATAACCCTTCTCGATTTAGTCGACATTTTTTAAATTTTTTTACTCATTATTGTATTTTAAAAGTATAGGAAGCAGTACGTTGGTGTTTTTTTGTGTTGGTTTTTTAAAATGGTCACAGTGGAATAATTACCAAATTAATTGTGGGTTAAAAAAATAGGGACAAAAATATTATTATTTTTAATTTTTTTTTTTGTTATTACGCAAAAATGTTTACCAATTAATTTTATTGTTTTAATTAGTTTTTTTTTTTCTGTTTTTTGTTTTTGTTAATTTTTGGTTTAATTTTAAGGATATCAAAGTCCTTGTTCATTTTAATTAATTTTATTTTGTACTCATTCTTATAGTATTTAATAATTTATGGTATTTATAAGATATCTTTTATTTTACAAAGTGTAAGAATTTTATGAAAATATGTATTTACCTATACTGATTGCTGAGAGAGAATAGAGTGGCAATTGTCAAATCTCTATAGCATCCAAGTATTTAAAATGCACTATTTCAACGCTTTTCTTGTAAAATTAAACTGCAAATACTTTCATTGATTTCAGACTTAGACTTTGCTTTGTATAAATTACAGATTTGAAATTAATGTACAAACTGTGTGTTAAACTTCAATAGTAACTATTGCAAGCCATGGTTAAGAGTGAGTATGTACACAAAATAATTAATAATAAATCTTTTTAAAGGTTAAACTTACTCCGAAATCAATCTTTACAAATACTTCCTGTATACTTTTTTTAATTTGAACTTTCAAGAATTAGTATAAAAGAATATAAGCTTGGTGCAAAAATTTTAGTGTTGTGAATATATGGGAATGGTTGTGATTAGTCGTCGAATGCGTTGCTGTATGCATTCTATGTATATTTTGAAATTTTATTTTTTATATGTGAGCAAGTGTGTATATAATATTATTACGAAAAGGGTAAATATTTACTTTTATTTATTAAGTTAACAAAATATTTTCTTAATAGAACAAATATTCACTAATACATTCAAAACCTGGAACATCGTTTATTTTTCTCAAAACTATTCATACTAAAAAAGTTTATATGAATTTGTCCCTTTTCCTATGGTTTAACTAGCTTCTTTACTCTATGGTTTAACTAGCTTATTTAGCATTTAGAAAATAATCATATTTATACTTTTAATGTGTTGAGTTAAATTGTACTTATATTAAAGACAGTTAAGATAAAATTCTATATTCTATTTGTATCATTCACCAAAGACAGATGGACGAACAAAACAATACTTATAATTTAATTCTTTAAAAAATTTTTAAAAACGTACTTACAAGACGTAACACCCACTGTACTTAAACCATTTTATAAAATTTATAGGAATTTATTTAAAAAAAAAATTTTAATCAAAAACGGAGTGTGTTTAATTTTATTTTAAATTGGGTAGACATTTATAATTTAAATTCAATAGAATAAGACACTTGCAAAATTATAATTTCAAATTTTTACAACGAAAATTACCAAAAAAAAAACCTAGAATATGCAATTTGTCAATTACTTTTTTTTGTTACAAGGTGACTGTACGAAATTTCTTAGGCTAATTTTAGGCTTTAATACAACTTGCTCTAAGTCAAACCTTAGGTACATTTTTGCGCCTTTGATACATTTTACAAAGAATATTATATAGAGATTAGAAAAAAAAGCTTGGGAAATTGGTATTGGAGTGTATGTATCATGTAGGCTGAAGATAAATTCTCGAAAAAATTTCAAGGTAGAGAAATCTAGAATGAAGAAACATACCCTAGTTAGGGGTCATTTCAATTTTTCTTTATTGTTAAAAAATCATCCATAAAGAATAAAACACTCTTCATTATACAACAAATTTTACTTTTAAAGAATCCTTAAAGAATAAATTTATTAAAATCACTAACAAAAGATCGACACTTTTTCAAAATGAATAAACTGAAAATATACATACGTTACGCCATCCTCTTAATGAAAACCCTTGTAAAACAGAACCTCCCGGAAATAAATAAGTTATGTCTTTATTTTTAAATCTTTAAAATTTTCAAAATTATTTTTAAACTTAAATTTGTAAAAAGTTTTTAAGTTTCTAATAAAATTTTTATTATATACATACTTGTATACCTAATTGAAGAATATGCCAATCATTACAAAAATATTTTAACTTTCTCCATTAAATTTCAGCATTCTAGTAAATTATTGGCCATTTTATATTATAGTTGACACAAAAATTGTTTCTTTCCATAATATAAATTCTTTCAATCAAAAATTTCGTTTTCATCAATAGAAATAATTTTATAAGATGTCCAATTTAAGAAATATAAATAAAAGAAACAATTACTAAAGTAAGAAGAAGAAGAAGTCTGAAAAACTTATCAAATTTTGAACTAGCTTGTATTTTAATAAAACCTATTCTTTAATTTTTTTTTAATCACTAACTGTTCAACTGTTAGGCTAATAAGCCTGTCTATACCATAGGTACATGTTGGAACAGGTGGTCATATTAAATTCGTGTTATTAGAATTGATCTTAATGAATTTCCCATACAATTTAAACATGAGGTAGTACTAAGCCTTATTACATGTAGAAACGTCTTAGATTTTTTATATTTTTCAGAACTTTTCGTAATTTTTGATCGCTGTTCTGTTGTGTTCTATTTCCAATTCCCCAAGTTTTCTTCACAAAATTCTGAAATAAAAATAAAAAATACAAATAAAATTAAAAAGATATTAAACATACAAACAATATCGAACGTTTTGCGCTACCCTGTATAATTATTAATTATTGATTAAGTCATTAATTTGAACCCAATGGAGAATGGTGGCTGAGTTGAAAACTAGAAAAGCCTTTTCACTTTCAGTGGAATTCGACCCCGGGCTTTTCGCATGAAAGGTCTGCTCTATAATATTTATATTTCGATTAGTTATTGTCTTTAACTAATCAAACATCATTGATTTGTCTTTGAAAATCATTATGTGGTTATTCGATTAGTGATAAGTTGTTTGTGAAAAAGAGCTCTAGATATTCTCCATTTATCACTAATCTAATAATCAAACAAAAATTTTATTGATAAGTTTTATAGCACCAAAGCCACATTTGATATCAGCTGATTGTAGCTTTGATTAGTAGAACACATACTTTTCTATCAAACTTTTATTTGATTAGTGATAAGTGGTTAATACATTTAGAGTAAGATCTGGATGACAAAACTTTCAATATTATATTTTTAAATTATTAAAATATCGCATACGAATGGTTTTAGTATGTTGGCAACTTATTTTAATCAATTTATTGTTTACTTATCCATAATGTAAATAAACATATAAAATATGAAATCTAATTATTTAGAATAATTCTACTAATTTTTAAATAGTAAATATACTTTCAAACAAATTACAAAAATTGCAGAGTTTTTCCGAACTCTACAGAACTCAATCTATCGAAAAATCAGAATCATAGATTTAAAGAATAAAAATAATTTTAAAAATGATTTTATTATAAGAAAAAACTTGAAAAGAAAGTGTAAAATTGTTTTCTAAAGAAAACTGAAGAGGAAATAAAAATGTTGAAAGAGTATTTTTATTTCAAAATTTAAACAAATGGACAAAGGAAATCAAATTCAATGTATTGGACCATTAGACTTTAGAAGTAGTGCTATTCAAAAAAATGAGAAAAAAAAAAAAATAAAAAAAATAAAAATTAAATTTAAAAATAAAAAAAAAAGTTATTTTGATGGACATGAAAATCTTCATGACAAATAAGTTTTGACATTTAAAAGAAAATACAAAAGAAAAAGTTTTTACCGTTACCGTTACAAAAATTTGCTTTCAATTTCAATATAAAATGTACGTATATAAAATGTATTTATATATGTACTATGTATGTATATATATACAAAATTTCTACACAAAAATAAAATTATAAACAATAAAGTTAAATTTATAAGAGATGGAAAAACTTTTTAATATTTTTTGTGGCGCCGTACAAATTGAAATTTATTATTTACATTTTTATAATATAAATTTTTTGATTTTTAATAAATTGTTTAAACGTTTAGAATACCTTTTTCTCTATTAGGAAATAACATAGAACATAGAAACATAGAACATTATCATTTGATATTGTATTTGGTTAATTACTCATAGGTAACTAATATTCAATTCCAAAATACGAATATTAGTTGTCGTTTGAATACCTTGAATACTTTGTGCATTAAGTCAAGCTCCTTAATTTCAGCTTTCAGAGTTTGCCAAGAAAGTAAAGGAATCAGAGTAAGTAAAATTTATAATTTATATATAATATATTATATATATTAGGCCATACCCTTGAGCATGTTCTGTTTAAAATATTATTTTGAAATTAATGAAGAAACTAGTTGTTAATTATGAATAACTGCTATTCTAAGAGTGCGTTTATGTTTGAGCTGCGATAAGTAAAAAGATCGTCGAAGAAGGAACCTAAGCCATATTTTAAATAAAGGATATATGTAAATAAAATAATTTAAAAGATATATTTGTCAATTGATTATTGATCCCCATAATAACAATTATTAGATCACGAAATTCGAATATGTTTTATGTTCTCCGAAATAATAGGAATGTAACGGTATTTCCTGCATAGACGTATTAGAAGGGTTAAAGGGAACGCAATACATTTTAATCATTGTTGGATGAATGTAACAGAATGAAAGGCTTAAAATATAGCGATAGAATTCTTAAAATAAACCGGACCAACCAAACTAAATCTATTTTATTTTTTCATTAATAATGAAAATTTGTTAAAAAAAAAATATAAAAAAAAATAAACATTCCCTTTTGATGGGCTTTAATGTGCGTAATGGGAAAAATAAATAATTGATAGTGTATGGATAGGGGAATCATACCGAAAAAATATAAGGTTTGATAGATTTAAAAATATCATTTTTTTTTTTAAGTTGATATCGTTAACAAAATATATTTTATAGATGTTATTTCTAAAGTTTAAAAAATATAAATAAATTTTTATATAAATATTTTAAAATTACTTTTGGGAATTTCATATAAACTTAAAGAATTTTTAAAGTTTAGAAAAACAAAAAAAAAAACTACTAAAATAATAATTAGGTTCTTACGAACATGTGAATTTAATGACTAAAATTATTAAATAAAAAAATAATAATTTCGGAAATTTTTTGAAAATCTCAATTTCAATGTACAGAATCAAGATTTCATCGGAATCATATGAAGAAATTCTTAAATAAATGTTATTAAGCACATCTTTAAAAATTTTTCTGCTCGGTGCAACAACAACAAAAGAAATAACTGTACGCACAGGAGAAAATATCGGTGTTGCAAGTGCTGATGAAGACTAATAAATTAGACAAATTTGTATATTCGTCGAAGTTCACAACTGTATGTAACCATCATATGTAAAACTTTGTGTAAAGATCTTGGTTTACAATCAAACGAGATTTAAAATTTTATAACTGGATTTTAGTATTTATAAAAAAAACACTTTATTTATTTTTACAGTTATTTTATTTTGAAAATTCCACTAAACACTTATTATGATGTTACTATGTTAGGGCTTCGATAGCCAGACTGGAACTCTCGCTTACAATAATTCTTAGCTTCTATTTATACTAAGATCTTATCAACTAATTTTGCATAATTCTTAATTGCTAACATGAATTCTTAATAAATATAATTATTCTTAATAATTGATTACATAACATTATTGGTTTAATATAGGCTTGATTAATCAATTTGCCTTGAAAGTGTTGCTGACTTAATATATATTAGTAATTTACTTATTAATATGTTAATGACCTTATGGGTGTAATGTAACTTTCGTTTATAGCGGAAATCATTTAGACATGAATATAAATGTTATTATTTCCGAGAATTGAATTTCCGAAAAACAATTATTGGAAATTATGCAAGTGCAATAAAAGGGTTATTTAAGTTCAAGGTTTTTATATTATATCTATATTATATTTATACTACTTATAACACCACCCCCCTTAGTCTGAGGCTCCGACGAAGGTATTATAAATTTTACGCGTTTATTTGAAATGTGATTGTAAACAGTAATCACTAGTAGCAAAGTTACAATTATTATTGTGCCCGAAAATAAGCTAATATTTAATAAGTTTCTTAAGTTATTTGTTTCCATGATTTCCTCTATATTTTGCCTATTATTAAAAATTTTTTCTAAGTGTAATTTCTTAAAAATTATTTCAGTATTATTTTTATTTTCTTTTACAGGTGTATAATTAGGTAATATGAGATGGTCTTTAATTTTTATTTCATTGTTTGTATATGTGATATTGTCAATTTCAATTTCACAGTTTTTAAATTTAATTAGTTTAGTACCTATTACCGTAATATTTAATTTGTTACAATTATGATTAATATTGGTTTCTTTAATATTTTTTGTAATAACTAATCCATCTCTTATTTCGTTTATAACGTTATCGGTAAAATCTTTCATATTACAATATACATTTTGTGATTTAAATATGCTTCTAATACATTCATTTCTTATTTCTATTAAATTATTCTTATAGTTATCTTTTACGTTACCCATGTATACATTATTATTTTCATCTACAATTATTTCTTTTGTTATATCAATATTGAGTGTTTTATTGTATTTGTTTGGTAAAGAATCTACATAAGTTGTAAAATATTTTTTATTTGAAAAGTTCGGTACTAATAGGATTACTACAATTACATTGTTAAGACTGGCTAATGTTATTTTTATATTGGCGAGAGCTTCTATGCTTGGAATTTTATGTAATTCATCATCCGTTAATATATTTCTCGAAAGGATTCCTAATTTACTGGATAGTATTATTTGTTCTATTTCGTCGATGTGAATTCGTCTATGTTATAGTTAATTTGATAAATATATTCAAATCTGTTCCTAAACCGTTAAAGAGACCGCGACTTTTCCTATGGTAGGGAAGCAATTTATTTAATTTATTTTCTAATAATTTATAATTATAAATTGTAGTTTGAATAATTGAATTTGTTTTCTTTTTGTTATATAGCGCATTTAGATTGTCTAATATGTTGTCTTTTGCAATTTGATACTCGGTTAAGTTTATTATATGTAGTATTTTCGTATAGTTGTCTTTAATTTGTATGTTCTCTAATTTTATATTAATATACCCGTTATTATTAGTGAGGTCTTGAATTTCAATAGTCTGTGTGTGTGTAGTGATTATGTAGGTGAGTAATATAATTGTTGGGATAAGCATTTTTTGTAATTATGAAAAGAAATATACAAGTAAGTGTATATTATTTTTTTTTTTTGTTTTTAGTAATTTTAGATTTTAATTTGGAAAATAAAAATTTTATTTAAATAGTCTACTATAATTTGATAAATTTAGCGTGTGTTTCGTAATTGTTTTGTTTAGAGATTTTTTGCTTTTATAGGGTATGGATTGGTTGGTATTGAGTACATTTTTGTGGTGTCGTTTCATTTGGCTCGTGCCTTTGGTTATATAGTTGCAAAGATTTATTTTTCTCTTTTTTTTCATTTTTTGAGTGCTGTGGGGAAGTGAATATACTGAAAATTGTAATGTAGTTTTATTAAGAATCGATTGAATTTGAGTTCTTAATAAAAATATATATAGTTATATATTTTTTCTTTTATCGTTGGAATTTTTTTCCTTTCTTTATATGGGTTTTGTAGTATTTTAAATTTATTTTGTTATCAATAATGTGGTCGTCATCTAATTTTTTAGCAGTAATTTTCCGATATTTTGAGTGGTTTTTTCCACCTCTGATTTCTTTAATGTAATTTTTTTCCTTCTCTAATTTCAAAGTCTTTCCTGTTTTCATTTAGTTTATCAATTGTTTTAAGTTTTTTATTGACGATTAAATTATGGATTTTTGGGTAATCTATTTCTGAAATTTTGCCATTGATAAAGTCGGTTGGTCTTTCGTTAGTCGTACCATGAATTGTATTATTATAGAAATGTATTATTTTTAAGATTTTCTCTTCGACCGTTCCTGAATTATTGATATTATCGTGCTTTAATAAGCGAATGTGTTCGTTAATTGTGTTGTGTAGTCTTTCTATGTCGGCGTTTGAACAATGGTTACTATTAGAAGTATAATGAATTTCTATATTTTGTTCTCTAAGGAACTCTTGGATTGGTAGTGCTTTAAATCCGAGTTCGTTGTCAACTATAATTTTTTTCATTTTACCGTGTGTACTTATATATTGTAAAAGTTTTGTTCTAAATTCTGTCCATGTTCGTCCTAGTATTTTATAGGCTTGCGCGTATTTGGGAACTTGTCAATAGTTGTCATAAATAGATTTTTTTCTAATGTGTAAAATACGTCAATGTGTACAATTTCGTTAGGTTTTATTGGTGTTTCAGTGATTTTGAATGGTATTTTTGGTGGATTTCTATCATATTTTTTTAACATACATATCTCGCAGTTATTTATATATTGAGTAATTCTTAATTTTAAATTTGGGTGATAGATAATATTTTTTAATTCTTTATAGACTACGTCAATTCCCCTGTGGTTGTTATTTTTGTGTTCTTTTTCAATAAGTTCTACTAATTTATTTTCATTTTCTATATCTTGTAATTTTTTATAGCATCTTAATATTTTAAAATCTTTGTTATTTGAAAAATTTTTATTATAAACTTCTTCGAAAATGTGATAAAATTCTTCCTCTATTAGGATTGCGTTTAACTGTCTTGGATTTAAGTGGTTCTTAAGTATAGTAAATGTAGTTTCTCTATCTAAATTTTTTAAGTATATTATTTTCCTTTTATTCTTAAATATTTTTAAGTTTTTTATTCTCATGGCTCCCGATAATGATTTTTCAATAATGGTTTGGTTTCTAAATATATTTATAGGCGACTCTGTGCTTTCAATGGTATTTAAATTAATTTCTAAATTGTGCGTTTCTATGCGAGGTATTCTAGATAATGCATCGGCGTTTCCGTTCTTTACTCCCTTTTTATATTTAATTGTGTAGTCGAATTCTGATAGTCTTATTCTCCATCGAACTAATTTAGAATTTGGTTCTTTAATTGAAAATAACCAGGTTAGAGGTTTATGGTCAGTTTCGATTAAAAATTTTCTTCCGAATAAATATGGTCTGAAGTATTTTGTTGCCCACACGATTGCAAGTAATTCTTTCTCTATTGTACTATAATTTATTTCGTGGTTGTTTAGTGTACGACTTGCATAGCAAATAGGATGGTTATTTTGAGATAATATTGCTCCTAGAGCGAAGTTACTAGCGTCCGTTGTCAGGGTGAATTCTTTTGTAAAATCTGGATATATGAGTATTGGGTCAGAAGTGAGTACTTGTTTTAGGGTGTTGAAACTTTTTACATATTCGGGGTCTAAAACGTTTATTTTGGTGTCTTTCTTTAAATATTTGGTCATTGGCTTTGCTATAGCCGAATAGTCTTTAATGAATTTTCTGTAATAGCCCGTAAGACCAAGAAATTGTTTTATTTCTTTGGGGGTCTTTGGTATTGGGAATTTAGTAACGCATTCTACCTTTTTTTTGTTTGGTTTTATTCCTTCTTCACTAACTATATGTCCAAGAAATTCTGTTTCCTTTTTTAGAAATTCGGATTTGTCCGTTTGAATTTTGAGGTTTACTTCTCTGAGTCTTTGTAAAATTTTTGTTATAGAGTCTAAGTGTTCTTGTAGAGATGTTGAAAAAATTATTATATCATCAAGATATACTAGGCAAATTTTATTTATGTAATCTTTTAAAACATTGTTCATTAGTCTTTGGAAAGTCTTTGGAAAGTTGCGGGTGCCGTTTTCAAACCGAAAGGCATTCGTAAAAACTCGTAGTGTCCATCTTCAACACTAAAAGCAGTTTTATGAATGTCGCTTTCTTCGATTTCAATCTGATGAAATCCTTTTGCTAAGTCCAAAGTGGTAAAGTAGTGACATTTACCAAGTTTGTCCAAAATTTCGTCGATGTTTGGAATTGGGAATTTATCGTCTACTGTAATCTCATTAAGTTTTCGATAATCAATTACCAATCTCCATTTTTGTTTTCCACTGGCATCTACCTTCTTGGGTACTATCCAGACTGGAGCAGAATAAGGTGAGTTGCTATGACGAATAATTCCATTGTCTAGCATCTCTTGAATTTGTTTTTTGATTTCTATTTTATGTATATATGGATATCTATAATTTTTGGCTTGAATTGGGATATTATTAGTTGTTTTGATTTGATGTTTAATAGCGTTTGTAAAACTTAAATCGCAATCTTCTTGGTAAAATACATCTTTGTATTTTTTTAATACATTTAATAAATTATTCTTTTCTTCTGAATTTAAATGTTGGATACGTACTTTATCTATAATGGGCTTATAATTGATTTTTTGCTCAATGTTATAATTCTGTTTATCTATTTTTATTTGATTTATTACTTGTTTAGAGTTAAATATATTAGGTGTTAATTTTAGTTTACTTTTAGAGTTATTTATAATTTTGTTATCTGAAGACTTCTGCTCTTCAGGATAAGTTGAAGTATTTTCATGATCTCTATTAGATAAGTGTAATTTGATTTGTTTTCCCTTAGTTATAAGAATATTATTTTTTAAATCGATTATGGCTTCTAAAGGTATTAAAATATCGTTTCCGATTAGTCCGTCGTAATTTTCATGGAAATGATAGACAAACATTTCTATTTTCGTTTTAGTTTCGCCAAATTCTTCGAAAAGTGGGAATTTAGCTTTTTGTTTTATATTAGCAACATTTGTAACTGTTTTTAATTGCACGTCTTCTTTTAACGTTTCTATTAATCTAGGATGACATATATTAGGGTTTATTATGGAGTGAGTTGCTCCTGAATCTATTAAAAATTTTAAAGGTCGTGAATGGGTTTTGATTAAGATATAAGGTAATGAGTGTTCGAGGCTTCTGATGGAAAATTTTCAATTTGATTTGCCGGGTTTTTACTATTTGTATTTATGTCAACATCCATTGGTTCTGGGTGTTGAGGGTTTCTAGAATTGTTATAATAATTATTATGATTGTCGTTGTTATTAAAGTTGTATGGGTTAGGTTGATAATAGTTATTATTTTGGTAATAACGTTGATTTGGCCTTGTGATTTATAAAAATTTTGATTTGGGTTACTCTGTGGTATATTTTGGTTAAAATTTTGGTTAGCACGTTTATAATTGCTACTATAATTGTGATTACGATTATAATTATTATTGGGATTACCACGATTGATATTTGTGTTATTACGACTAAAATTGTTATTAGGGTTACTATGATTATTATTTATGTTTTTACGATTAAAATTGTTATTAGGGTTACTATGATTATTATTTATGTTTTTAAGATTAAAATTGTTATTAAGGTTACCACGATAGTTATTTATGTTACAATTAAAATTTTTGTTAGGGTTACCATGGTTATTATTTATGTTGTTACGATTATTGAAATTTAAAGAGGCATGGCCACTTGTGAAAAGGATATCTATTGCGTTTTCTAGAGTATCGGGGTTCCGACAGGCTAAGATGGTTTTCATAGGATCAGGTATTTTAGATTTAAATATGTTTAAAGCGGTTCGCATGTTATTTCGCGCGCATTCGTTTGCCGCGGCTCTTTGGCCTAGTACAATTACTGTTTTATTGTTTAAGGATCTAAGTTTATTTTTAATTTCGTTGTAAAATTCTATACTATTATTTTTAAATGTTATAGCTCTAAGTTCGTCGAATAATTCATCCATGCTTTTCTTTTCTCCAAAATTGTTTTGTAATATTGTTTTCATGTCAGGCCATGAAGTGGCTTGACAATTGATTTCTATTATTTCCCTAGCTCTACCTAATAGTTTGCTTTTAATAATATCTGAAAAAATGGTTTGTGCTAATGCGTCGTAAGTTATTAACATTGGATGTATTCTATCTATTAAATTGACAAAAGTCTGTAAGTCCCTACTGTCACCATTAAATGTAGGTAATCTATCTAAATATTTTAACGGATCAAAAGTTAAATTGTTGACGCGATTGTTATTATTAGCCATTTTTAACAAAGAATTTGCTTACAAATATGTATTAAGAAAAGTCTACTTAAAAAAAATTTTCCTTAGAATTAATTAAACTTACGTTTGGTAGTGGTATTGTTGATGTTGCTATTACTGTTGTTGTGTTGACGTTGACGTTGGTGTTGTTATTTTAGTTGTTTTTATGTTGACGTTGGTGTTGTTATTTTCGTTGTTTTTACGTTTGATAGTGGTATTGTTGATGTTGCTATTACTGTTGTTGTGTTGACGTTGACGTTGGTGTTGTTATTTTAGTTGTTTTTATGTTGACGTTGGTGTTGTTATTTTCGTTGTTTTGACGTTAGTGTTGTTATTGTTGTTAATTATTAAACAGCGCACTGGGCCCCTGTTTAATTTTAGTATTTAGAAAAAAAAACCTTATTTTCTTCTATGTATACAATTTGTTGAGTGGTTGGCCTAACAATTTTTTTATTTGCGGCCTGTGTCTCCTCTTCAATTGTACTGTTTTATTAAGTTGTTGGCCTAACAATTTTTATATTTGCGGCCTGGAAACTTATTTTTAATTGTATCAACTGTTTTTTGATACTTTTATGGTGTAAGATGAAGGTCCACTTTTTATACCTTTAGGTATCAGTAGTTCAACTAGCACCTTTTTTATATATTACTGTGCCTTAAGCAGACTCACTTAAGGATAACGAAGAAAAAAGTCTTGTTTCACAGTATATATTTTTTTTAGTTCAAAACTTACAAACTTCTGCTTCGTAAGTTAGACGTTTAATAGTACAGCTCCTTAGCTGAGACTATGTAATGCAGAGATACACTATTAAGTATTAATATGCAAGTGATTTGATACCGTTTAGCCAGACTCAAGTAAACTTTTATGCAATTGGTGTCTTGTGCAGTATCAAATGTTATTCACTTAGTGTATCCTACCGACTGCGCCAATTTTATAACTGGATTTTAGTATTTATAAAAAAAACACTTTATTTATTTTTACAGTTATTTTATTTTGAAAATTCCACTAAACACTTATTATGATGTTACTATGTTAGGGCTTCGATAGCCAGACTGGAACTCTCGCTTACAATAATTCTTAGCTTCTATTTATACTAAGATCTTATCAACTAATTTTGCATAATTCTTAATTACTAACATGAATTCTTAATAAATATAATTATTCTTAATAATTGATTACATAACATTATTGGTTTAATATAGGCTTGATTAATCAATTTGCCTTGAAAGTGTTGCTGACTTAATATATATTAGTAATTTACTTATTAATATGTTAATGACCTTATGGGTGTAATGTAACTTTCGTTTATAGCGGAAATCATTTAGACATGAATATAAATGTTATTATTTCCGAGAATTGAATTTCCGAAAAACAATTATTGGAAATTATGCAAGTGCAATAAAAGGGTTATTTAAGTTCAAGGTTTTTATATTATATCTATATTATATTTATACTACTTATAACAATTTAACTGGTTTAAGTACCACAGTCACTTGATCATTAAGCGTCGTTTGTTTGTTGTTTGGGTTCTGGAGCAGCTGGAAATTGATCCACTTTTTTCGAAAATCGAAGCTCGTTTTGGGTTGAACGGCTACGTAAAGAAATAAAGCTTTGGAACTAAAAAGCTTTTGGAAGCGAACATAATCCATGTTATTGATGAAATAAGACTTAAATTATTTAAAAAATATATCTAAAATTTTTCTAATTAAACAAAACAAAAATTTGCTTTAGTATTAATTTAAATTTGTTTCATATCAATTTGCAGTTCTATAATTCTAAAATAAAATCACGTCAAGTTTCATTTGACAGTTTGAAGTTTGTAAAGTCTGTCATAATCAAAAATATTGCAGTTACAAATATCAATATTCTAAAAAAAGGATTATGTGTAGGTACGTTGATCTCAAATCTGCAAGAATTTGCAAATAACCCCTATTTTCAATACAACTTTAGAATATGTTAAATTATTTTATTATTTCTATATGTTAAATTCTAACTTAATTTATGATTAGTTATTTTGTAAATATTGTGTTTCAACTATTATAATAAAGCGCTATGTACTGCTGATAATTTGCGGGCCTTAATGATCAAAAATAAAAGTTAGCAAACAATGTATTAGTAACCAAGTGGTTGGGTAGTTAGAGCAATGTCTACTAATTATATTACTTTTTAGGATGTTTTTAAGGTTAAGGTTCAATTCATATCCAAGACAGTATTTTTTTTTTAATATTCTGTTTTTTGTAAATGCAATTAAATTCAATTTTAATATCATGAAATATAATACGAGTACATTATTAATATTTTAATATCCATTTTACAGCACGTATTAAAATAATTAAAAAGTTATGCTTCCATTATTTTGCCTTCAAATAAAAAACCTAATAAAAGGTTTGTTAACATTAAACAAATCTTATACTATCATAGATTAATAACTTTAAGAATTTGTATAAACAAACTAAACTCCACCTATTGAATTCCGATTAACTTGAAGTTTATTTATTATTTTCCTTTTTCAAATTAAACATTTCTTTTCAGTCAATCTAATTATCCCATATACACGATGACCTTCTATTTAGTTTTATATATTCAAGTTCTTAACATTAAAATAATAAATGAAAACCTATTAAGATTGGTTATCCTACATATTTTGTTTTTCATTTAATATCCATTTGTTATTTCCCACATGTTAAAATATTTGTACAAATACTATTACATACTTGTATAATACTTTACACAATACATAGCTATCTCTTTTTTTCATACTTCAATATATATTTAAGCATTTCTTCTTATAAAACTTGATTACTTCTGTTTATTTTTTTTTTTGGGATTGGATTTAATAAGTAATTCCATATTCTCTTAAGAATCGATTACTTTTAGAATACTCATCCCGGATTTCATCTTATCATCTAAAAAAATCAAAATATTTAGATTTAAATAAATATAACGGTTAATATATAATCGATTCTCATCGAAAAACAATAACAAAAAATATTCAAAAAGAGAAAATATTATTCAAAGTTTAACCCTAAAGGATCAGGATATATTTAATAGGATTGACTTTTGTCTAATCAAATTATACTGTTTTTTTGTATGTAATTTTTTTTTTCTTTTTTTGTTTATTAATCAAAAATCTTTGCCTTTCAATACCACTATAATATAAATGTATCAGTTTACCATTATCAGCATTTAATCAAATGCGGAAGACTGTAAAAATATGATACCAGCATCATTGAAAGATATTATTATAATTATGTTTGCAATACAATTATAATAACAAAGAGGCATCAAGCCCAACGGGAACTTAATATTTAAAATATACCAAAAAAAAAAACAAAATATCGAATATAAATTTTATAAGTCGATGAGTTAATTGCCTAAGGGTAAAACTATGACGGTATGTGAGTTAATTAACTAAAAAAAAAACTAAAAATAAAAAACAAAAACAAAAATACCAAATATCAACACAACTACAACTAAAAACTATATAAACAAATAAGAAATCACTGAAAATGTATTCTATAGGTCAATACTCGACGATTTATTTAGAAAAAGAAAGAAAATAAAAATGTAGAAAAGTGATAAGGAAGGAAAAAAAAAATAAAGAATAAAAAAAATGAAAAACAAACATTTTCATATACAAACAAATAAATAAATTTTCCTTTAAAAATGTTTAATAATAAAAATAAATAAATTCGCCAATCTATACAAAGTATAAAACGATGAATTTGAAGTGTTTTGTGATATAAGTGAATAGATACAATAGAAAGAGATAGTAAAGTCTAAAAATATAAAATGATAGTTAATAATTATGATAGAAAGAGATAGATATATAAAAAATTATTAAATGAATGTTACCCATGAGTCAATACTAAATAAAATTATAGCAAAAAAGGATTTCATTTAAACTATTTAAATGTTTATTGTATATATTTATATAAATCTTGTATATTTATTTACATTCATACTCAAAATAATGAAAGTAAAAGAGAAAGACAACCATAAAGCGCAAACAAAAAGGAAAATCAAATGAATTATAAAAACTTTGATATGTAAAAAAAGTATTAAAAGAAAAACTATAAAAAAAAATTAGATAAAAGAAAAAACGATAATATCCCAAAATAAAGGAAAATACTTATATAGATAATCTATAATAATCATTTTAAAACTAATTCAAATCTTTTATATAAAGACATAATTGTGTTTACATTTTGAAAATGACATTGACACATGTAAGAATTCAAATATTTTCCTTATAACTTTAAATTTATTTCATATATAAATATATATATATATATAAAAGCGAAAGTTTGTTTTTTTGTTTGTATGTAGCGAATAGACTCCTAAACTGCCCAGCCGATTTTCATGAAAATTTGTAAGGTTTTTGGGTACGGAAAGAAATCGTGGCCCAAGTATTGCAAGTATTTAAACTTTTTTATTCTAAAATAGAAACGGTTTGACCGATTGACTTCAAATTTTGTAAACATGATGCTCTTTGAGAATTGAGTAGACTAATAGTGTCTAGCAGTTTTGGAATTTGTTAACCCATGTCTGGCCGACGGTTGGTTAAAAAAAATTTTGGGTCCAAATTTTGTCCGATTTTACGAAATTCTACCCTGACTAAAAATAAAGCTCCAAAAAAAATTTTATTGGGTTCCATTAACCCTTTGCGGCCCAACAGCTTTTTATTATTTCTTTCAATACTTTACTCTAAATTAGAAACGGTTCGACCGATTTTCTTCCAATTTTGTAAACGTGCTTCCCTGTGGGAATTGAGTTGACACTATTAACAGTTTTGGAATTTGTTAACCTATGTCGGGCCGACGGTTGGTCAAAAAAATTTCTGGTCCAAATTTTGTCCAATTTTACGAAATTCTGTTTTAAACAAAGAAAACCTCAAAAAAAATTTTGTTGAGTTCCATTAACCCATTGCAGCCGAACAGCTTTTTATAGGTTTTTTGGTTACTTTTTTCTAAATTAGAAAAGGTTTGACCGATTGACTTCAAATTTTGTAAACATGATGCTCTTTGAGAATTGAGTAGACTAATAGTGTCTAGCAGTTTTGGAATTTGTTAACCCATGTCTGGCCGACGGTTGGTTAAAAAAAATTTTGGGTCCAAATTTTGTCCGATTTTACGAAATTCTGCCCTGACTAAAAAGAAAGCTCCAAAAAAAATTTTATTGGGTTCCATTAACCCATTGCGGCACAACAGCTTTTTATTATTTCTTTCAATATTTTACTCTAAATTAGAAACGGTTCGACCAATTTTCTTCAAATTTTGTAAACGTGCTTCCCTGTGGGAATTGAGTTGACACTATTAACAGTTTTGGAATTTGTTAACCCATGCCGGCCCGACGATTGGCAAAAAAAAAAATTTGGAAGCAAATTAGGTCCAATTTTCGCAATACTGCTTTGCCCAAAGAAAAAGTTTAGTTCCGTTAACCCATTGGGGCACAGTGGCTTTTTATAGATTTTTGATTCCTTAAATCTAAATTAGAAATGATTTGAACGGTTGACTTCAAATTTTTATTGCGTGAAGCAATTTGAAAATGGAGTTGAGTCTGTTAACGATTGGTCAAAAAAAATTTTTGGAAGTAAATTACGTAAAATTTTGGAAAATAGTTTGTACTGCTTTGATTACAGAAAGTTCCAAAATTACTCGAATAATCCTAGAAAAATCGTTTTAAAAAAATTGCTTTCATACATTTTAAAATTTACATATTGTGTAAACAATGTGTAATTTTTGTGTTAACTTTTTGCAGTAACATCAACTTCAATCAAACCTCCATTGAAAGGCGCAGCAACGCGCACCGGGTATTAGCTAGTATATATAAATAAAATATTGAACTAAGTATGTAGATAAATACATATTTTGAAAAGTATACATACTTATATAATATAATATTATTATAACAATGAATATGAATATTATGTGGTATTAACTTTAATAGATTTGTAATTATTTAATATTACCATATTATAATTCTACATATAAGTATACATATTATATATATATACTTAATAATGATTTTGGATTTCTTCAATTCTTATGAGAAATTATTATTAGTTTAATCGTTTTCAATATTATTTTCAAAGCCAATTTAATTGATTTCTATTGTTTTATTTTATATATTCAGAATTAAGAACTTATAATCATAAATAGATTTTAATTTAATTAAGAATACAATATTCAATATACATATTATAGTAACAACTAATTAAATATTTGATTATTTTATGGATTTAAATAAAATTAGATTTTATTGAATTGAAAGAAAACATTTAATATGTAGGTGCTCTAAAATTTAAATGAATTCTTAAAGAAACAATTGTTATATTTTTAGTTCGTTCCTGGAAGAATTCTTAATACATTAGCAATTATTATAAAATAAATAGCTTTTAAACAAAGTAATTTTTAAGTAATCGTGAATATTAATAATTTTACAATTGATTATATTATATTAGTTGCACAAACAAAATGAGTTTAACAATATCATTAAGAAGATAGAAAGCTATAAATAAGCAGCCTTAGACTACCTAAAATGGCAAATATTTTTAATCTTTAAGAAAAAATTTTAAGAGAGGACATAAGAGTAACATTTTCAATAGCTTGGTGAATCTGATTCTAATGACAAGACGAACTTTTTTAAAAGTGGTTCTTTTTTAAACAGACATTGTCTTAGTCCATTTAACAGATTTTAGTGGTTCTTAAACAGCTTTTATTGATTCTTAAACAGCTTTTATTGGTTCATCTTTTAACTACCATCTTATTATTATAACTTTAATTTTTTCTAAAATAATAGAATAAAATATATTAGATAAATTAATTACCGAAAATCTCTTTACTTATATATTTTCAAGTAGTTTAATATGTTTTAGAACAACCCTTTAATAGCGCTATGAAACTAACTTGGCTTATTCAAATATTCTCGGTCGAAAGTGCGGTGTATGATACATTATAATATTTAGTATGCACCAGGTGCACCCGTAAAAATGTTTACTATACATAAAAATTAAAAAAATAAATTTTATTGTTAATTATAGTACAAATGCTTACTCGATTATCCGTATATAGAGTCAACTTTTCCGAATGGTAATAGATTAGTAAAAATTAAAAAGTAAATATTTGAAGTTGATGTTGACAGCAGAATAAATAAAGCTAGAACTGCTTTTGGAACACTCTCAAACATATGGCAGTCAAATAATACCGCACTGCGTACAAAGTTAAAAATATTGAAACAAACGTCAAATCAATACTTCTACACGGCTGTGAAACATGGAAGGTAACCGCCAATATCAACAAAAAGTTGCAGACGTATATAAACCGTTGTTTACACGCAGTTCGTTGGCCGCAAATCATTACCAACACACACTTGTGGTGAAAAACGAACCAAAAAATGATTGAAGTCGAGATCCGAAAGCGAAAATGGTGATGTATCAGAAATATCTTGAGGAAACCAGAAAAAAACATTGAATGAAAAAAACAATGTTTTGAGGGGAATCCACGAGGCAGATGACGGGGTAGACCTAGGAAAACATGAAGACGAACTGTTTTGAAAGAGGCAAAAGTGCAACGCAAAACGTTGTTACTGCTAAAAGGAATTGCTAAGAACCGTGAAAGGTGGAGAGGATTTGTTGACACCCTATGCCCCAGGATCTAGGATCTAGTAAGTAAGTAAATAAATATTAAAAACAAATATCGGTTTATAAATTCGTGTTCAACTACAAAACTTGTAAGACTATACAATGCTTTCAAGATATAATGCGACATTTGCATGCAGACTTTAAAGATTATTATTAGTCATATTTAACGAACCTGCTTAGTTATATAAAATCTATTTTATATTATCTATAAATCGTGGACTCCGGGACACCAACAAACGAAGAGTCAAGAGTCAAGCAAATCACCAGAAGGAAATAGAGGTGTACTGACCATACCCTGAGGAAAATTAAGGAATCCATAACAAGAATGGCGCTAAAATGAAATTATCTAGGCGCACCCAGTTCAACAGGTAGATCCAGAAGACCATGGAGGAGAACAGTGCTGGATAAATTATTTAGACAAAAAATATCCTAGAATAAAATACTAGTAAAAGCTATAAATAGAAATGAATAGAGACTTAAAATTAAAACCCTATTCCCCAAGAGTAGGAGGAAACAAAAATATATATATAAATTATTTTTGAACTTTTCCGAAATAACAATTAATTTAATTGGCATAAAATTTGGCAACACCATGTTATTTTTTCGTCCTCGAAATAACATAGTCAAATTTTGTCAATTCTTTTTAATTTACTCATTTTAATGTTTTGCCTCAAAGTCAGCAAAACATAAGAAAAAATAAAAAAACAAAAAACATAAAAAATAATAACAGTACTATGAAGCATAAAAATGAAATTACTTGTTTGGACAACAAATAAAAAGAGCCATTCTTAATATTATACAGCTAAACACTAAATTGACAATATTGTTGTTGTTTTTGTCATTGTAACCTCCTCAACTATATTAAATGTCATTGTGGGATGTTATAAAATGTCACTTAAAGCACTTTTTGATGGGATGATATAATTTCTTTTATATCTTCACTTTTTTTTTATTATTTCGTATTTTTCTTCTCGTTTTTTTAAATTTATTTTTTTTTTATTTTTCCCTTCAAATGAGTTTCACTTCGCATTACATATTGTTCTAAAAGTCAGTCATCTTGTTAATTTTTTCCACTTATTCTTTTTCAGTTTTTCTTTTTTCATTTATTTTGAAAAATACCCGCTAGGGAGAAAAATTTATAGCCAAGCCATTCTAAAATAACATTGAAGAAAAAAGATAAATTTTTTAAATGAAAAAATAACAAAATAACAATGAACGAAATTAGACGATGAGTCTGTTCCTTGAATTTATGTATAGTTTAATATCTAAAAATTGAAGTATTTCAAAGAAATATGGTAAGGTACCTAATAAAACAATTAAATAAACTTAATTTTTTTTATTTTTAATTGATTATTATATTATAAGTTGGTTGGTTTAAAAAATAATATTTGTCATATTTTATAACGATAAGTTATAAAGGTACTTATATAATAAATATAAAGTTCGCAGATTGGGAAAAATATTACAGATTGCAGACTTCAAATTCTAATTTACCGCCCAATGTGAACGCAATAATTTCTTCTATCAAAATTGATTACTTAAAGGTTACCTGAAAGAAAATTATTTTTACAACTAATTAAATGTAAATGTAATTTTCAAGGTTAAAGGTATAAAGGTTCAAGGTATAAATAACAAATTGTGCAACAATTACAACAAATCTTGGATAGTTTATAAATGTTTGCAAATTCAGTAATCAAAATTCTTTATCTAACGAAATTGCACCCTTTTACTTCTTTTAACAGTTAATTGAGAAAATCTTAAATATAATTTTTTTAAACGTCTAATTGTAACTGTGTAATAGGAACTGATTTATTAAATGAATACTTCTTTTTGACATATAAAGCAGTTCCTTAACTCAAAATTATAAATATACACATAATTCCATTTTCACGCGAATTTGAAATAATGCGATTTGAAATAACGCGATTTGACAATATGATTAAACTCTCTTTTT